>VZTD01005549.1:0-68808 GCA_013397725.1 Rhagologus leucostigma
GTGCCACCGGGGCGGTTCGCGGTCGGGACAGGCTGCCCGGCAAGCGGCGGGGCCGGGCCGACAGGGACCCTCGCTGAAGTGAATGTAACCCCGCTAAGGCGTGTGCGCTTGGCCAGCATGACCGGCGAGCTGACTCAAAGTGTCATCAAGAGAATAGTCCGCCAAGTCGGCCTGGAGTGCGCTGCCCAGGGACAAACCCTCCCTGAAACCTTGGTGGCCTTCATGGTAAGCGTGAAAGGAAGCGTTCAGGGGCTGGCGGCAGCTGAGGCTTTCAGGGCTGACCTGAGCTTGGAAATATCTTGGTTTCCGATTGCCTGCACTGAGAAATTTTAAAGGGGCATTCAGCGACATCCAGTACAGGGTCCTAAAACCCTGAAAAAGTATTTTATTCCCCTGAAATCTATGTGAATATAATGCCCCAAGAAGGCTGCAGATCCTGAGTCCTGGAAGCTCTCTGAACTCCAGCTCAAAGCTGTTTCTCAGTTTTCTTCTGCAGGCAGATAAACCATTGTTTTCTTTCAGAAGTGAAAAAGAGAAGTGTTACCAAGTTTTAATAACGTTTCTTCACACTCTTATAAATGAATGTGTGATCCATAGGTGAATGTTTAATGCAGCGGCTATATTTGTTCTTCAGTGTTTACCTCCTCCGTCTTATTTACCTCTCCTTATTGTGATGAATAATTTTGTTTGTTTCTCTGCTCAGACAGGGTCAGGTAGTATAAATGGGCTGAATATTTGAAGGAGTGGGCTCTGATCCCACTTAAAGTGAAAATTTAGTGAAATTAGTCTCAGTATTGTCCTTGGTAGACAACCATAAGTATCCTAAAAACATTTTACAATTTGGCATCTCTTAGGAGACACAGCACTGCTGCAGAATATGGTCTGAATGTGCCTGCAAAGCTGTGTCTGAAGAAAGATGGAGCTAGGTTCCTTTTTAATTGATGATCAGCTCTTGATAAACTTGTATATAAATGTAAATGGTTCACAGCAGTACTGTTAATCTGCTATTTTTCCACTAAAGGTGACACTGCAGCTTTAGAAAATAGATTGGGCTCAAAAGCAGTATTAATCAATTAAGCAGGAAAATTTTAATGAGTAAAAAATTTGTACAAGTGGCTGGCAAGACACCCAGCATGAACACCAATTGCAAACATGCATGTATTTTGCTGCATGCAGAACACGATGAGTTTTTTATTCAAATGGTAAATGTTTATACTGATACCTATAACACCAACTGAGAAGTTTATAAACAACCATGATGGATTTTCAAAAAATGTTACTTAGGAAAATATTTTTCCAAGTAATTTTTAAAGGAGCTGTATTTAATTGTTTTTTATCACAAAAAGATTTTTTTCTTCATTTGCGCCTGACAACTGAGATTGAAACTGGCTAGATGAGAAACTAAGTAATTTTGTTTCATTATCAAAGACTGAAATGGATAAAAATGAATAGTAAAGAAATATTGAATGCATCTGAGATTTTTCAGAAAATAAAAGGTGAGTTGTGGAGATGATATTTTGAGATGTAAATTAGTATCTTTCTTTTGGCAATCTCCAGGTGAAAGCTGTCGTTTTAGATCCAAGAAATGACTTTAATATGGATCAAATCTTTACAGAAAACGATATGCAGGAACTTACCCAGGTAATTCTGACATGATGTTGAGAGTCAGTATTTAGCTAAGACTACAGCATTATTTTCTACCTGTTCCTGTAACTAAAATGACCTGAACACTTCCAAACTTTTAGTGCTACCTTATTCTCATGGTTCTGTAACTAAAGACTGGACTATGTTTCCGTAAATAAATGCCTTAGAAAAGCTTTATATGGAGAGAATGGTAGCGAGGGGGCTCTACAGCTGTTGTGAAACCTGTAGTAGATCACTGTCAGTTTAGACGTTTCCCCAGAGATGAGAGAGAACTCACTTCTCTGACTCTCTTTTTAGCTCTGTGTTACCAGACTGCTTGACACAACAAGCCCATCCCTAAGCACAATTAAGATGCAAGTTTACTTTGATATGAACTATGCAAACCGAGGTAATTTCAAATATGTTTTCATAGAAGCTGATGCTGAGTTTAGAATTTAATAATAGTAATTACTGTTAAATGAATGCTGGTAGTAAAGCAAAATAAAAATCTGAGGGGAAATTTACTGTACAGGAGTCTGATGTTTCAGTATGGATATAGTAGGGAAAAGTGTCCATAAAATTTGAGAGTACACTCTCCTCATCCTGTCCGGGAGATTTACTGAATAGATTGTATTAGGTTCCTTGAGGACAATTACGCTTTCAGGTTCAGTGGTTAGCTGCCTTCAGCAAGAAAAGCTTGCACCTGCACCTGTGTGTCTGAAGGCACTCAGAACTCCGCTCATGTATCTCAAAGAGATCTCAGTGTTTTATCAATATCCCTAATTGGGAGATTTGAGTAATCTTGAACAATCAGTTACAGTTTTAATTGAGTACATTTTTGTCTCATCAGTAGTAATTTCATATGGTCTGAGAATGGGAATGTGAAAATAAAATGAGATGGGGAAAATGTCTCTGCTATATATTTAACTTCAGATCTCAGTGGGACAGTGGAGGCTGGCTGGGAAATAGAAGACACAACAAGAAAAGACATGAAAAAAGCATTTCTGTGTGGGGAGATAATGAAAATGTTTTCCTGTTAGCATGGATTAGACCCAAAAATTAGCAACACTGGGAGCTGCTCCTAAATCCTCTGAACTCTATAAGCTCAGTAACTCCAGCAAGTTTTTGAGATCCTGAGTAGTGTTCAAATTTGAGCATGTAACTTCTGGTGTGTTTGAAATATGCCCTACAGTCAGAGGAGTCCATAGAGCCAGAGACTTGCTGTTTAATTTGGCCTAAATAGTTCTCAGGACTCTACTGACTGATGTTAATCATGCTAATTATATTAATGTGTAACTCTACTGTTTTTAATTCTAATGATGTGGTACTATGAACATCTCTTCCTCATACCTTCAGAAGCCTTAAGCTGGTGCTCTGACTGTGGAAATGAATTGCACCCTCTGTATAACCCAAATTTCAAAGAATTTAAATAGCACTCTCTAAGTGTCCTTCTTTCCTAGATGATTTACTCAGTGAGCAGGAGCGTGTTCTGGAAGGAAAACTGGCTCCTGTGGTCAGAGCTATCACAGAGGCTGGTCTGGGTGCGCAAGAAGAAAGGGAGAATAGGTATCAAAAGATTGTTACCTATGTGCTGCTGAGATCTGGCCTGGGATCCCCAACAGATATTGAGGCTGTCAGGGAGGTAACAGGTCAGTAAACTCCCAGCTGTGAAATTGGGCTTTTCTTCTTGAAAAATAAAATTTCACCTTCTCTTTGCTGATATTTAGATACAAACATAGTAAACTGTGATGAATGCTTACTATCTAAACTGTCATTGCTCAGCCTTGACATGTAAATTTCCCATGGATTTCCTACTTTTTGCATTTGTTCAGGAGAGGGTATTTTTGCTTATTTAATGATCTTCGTCTCTGTTCCCTCATATTGAGGGTTTTCTCCCACTTTGTAATGCTTGTAGCTGCCTTGCAGAGTGTATTCCCCCAGACAGAGATGATTACTTTCATCTCACTCAGTAAGAAGGACAAAGAACAACAGCTGAAAGATCTTGCCATGCTAGTCACAGGAATTCGTTTGTACAACAAGCAGTGCCAGAAAGGAGGAAGCAGCATTGATGACTGTAAGTAAACAACTGTATTTGATCTGGGTATTCCCAATTCATTCTTCCTGGCCTTCTTCACTGAAGCTGCTCCAATAATTTCCCATCTCAGGGAGGCCTGTCATTGTTACTAGTATTTTACAAATTAGGAAACTGAGATTTGAAAATTGTGCAGATTCTCTCAGGAAACCCATGTTAGTTGTAGCAACAGAGTTGCATCTACTATAAAGCAAGTTTTCTCACACTCCTTGACTGTGATATTTCCACACCTGTAGTTCTAAATATTTGAAACAACCTGACTAGTGAGATAGGGTGGTTGAATCTGGTTTGCAAGTATTTGGAAATGCATGAATATAAGGACAAAATTTAGAAATCAAAACTTTATTGGAAGACCATTATGCTCAAATATTGCACTTTAACCACTTGATAATGATTTCATTAATTCTTCTTTATACATATTTCGTATTTATTCTGTGTGAATAGTGCCAGCCTTCCTGAATGAAGCCATTCCATCAGCTACACAGACTGTTGATGAACGTCTGAATTCCTGCCAGCTGCTAGCCCACCGCTACACAGCCCTGCTGGAATCCAAGCAGGAAGACCCCCACAGATACTCCCAGCATAGTACTTTTAAATTAAAAGAAGCACTGTTCAATGCGAGACAGTACGAAGGCTTCCTGCGCATCCTTCTGGTGAGATATCATCGTGTTATATCCTGTGGACTTTTATTGCAGATGGAATGTCTTCAAACTACCTACTTGTACAGGACAGAAATATAAGAAAAATTATTTGGAAATAGATGAAATAAAATAAAATATATCTCTAGAAAAAGAACCGTGGATTGTTTAGGTTGGAAAATACCTTTAAAATCATTGAGTCCAACCATTAACCTATTAGCCTGGCACTGCCAAGTCCAACATTAAACAGTTGTTTGCATACTGATTCTCTGCCCCAAAAGGCATGAGAGAAAAAAATCTCCTTGATCAATCTGTAAATCATCTCAATTTTAGTCTGCAGACACCCCCAAAATATATGGAGTCATCAAAAGTCTTTGAAGAATACAATTTAAATTCTTGTTTTGTTAATAAAGAGCTTTTCATTTGTCTTTTGAGAAACTGCAGGTATTTATTAGTCTTTCTTATATAAGGCATTGAAAAGAAGTATTTTCTTTTGTTTTTTTAATTTTTTTAAATTTTGTTTTCTTCATTGGGAAAATGTAAAGGATCTTCTATAAAGAATGGTAGTTTATGTGTGAGTGAAGTGCCTGAACACCTGCACATTTAAGGAAAAATATATTTTGTGGAAAGCTAGAGTACATTTCGTTCCCTAAAACAGTTGTTCTGAAAATAGTTGAATGAAGAGATCCAAGTAAATATTTATTACTAAATGCTTGATTTTTTGAGTATAATACGTGTTACCTGGAGTTCTCTTTCCAGTCTGATGCAATTACAAATGCTCGAGAAGTTGAATCGTTGGGTGTTCAGTTTGAAGCAACAATGAGGGTATTGAAAAACACAGTGCAGGATAAGACTTCCATAGAGTCCAAAGATGTTTTTGTAAGTATCACGAATGGAAAACCCATTACTTCTTCAGCAGAAAAAAATCATTAAAGTAAGATACTTTGCTGGTGTGTTTTTGAATAGTTTATGTTAAGAAAGAGGCTACATATTTTCTCTCTATTACAGTATCATCTGTGATTTTTGGAGGGGCAACTGAAAGACTTGCCTTTAAGTTATGAAAAAGGCAAGGTACAAAAAGGGAGCAAAGGAATTAAATGGTATTTTACTGTAAGTGTCTTGAGTTATTTATCAGTATTTGTAGATTTACAGTGATATTTTCTTTTTTTTGTCTATGTAAATATTCTTTCCTGTTCCTTGCAGAAACTGTGAGAACATAATGATTGCAGAAAACAGCACATCAGAGTGTGATTCTTTTAAAGCTCCCTCAGATAGCAATCCCTGTAATTACAGTATGAGTCATTGATATAATTTTTCTGAAGAAACTGGGTTTCTGTGATGGGGATGTCAGCCTCTTTTCCCCTCCCCATAGCTTCTGAACCCCTTGGCAAGTTTAAGTCACATTTTTCAGAGTCCAAAGATCTCAAAATATGTCATTTTCTGAAATTTTTGTGGGGAAAAAAAAAAAGCAACTAGAGACACACAATTAGAGCCCTACTGAGATCAAGTCTGAAATGGTTTGTGTGCTGTCTGGGCAGTGAGCAGCCACTGAAGGTACCTTTGCAGGATTGGTATTCTGTACTGTTGCATCCTTGGTTGGGAGCTACAAGACATGGGAGGGAGGTATTGAGGGGAGAGGGAATGAGTGCTGTGAACTACAGGTATTATGAGGGAGGCTGCTTGATGAGCTTGTGAAAACCTGGGACTATTATGCTGGCATGTTATAAAGGAAACGGGAGAGAAATATGCTGGAAACCAGCTTCATTTAATTTACTTTTCATGTAAGATCTTGTTATTTTTTCTGATTTGATTATCATTCCAATGCCTTGTGGTTAGCTGCTGCACCAGCACGCAGTTTCATACATATTTTAAGTTTTTTTCAGCATTCTAAGCTAATTATTAGAAAGTAAAATAAAGGCTGCTGTGGAGGAAGGGGAAGATCATGACTTCCACCTACTCAGAGAATTTTTTACTCTTCCCATAAGGGCATCCTAGCTGGAAACTCTTGGGAATGGCACTTTAACTGAGTGATCCAAGCTTCAGTTTATGTATGCTTTTGATTTTATAAGCCAGATGTTCTCATTTGGAGAACATTTTCTCCTCTTGTCCAGCTGCTCAAAGCAGTTTTTCCTCTTCTATATCTTTGTGGGGCTTAAGTGGCTGATATCCTTTTCCCTAAAAGCTGTCTGTTGTTTTTGCTGCCTTCCTAGAATTTTTTTCACTTCTAGTTGGTTAGTTGTTTTGTCTTCTCTGCTGAAGATGGAATATATAATGCCTTTTGTTTTCAGATCCTTTTCAGGTAGAGATTTTTCTATTAACACACCATTTAAATAACTTTTCTTGTCTTTGGCTTGTTGCTGACAAGCTGGATCCTCTACAAAGGTAGGGAAGCAGGGCATTCTGTCTTTTAAAAAGCATAGGATAAGGCCTATATTTGTACTAAACATTTGTTTTAGGAAAAATAGTACATTTCATTAATATTCTTTGTTTATTCTATTAAAAATGCTTTTGATCTTGCTGCCCTTCCTTTCGTTTCTTCCATTTTTGTAACAGTAGCATTTCCACAGCATTAGCGATGCTGATGAATTCCAGAGCTGGCTCTGTTGGCTGCTCTTACGATAATGTTGTTAACATGCATAAAATGTGTTGTTAAGTGTACATTTCAGATTGGTTGGATCTGTTCCTGGAAATGCTCTCTGTGTGTTTAGATGCAACAGGGCACTTTTTATGTCACTGTCATTGAAAACAGCATTTATACTTAAAACTTATAGGCTGCTTCTTTATGTGCCTACACCTCTATGCCAGCGTCACTGCTGGGAAGGGCAGCTTCCAGTTTTGCCCTGAACCCTGGACCACTCTGAAGAGGCCTGCACCCCTTTCATTTGACACACATGGTGCTGTGGCCCAAGTCCTTCTGGAAGCAGGGCAGACAAAATAACAAAACCTGATAGTTTGTACATAGGTGTGGTTTTACCTAGTTTGGTAACTGATCAGGTGTGTTCCTCCTGGTCCTTATTCCTGTACACCGTGTTTTCAGTTATAAAACTCTATTGTCTATTGTCTATTGAAGTGCTCAATTCAAATAAAAGTCACAGAGTACATTTATTTGGGAAAGGCTTTGGAGTAAAATATAGAAAAGTACTACTTTTGCCTGTGGGTTGACATGCTGGATATACTTGCTTTAGGCATATGTGGTGGAAGTTCCTGTTACAGTGTCCCTGAGTTCCCCTGGAATTCCTGGTTGCTGGAGGCCTTGGAGATCAGCCCTGCTTTGTTCATAGCAGAGATTGTTGTGCACAGTGCTTGGGTTACGCTGTAGACATAAAACAAATCTGCATTTCAGATAATTTTCTTTATGTTCTAGCCTCTGTTTATGGAACTTTCTAAGCTTTGGACCGGCTTTCAGGATGCAAAACTACTGCTAAGCTTCCTCACAAATATGACTGAGAATCTGCAACAATTCTCGGAAATCCAAGCACAGCTTTTTCCAGAGGAAATTCTAACATCTCTTTTGGAAGGAGTGACTGTGAAAAGTGATGAGGAAAGGATAAAAGAAACCATGGGTACGGAAAGTTAATACTTTTTTGTTTTCCTTCATTTTCCAAGATTTTGTAGTTTGAATTTTCTTTACAAAAGGTGCTTTACAGAAGGTGCTATATATTTTTTAATACGCAGAATTTGCACAGTAAATTAAAATAAGCCTTGTAGGATGTAGATTTGCATTTTCATGTAGTGTAGCTTGAGATTTTATTTTTACGTATAAAGTTAAAATATAGCTTCTAGACACAAGTATACCTTACAAAAATGGCAGAATGATCAGAGAATATATCTGATTTTTAAAAAGGTTTTTAAAGTGTATTTATGTCTTTTTATACCTTTCAGAACTTTGGAAATGGAAGGGTAGGGGATAAACAAGATAATTTAACGGGGCTTCGGTTACCAGAAGTGTTTGTTTGTAAGATGGTATCCCTAGGAATCAAGTTTTGTGCCAGGGAGTTTGTAATGCATGCGTGGGTAAAAACAATAATGGAAGAATAAGATATTATCTTCCTGTTGTTGTTCCCAGTTTCCAAAGAAAACTAATGCTACTAAAGAAGGTTCCCTAAGGACTGATTTTTCAGCAGGTTCTCTTTCAGGGCAGGACTAAAGTTTGGCTTTTGGGATCTGGGCACTGCAGGTCATGCTGTGAAAACCAGAGTAATCTGGTCATCCTGTAATATTATTATCTTTTAAACATCTGATATTTTAATATTGAAATCCTTCCTTTGTTTTATCTTTTCTTAGGAACCAGAGTGAATGTTTCTGATTTCAAGAACCAAGAATGGCTTTTTCCAGAGACTACTGATGATTTTGATGAGTTGCTAATCCAGTACCATCGTTTCTGTGCACATTCAATTGGTGTGAAAGGTCTCACCCTAGTAGGTATGCTTTGTAGCTAGACATTTGCTATACTATATATTTACACATGGACTAGGGAAAATGTAAAGGCATTCTGAATGCATCCTCTTACGTCAAAGCTGGACTAGTGTTTTTCCACATTTGCAGTTTTCACCCCAGATAACTTATTTCCCTTGTTAAAGTATCTTTTTTAAAATACATGAATAAACTGCCCTTAGTAGAAGGTAGGAGGGCTTGAAGAGCAAGCAGGGGCAGAAACAAGATGGGACGGAGAAATGTTTCTTCCTGCTGTACGTGCATCTGTATGACCTACACTGCAGCTGAATACAGGTTTGTTTACTGTTGTTATTGTGCTATAATGCAGGCATATGGAAATGGCCATTCCTTCTATTTTGTGTATCTGTATGTTGCAAACATAGCCATTCATGCCTACATCATATGTATTTTTAAATAGTCATGATAAAGTACTAAAAATCTTACCTGAAAAGAATGCAAAAGTGCACTTAAGTCAACTAATTGTAGGAATTTTTGTTCTCTCTAGGCTCATTTGTCTTGAAAGTAAGCCTTATTTCAGCTACCCTAGTTCATGTTTTCTGTCTCCCTATCCTTTCTAGAACCTGTCCATATAGAATTTTTTTAAACCTACAGGAGTTTGGGAGGAAAATATGGCCATTTGCTTGTCAGTATTAAAGAATAGCTATTTTAATGGCAGTGTACTTTACTTATGCTTATTTAGTATTGCACATGACAACATCTGTCCTGAGTTGGACTGAAGGTCTCTCTAGCCCTGTATTTGATTACTGCACATAGACAGTCATGAACACTTCAAAACTGTGATAATTCAAGTCAGAGTGATCCTTACTTATATCCTTCCTTGTTCTAGCAGTTAGTGGTTATGGGATTTCCTCTGATTAATGTGGAGTCTGTAACCTTCTGTGGAATAATCCTTCAAAGAGGTTTCTCATTTATCTAATTGATTTTGAATCCATCTAGAGTTTGCCATGGGATATTCTTATTCTCAAGAGCCCCACAATTGTAATTATATATGCTATGAAAAGGTACCTCTTTTTGAGATGGTTTTAAGCTCTGGCTTGATAATTTCAACAACGACTTGATAGTCCTTCTATTAGGAAAATTAGTAAATAGTAATTTTATATTGCACACAATATAAAATTGTTTTCTATTGGTTTTATAACCCCCTATCACATTACTTCTTTTTTCTTTTTGATGCTGCGGAGGCTTCTTCTCTAACCCCTCCTTCTGTGAAAGGTATCACAAGCCTTTGATCACTCCTAGCTCCCTTTTACTTGTTCTGTTGTGTTGGAACAAAATGCACTATTACAAATGTAGCCTACAGGTTGTTATAATGTTGGTTTTCTTCCCCTCCTCTGTTTGCATACTAGTAATTCCTTTTTTGACTGAGTATTTTTAAGGCACTGTCTGTGATGATTCTGGTCTTTCCTGGGCAATGACATCTGAAGCACAGCCTGCCACTGTCCTTGAAATCAGTTTGTGTTTTCTTATATAAGTTATTTGGCCTTTATTGACACTTCATTTTCTCTGTTAATTTATTGTTCAGCTTCCCAGCTGCTTTATCTGCTTCTTCAGTTAATCTCAGTGTTATGCCCTTTGGTATAAATGCACTGCTGATCTGCAATCAGATATTTGCTGGAGATTATAGGGGAAACATTTGAGGGTAGAGACTGGTTTCTTTTGCCTTTGCTATACGTGTTTTATCTGTTGTTTTTCTGAGACGTGCACTAAGGCATGCTGGATGTGAACTGATCAAAAGCAGTTTTACTGACCTAACAAAATAGACTTTTCTATATTTAAAAAAAGATCGCCTTCAAGGGTTTATACAGAGTTCAGAAAAAGAAGGAAGTGAAACTAACTTGAGGGAAACACAGAATCTTGATTACAAATGTCGTTTGTATTGGATATCATACTGTTCACTATTTTAATTTGTGGAGTTTTATTTTGAGTTGGCTTTTCTTCTCATTTTTAGGAAATCCTGCTATTGGAGTTTTGAAGCACAAGGAGAAATGTTATGTTTTCAGTTCAAAAGAAGCTGCATACATCTTTGCTCAAGATCCAGATAAATTCATTCAGTTGAATGTAGAAAAAGCAAAAGAATATCCAGAGCTAATCCAACTGCTTGAGCTCCATCATCAGTTTGAATACCTTGTTCCACATGCACAGGTACACACTGCCCATGTCTCTTGCTGAACAGCTGCTGGGTTACTGATTGGTCTGTCCTTTCTAAAAGAGAATAGAGGATACCTATCTTTAGTGAAGAATAAAATCCTCTGCCTATCTGAAGGTCCATCTTTTCCAGGTCTTCAGAGTGTTGAAACGTTTCTACTTAATGTCATTCTCACCTTTTCTCTTCACAGGAGAACATGTAGATCCAAAGCATTCTGGCAGTGATAAAAGCTGTTAGTCCATAGCCTAGGCAGGTCTTGTGTCTGATGTTTTTTTTCCTCATTTTTGCAAAAGTAGCTTAAAGGAGCAGTAAATAAATGCAAGAAAAAATAAGTCAGCTATCATGTTAATTGGAGTTTTAGCTTAGTGGTCCATCCATGTGTGCTGGATGAGGGTGTAGTGATACCTGGGGACAGGAATTATGGAACATACTACAAAATAATAGGAGAGTCATCAGTAATGAATGTGATGGTGCTCCTGTGTGAAATTCGAAGACCTGATTTGGATTTATAGACAAGATTCTCTCTGATCCACTTGTGAATTTTAGGTCCCCAGCAGTAGAAAGAATGTAGTCTTGAACTGGCCCTTGGTTTGAAACATAGTTTATATCCCAGCTGTAGCAGACACCTGTGCACTTCTCCCAGTTATGATTTGTGATTTTTAGTCCATCCATAAGGACAAACTGAGGTGCCTGCATCATAAAATACTGGTGGTGGTGGGACCCTTTTTTCCCCAAATCCAACAATTAAGCACTCACTAGGTATCAGGAGCCTGCAACTCAGCTGTGGCCTCTGCCTTAAGGGTTTTCTGTCAGAAATTAAATCCATCAGATATTTAATGTTTTCCTTTTAGCAGGGGCATGGGGAACAAAAATATTGTTGAATGTAAAAATCACTATCCACTTGTCGTTTGCAGGTCTCTATTTGCTTTCAAAAAGTAGCATATCCATATGCTATTTCTCTGTATTCTTCTCATTAATGCCCTGCTTTGTTTTGGTTCTTTCTTTTCATCCAGACCAGAAATGCAAACAAGTGTTTGACGAAACCACCCCCAAAACGTGACAGTGGTACTCAAACTGATACTCATATCTTGCCTCCAACTATTGTGAGATCCTATGAATGGAATGAGTGGGAACTGAGAAGAAAAGCTATAAAATTGGTTTGTACTGTTATTACCAGATTTTCATCGTTGGATAACAAAGTTGAGAATAAATTATTCTTAACTTCTGTTCCTTGAAACATAAATCTAACCCTTTATTCAAAGACATACACTTCATTATAACTGGTTCAATTTCTTTTTTCTAAGTGTTTTCTCTCTTTATTTCTAGACTACTTCTCTCACTTCTTCCATATTTTTCCCTGTTTCTTTAAGCAGTGCTTTCACTGCTGTATCTATTAATTTCAAATTTTTCAGTTGCCTTCTTTATGTAATAAGAGTTTGCTGTTTTGAATTGAAGTGCATTGAATATTAAAGTTGTTCTACATTCAAATCAATTTAATGGGTTGAACATACTACTGTATAATTTGTGAAAAAAAGCCAGAGCAAATGTTTGTCATACTATCATGATGATTTTCTGATGGACTGGAAATCAGTCTGTCCATAGAAGGTTGACCACATACGTACGTAAAAAACTTTTAAATTAACAGCATATATTTCAGAAGCTTCTTTCTAGGGTTTGCCAGCACATGTAGTTGTCAAGGTATAGCACCTGATTTTCACAATTCAATCAAAATGAACAACTTATGAGTACAGGGAATATTGCAGTTAACAATATCAACTGAACACAGAATACTAAAGGGATTTTTTTCTTCTGTGAACAGATGCACTGTGAAGGCCTGTGGTCTGCTGGGCAGCCTATTTCCTTTCTGTTTTTCTTTTTGCTGTGAAATCTCTAACATTATGAAAGGAACCCAAAATTTTGGACTGAGGAGTCTTGCCAGTGTTGATAGCTTATAAAGGATTCTAAGAAGTAGTTGTTACTGAGGTATATAAAGAAGCCAATTAGGTTTACAAGAAGCCTAGCTAAAAGCCTCTTTTGCTTCTGTAAAGGGCAAAAGTACATAAATAAACATAAGATGTGGTCAGTGGCTCTTCAGCATAAGCAAAAGTGGATATTTTCCAAAATCTGGTCATGAAGACCATTCACAAACAAATTTGTAGCTCGTTAGTTTGAAATATTTAGAGAAAGTACTTTAAAGTACTAAGGGTGTTTGACCTCAGCTGTCCAAATGTGAGATTAGTGATGTGGAGCTGAAATAAAAAATCCCAGATGCATGCAAAAGTGCTTTGACTGTGCTCATTTGTAATATGGAGGTGATCAAACATTTAATAGCAATGTGATAAAATGACAGAAGTAGTTTACCAGTACATCAATTAATTTGATACTTCAGGGGAGCATCAGACATATTTGTGGGTTTTGTTAGAGGATGAGCTCAGATGCCTTTGGGGTTTTTTGTGTTGTTCATACTTAACCAAAAAACTTGTAGTGGTATGAAATGTAAAATATTACTTTGTTGGAACATCTATATGCTGTTAGAACCAAAATTTTTAGCTCACATTTGTTTCTCTGTGCAAGCACAGTTCCTTGTACTAGCATACATTCAGTCATTAAAACCGTCAGGAAAAAAAAGACTTAATATATTGTCTTTCTTCCCATGCCATCTCCTCTGTGAGTTCCTTATTGTTCTTTTCTGGATTCTCCTCGATGACTCTGCATATGAGATTCAGGTGTAGATCAAGGTACCAAAATGTGCCTGCATTTAGGTGCTTCACTTTCCATTCCAGCAGAGACAGACCTCAGTGGTGGAGTCTGGAGAATATTTTAACTTGCCCTGATATAACATTTAGAACATTTGGTCAGCTGTATCGCTCTCCAGCTTCCACTGACTCCGGTCTTCACTGACTGGGACTGGACTCCAGGGACTTTCTCACTTACATGTAGGGATCTGAATTCCAGCACATGAGACTGTATTTTGTATATTTTGAGAAGAACATTATATCATAATTTACAGTGTTTTACATTGTTGCTGAAATAGAAGGCTCAGTGGAATAAGGAACATTTTTTTGTTTCAAGTGCTGGCTTTGGAATATTAACACTTTGTGAGAAGTGGTTTTGTTGTTGTATCTACAGCAATTTCTGTGAATAACCAGCTTTAATCCTAAATTACCCTAGCTTTTACCCCTTGTCAAGGAGTTAGTGAACAAGGTAGTGTAAGAAGGCATTTTTTCACTTTTATCTGATACTTTGTGACACCAACCCCTAAACCTCATCACATTTGGCAGAAACCAAAGACTGGAAGCACTTGCCATGAAAACATCTTATTCTAACAAAACAAAGGTGAAGCATTTAACAAAATTTGAAGGACAATGACCAATTGTGAAGCCCACGGATGTAAAACAGGCAAACACTCCTAAGTATATACTAGTGCTAAAATGTTCAGAGTTTTGCTGACTGATTCTTTTTGTGTCTTTAGGCCAATTTGCGCCGCAAGTTAACTCATGCCATGCAGACTGATCTCAGCCACATGAGAAGAGAGAACTTCACCCAAGTGTACTTGCCAAAAGATGTCAGCACCCAGACTAAGCGTGACAACTCGAGCAATGTACCCAAACCCCAGATTTTCTTGAAAGGTCTCCGAGGAGGATCATCTCCCACTACTCATATGGTCGCAGTAGACTTAACAAGACCACTGGATGAAACCTAAGTGAAAATAAGAAACCTGAAGACTCATCTTGACTGTGTATATAAAAATCCCTGAATATATTTGAATTTAGACACTAAAGATTTTGCTGTGTCTGTTGATTCCAAGAACAGTTTCATTTATCTTATCTGTTGGGGCTGCTGACTGGCATTAAGTGACAGAAGTGATAAGACTGAAGCACAGATTTTAAATGGCAATTTAGAATCAAGATGTTCCCAAGGACTTTCACTTCTAACATTTAAATGTGTAGCATTCTGGGATTTTACTGAAGTTTTAAGGCAACAATTGCTTGTTGAAATACTGTCTCTAAGTGAAAAAAATTACCCCAGGAGAGTCACTCAAATGTCACAGCTCCAGCCTTAGAGCAGAATTGTCAAGAAGGTAAAACCAACAAAATGAAACCAGTCTGGGTCCTTGGGCCTGTCCATTTCTGCTGGCATTAACCCAACCCAATGAGCGTAGGCCAAGGCTGGGAGTTTGAGAAGAGGGAATCTGTCTTGGATGGTTCTGGCACCCTTTTAGGTCTCTAGCAATTTCTTGGCTATACAGTGTACAGGTGAGCACACTGCAAACCACAGGAACTTGATTTCAGGGGACCTTTTTGAAAGCTCTGTTTTGCTTGTGTTTGAAAAACTAAAGCACAACAGAGAAAATGTTTTTAGCTTTATGTCATTGTGGCAAAGAAATATGTGCCAGGTCTGATCAGTGCAACTGCAGATAGCATTTCTGTTTGTGAAAACCCGAATTATTTGAGCTTTAGAATGAAACATCTTCTCAAATGGGAGCAGGGGGTACTTCAAAACAGAAATTCTTTTCATGACAATAAAGACTTTCACAAGCTGCTATCTGCACAATGTCCAGGCGCACAAGTGTGATTGCACAGGGCGTGGTAAGGTTTCTAAATCTCCTTTTTTTGTGTGCGTTGTGATGCAGTGTGGTTTCCTGGCTGGTTGTTAGACAAGCTTGTGACAATAAAGATGGAAGATTCAAGCTGCTGAGTGATTTTTCTGTGGCATTGTGCAGGATAGCATTCTCTTCTTGTTTAACTGTTTCCAAGATATCTGGCTTCACTTTTAAAAGTTATACAACAGGGACGAATGCCCAAAGCATTAGTAAAAAACCAAAGGCACGTGAGGGGAGCACTAGGAAAGAACTTTGCTAAATGGGCTTTGACTAGGTGATTATTTTCTCTGTTGGGAAAATAAACTAATCAGTAGCAGCCAGAAGTGCTGCTCCTCCATGTTTTTAAATTATGAGCAGGCACCAATGATTAGATTTATTAATTAAAATATCAATGCAATCAAATCTGCAACTAATCAAAGCTGCAACTTTTTTTTTCCAGATAAAAATACCCTGTCACTTCTTTATTAAACACTTTTTCTTGCTCTATATTATCATCATATATATTATCATTACCTCTCTATATTATCATCATATATATTATCATTACCTCTCTATATTATCATCATTTGCTTTGAGGCTTTTATGTTACAGTTCTTAGCAACCAACTAGTATTTCAATAATCCAGAAATACATTTTATTTAAAAGTAAACCGGTGAGTGAAATTTCATTTTATCCTACTTTGTTCTTTTCCACTGGAGAAAAGTACTGCAGTGCTGTAAAATACTGGGGAATACAGTTGTAACCTCCATCTCGGATTTGTCGCGGCAGAAACGTGTCGGTGGCTACGAGCTTACTCCTGGCAATGAGAAATGCGCCTATGAGATTCCTGGATGTCTGCTGCCAATAAAACAGTTCCGAAGAGCGGCGGGGTGGAGCAGGATGCTCTCCAGGATATCCAGACAGGACGGAGCTCGACTCGATGGTTCGGCGCGGGCGGCGGGGCGCTCTGGGCGGCCGCGCTGCACTCTATGGTGCGATGGGAGGAGCGGCGGGGCACGGCGGGCGGCTCCGGCCCGGCGGTCCTGGCGCTTTCGGCGAGCACCATGTCGCCTCCGAAAGGTGAGGGCGGCGGCGCGTGGCGCCTGGCGGGTCCCGCGGCTCCTGGTGGGCGGCACGGCCGGAGAACGGGTACAATTCCCACCCGCTTCCCCAAGAGGAAACGCCGTCTGCGCGCAGACTCCCCCCTGTCTCCCCCCTGCCAGAGGGAGTGGAACTGTCCTCCCCGCTGGGGGCTGTGGCGCCGGGCGCCACCACCGCGGGAGCGAAGGGGGGGAAGGGGCTACGCGGGGCCGCGGGGTCGCGCTGGGGAGGGGCTCTGCCCGCCTGCTTTCCCGCCCTCCCGCTCTTCTCCCGCCGCCCGGGAGCTTCTTCCCGCGGTGTGGCACCGCTGCGTCCCCGGCGTGTGGGCGGCGGGTGCTCCCCGTACGGCGCTTGCCGGGTCCCCGGGACGCCTCCGCCTTTAAGATCAGCTACAGCCGCGTCTCCCCCGCCGCCAGTTCCCCTCTGGGAGCGTTTCACCTCGCAGTATCTTTGGGGCTTATCTTTTGGGGCACCTTTGGCGCAGGTGGTCGTGCACAGGGACATCCCTTGCACCCACCCTGTGGGCGCCGCAGGTGTCCCTGAAAACGCCGCCGCACCCAGATGCCTACTGGAGTGTGTTTAGGTTGGACATTAGGAGGGATTTCTTCACAGAAGGGATGATTAGTTGCTGGAATGGACTGCCCAGGGAGGTGGTGGAGTCACCATCCCTGGAGGTGTTTAAGGAAAGACTGGATGTGGCATTTAATGGCACGGTCTAGTTGACTTGGTGGTGTTCGGTCATAGGTGAGACTCGATGATACCAGAGGTCTTTTCCAGCCTAATTGATTCCGTGATTCTCTGTGATTCTGTGTGCAACGAGGCCAGAGCCCACACAGTCCCGAAGCCAGAACCTCGGGCAAGCCAGGAGGGCTTAAATCCGCCAGGAAGGCGCCTCCTGCCCCTCTTCCAGCTCCCCCGTGGAGGGATTTGCCCAGGGCTCCCCAGCTCCCGGCAGTGGCTTGGCGGGGCCTGGAAGGGTGAGGGGCAGGAGGCTCCCAGCCGTGTGTGCCAGGCTCCCACCACCCCGGATAACCTGGCAGGCAGCCAGTTGTGCTCCCTGTGCCAGGCTTGCCCCGCGGCTGCCTTCCAGGAGCCCTGGTGGAACCCTTAGATGAGCCGTGGAGATGTGTGGGAGGCCCGCACTTGTATCCTGAGGCTTTTGGCCTGTGTGATCCCTTTTCGCCAGAAATAATTTCATCCAGGTGGGATTTACTGGGAAAAAACCAAAAGCTTCTTCCAGCTCTTCTTTTCTTTAGGCAGGTGTGAGTTCAGATTTATCAGCAAAAGTTACAGGTGCCTCAGCTGTGTTTTTCTTCTGCTCCCCTCGCTGCACTGGTACTGATGCAGACATATGAGCCAGGCTGGAGAAATGTCCAGGCTGAAAATAATTACAAATACCTTTTTACATAATGCTGGAGCGATCTAGTCGAGATACTAGATTCATTATGTCTTGCTGCATTTGGTTTACCCAAGTTTCCAAACCATTGCCAAATTGGGCCTTTTTTTGTTCTTTTTTATTTAAGGAATAGTTAATAGAGAGAAGGATTAAGTTTAGCTTTAGTTTGGTGGTGCATAGACTTAAAATCTTCACGTGTGAAATCACAACATTAATATAATTTCTGTCAGCACTGAAACATCATTAGAAAATATGTTTTTGTAAAACCAGATGGGGTTAATTATATTTCCTGGTTGTTATGCCCTTGGATTCCCTCCCCACAATCCCAATTTAATTTAAAAATGGATTACAGCTTGTAAGTCTCTTCTAAGCATTGTTAGTCCAAAAACTAATTGGCTCTACTTTTAAAAGTGGTTACTGACGTGGGTAAGATTTTTATCTATAAGGAAGTAGCTAATTTAAATGATTGCAGTGGCAGGAGGTATTAACTGTACTTTTCAGAAATGTTATGCAATTGAAGACATCTCTGGCTTGAAAGAAACATGAACCGCAGCATTGGTCACACTGATTCAGCAACTCATTCCTATATTAAATAGCAACGTTATTACAAAAATACTTATCCTGTATCTCTTTCCCTAATCAGCAGAGGAACACAAACTTATACCAATTAAAGCACGTTTCTTTAAGATATTCAGAACACGGCAGTGGCCCCAAAGGTGCTGCTGAATGACCAGTATCCACCAGAGAGATGCCCAACATAACAATCTACCAGTTTGAAAAAGGATTTTGTAGAAGCCACACATTTGCTGATGTCTCATGTTGGGTCGTGGCTTTATGCAGAGAAATCCCATTTGGAATTGTGCGCTGTTTTCTTTGCTGGTTTAGGTACAGGCTTAGCCATTCCCTGACCTGGGAATGCACTGGAGTGGCCTGATGGAACTCTCAGGCCTTAGAGGAGTGCAGATTTATGAAAAACTGCCTTGTGCCAGGAGACCTTGGACAGGCTAACTCCCAAATTTTGCAGGATAGTAGTTGGCCCAGGTCAGAACTGTTACAAGAATTGCTACTGATGTAGGAGTGTAGCAGTGGAGAAGACAGAGGGGATAACGCAGATGATACGCAGTCCTTGTGTGGTTTATTTTACTGGAAGAGCCTTAACCTTAGACCTTTCTACAGGGAATTTTTCAAGAAAGCCTTTTGTGTGAAGTCCCATTTGAAGCATTCAAAGCAAAATCTTCTTCTTTTACCGACTTAGGTGGAAAATAGGGCTGAAGGAAATGCTGCCTTATTAAGATTTGCTAGATTTCTTTGCTGATACTGAATTTTTCCTCTTTCTGCTTTTGCTAGTCTGCCAACGCTCTTTGTGTCAGAATTCAGTATGTTACGTGAAGAGGATCAGCTGCCATTTCAGTGCCAGCGCCTACTGTCAGCTAAAGAGCAGGAAAGCACAGAAAGACTTCTTGATTGTTATTAGATAAATATTAATGTATGATTAGTTTTTCTAGGGCATCTTATTTTCAAACACTTGGAGTTCCTGTACCAGCTTTGAGAAGGCTGTAAAATTTAGCGAAAACTTTTTAATGGGAAGTGTTTCCTAACACTGTCTGCTGACACGGTGGTGTTTGATACAGCCCTCCAGCTGGAGAACACACTGTTTCAGTTTTTAAATGAAAATGGGGGTCACGCTGAGGTGTCTCCTCTGTTTTGTTTCAGAAAATGTCAGCTTACTGTTCAAGCTGTACTGCCTCACGGTGATGACCCTGGTTGCTGCCACGTACACAGTGGCACTGCGGTACACCAGGACAGTGGAGACAGAACTCTACTTTTCAACGACGGCTGTGTGCATCGCTGAAGTTATCAAGTTGTTCCTGAGCGTGGGGATCCTGGCTAAGTAAGTGTGGGAGTGCTGATCAGTGTTGTGAAAGCCAGTCCTTGCTTCTAACCTCAGGTTCTTGGGTGCTGAAGTGCAGGTACATTCGAGAATGTGGCTGGATAATCGTGCTGTGGAAGGGTAATTTTAGAGCGGGTTAGAGCTTGTGAGTCCTCATCAACTGAAACTGCTTTGTGTACAGCACGATATTCAGGTGTGTCCTTTCTGCATATTTTCTATTTTTGTATGCTTTGAAATCAGTTCGGAGTGTCAGCAAGGATTATCCACGATGTTTTGGGTCTTTAAAATGTTGGCGTAGATGAAAGTTGGACTTTAATCATTTGCTGTGAGCCATCATCTGCTGAGTTACATAAAATTCGAATGTTCCTACTAATAAATTTTCCCAAACAATGTTACAGACAGACATTTTGCTGTCTTTAATAATCTGCAAACCAATGCTGAAAGACTGTGATCAAGAAATACTCGTTTCTGTAATCCCAGACTGCTGCTAAGAACTAGAACTTTAGTCCATGCATGAGCATCTCAAGTAGGGAGGCTGTCAGTCTGCTGCCTTTTCTCTCGGCTTCCCTGTGCTACATCCTTCCTAGGAAGAATCTTTATATTCTGGTCTTTTCCAAAGCCCAGTTCTTGCTGTTGTGGTAGAATTTGTTCTTTTAGGGTCTCTTTCTCTCTTTGTGGCTTTTGGTACATCAGAAGGCTGGCTGTTATATGCCAGAGGATCATGGAGTCACATGATGTACTTCAGATTTTCATCAGATCTCTTCCTCTTCATGTACAAATGGCATTTTACTTGCTTTAGAAGTGAGGCAATATTGAATTTGGTAAGGCAACTGTGACAAACTACCTTTTTTTTACCCTTTCATTAAATAGAATGTGTTAGAGAAGGCAGATGTGACCAGTGGAGAATTTCTATTTTTCATTTCATGCACCCTGGGCTTCTCACTCTGTCAGCACAAAATGCTGGCAGAAATGACTCTGCTGACACGTGGCTGTGCTGTGATTCTGACTGTTGTGACCAGTGAGGATCCCACTGGCTCTCTGGAGACTGTAGCAGCCCATGTTTCCCAATAGTGAGGGACTTCTGGGTAGCCTCACCTGTGTGTGTAATTTGTCAGATCTTGTGCACCTTGGAGCCAGGGTGTTTATAGTACACCTAGTGCAGCAGGGTAAGCGATCCTTTTTGTTAAGGAGCTGTTATATTGTGTTCATTAAATGTGTGAATGGTCTTTTCTACTTGAAATAATTAAAAACTAAATTACTTTTAACTTAGAAAGAAGTCTTAGCATGTTGATGTTTTTAGAACAGCCCTGCACAGCCAAAAGTCTCTGTAACCCATCATCTTCCCTTTGTCAGCAGAGGACGTGTAGAATAGAAGTGTAGCCAAGGGGGCAAACATGGGCTGAGCTTTCCTTAGCTGGTGGCAGAAACTTACGGATTCTGTTGTCTTGTGTTGACAGATGTGATGAATAATCTTTCCTCCTTCATTTTGCTTTTTATATCTCTACAGATCTGTGTTTTCATCACTAATTTATTTTCTAAGCTGGGAGTCCTTGGATAATTTTTCTGTGATCATCATAGTACCCATCCTTAGAGCATTTCCAGTATTGTTACATCCCTTTTGAAACAGGATCCAGAGCTGCATGCTGTATTCAGGATGTAATCATGCCATGGCATTAGGCAGAGGGGTAAAGGTGCTTTATCTCTTGGCCTCAGTTCTTTTCCTAAGGATTCTGCTCACTTCTCTGAGGCTGAGCCTTGAGCTGATGCCATCCAAGAGCTGCTTGCATCTTTTTGCTGGGTGCCCGTAACTAGATTTGAGAGGGTTGCTGTATATAGAGGTTGTCGTTTCCTATGGTTCTTTCTCATTTATTGACACCTGAGCCTTATTTACTAATTAAAATGGGAAGAATCAGATTCACTGAGCTCTTTGGAGGTTATAATGTCTATTCTGATTTGGTCAGCTGGTGGTGTTTTTCTCTCCATAGCTGAGAGAGAGATGGGCACCAGCAGACACCATTCATCAGGCCATGCTCACCTCTCCTTGGAAGGATGTCTGGAATGCTGGTGGGTCTGAAAGTTGCCAACTTTCTAGTAACCTCCCTTTCAGATGACTTGTGAATATGCTGAACAGCATCAATTCCACATAGCTTCTTTCTTTGTCTCCTTTACAGCTTCCTTCAGTTTTAAATCCTAACCAATTTGTCTCACTCAAGGCAAGGTGCCTTTGTAGTTCAGTAACCAGTCAGAAGATAAATACCATCTGTTTTTACTGTACAGCAGGATACATTTGTGTGGGTACCTTTTCTTTTTGAAAGAGACAACATTGGTAACTGCAGTATACAGGATACCGGAGTGCAACTCTCGAATTGTTCCAGCTGCAGAATTTGTTTTCTTACGCATTGTTACATGATGCCTTCACTGTTTACTCTTAAGGTATTTCCTGGAGGGCACACTGAATGGATAAATGCCAAAGAACTGTCTTTCAAGAGAGAAGCTTATGATAGTTTAAGCTGTGCTAATTGTTAACTCAACTGTACTCTCCATTTCTCATGCTTATTTAAAGTCCTGTTCACCATCTGGTAATAGCATTTGCTACATTCTTAGCTGGTACATAACTACTTAGCAATGGATAAAGAAAAGCAGAAGTATTTTTCAAACTCTAGTTTTAACTTCAGCTTTATTAACAAATGCGTGTTTCTGTTGCATAACTGATAGTAATTAGTATCTCTGACCTCTTCATACTTAGGAATTGGCTTTGTGAATGGGGTAATGAATTTATGAAAGGGGAAATGGCTTTAAAGTGGAAGACAATAGCTTTAGGTGAGATATTAGGAATAAATTCTATAGTGTGAGGGTGGTGAATCTCTGGAACAGGCTGCCTAGAGATGTGGTGGATGCCCCATCCCTGGAAGTGTTCAAGACTAGGCTGCATGGGGCTTGGAGCAACCTGCTCTAGTGGAAGGTGTCCCTGCCCATGGCAGGGAGGTTGGAAAAAGATGGTCTTAGGGTGTCTTCCAACCTGAACCATTCTACAAAGAAAATTGATTATGTTTTAAAATTCAAATCTAGATCAACATCAAGAAGCTGAATTCAAGCTAGATAATTTTTTATTTTCTAAGTTGATTTTGCAGTGTACTTCTTTGGGTACCTAATTTTGCATTATCAGCTGTGCATCCAGCTTTGCTTCAAATTATTTTTTGGCCGTGTACTGAATTCAACTTACAGTTAGAGATTCTTAGTAAGTGCATGCTTCAGAAAGCACATCCACTGCACAGATGAACTATTAGCTCATCTTCTTGTTCTCAAAAGCTAAAGGGAAGGTGGAGGTTATTAGATGTGTATTATTCTTCATTGCTGAAATTTGATTGTAGAAGTCAAAGTAGACAGAAGCTGCTATTGCTGCTGTGACTTTACTTTGAGTATGTGATCAGCTAATTCACTGAGCGTGGTCTGGAACAGAAGCAGGTATAGTTTAAATATTATTTTCTTGTTCGACAGACCACCTTAGTATCAATGAATAGAAGTTATTACTGTGTGGTATTTTTTGGCTTCTTATTTTCGTAGAGTAGAACTGTGTCTGTGCTAAATATATTTTATTTTCGGTTAGAATTTGAGATAGAAGCACTTTAGTCCAGCTGTACTTGGGTATTACCCAGTTTTCTTGTACATCTTATCTCCCAGTCCTAGACAATGTAATAAATGCATTCAGAAATTGAATAAACAAAAAAATTTGCCCATAATATCAGTGACTCTTAACATTTTATATACTTCTGTATTTAGTGCAATTAACCATGGTGAGCTGTAGCATGAACTCTTCCACTTTCTTGTATTGCAAACTTCACTTTAAGTCCTGCTTGTCCATGGATTTTCTTGTCATGGTTGTTTAATGTGGCCAGACATGTCTGGTTTTTTGTGTGTGCTTTCTGTTATGGAAGAATACCAAAAGAATCCCTTGCAGCTGTCTATATAAAGACTGCTCTTCCTGCAGGGGGAAAAAAGCCAGGAAAATGAAGTATATGCTTGGTGCAAGTAGGGAGGAAGGCAAGGAAGGAGAGAAATTTGGTTGGAAGGATCATGAGAGGGTAAAGCCTGTAAATCTTTGGAGAGGAAAAATTGAAGAACTGGAGTACAGAGTCAGGGGTTGATCAGGTAAGAAAAATATGCTGAAATGAGGTGGTTAAAGCTATTTATTCATACAAGTGTGCAATAGAAGCACAAAGAGAGTTAAATTTAGGAGCAGTACCGTTTACAAGTTGAAAGGCCTGTGGGAAGGGGCAGGAATGATTTTGGATGTTGGTATTTGTCAGTGCTAAGCAAGTGAAGATTGGAAAGGGGGGCTGTGGGAGAACTGGAAAGAGGACTGGAGAAGCAGCAACAAGTAAGCAGCAGATGTGAGATTGATGTCCAAGTGATAAGGGAGAACCAGTAAGGCAGAGGTCAGCTCTGAAAAACTGAGTAGCAAACTGCAAAAGGGGACAGCAGTCAGCAGCAACACGGTCTTCCCCATTGCCTGCTCTTTCACACGCTGTAATTACTTGAAGGAGAGGTGTGAAATGCAAGGACAGGGACAGGCACAGGGAGCCGCCACACACCTGCCAGACCTCTTCACATGTATGCTGGTGCTGGTCCAGCGTCTCCCACAGCACAGGTGAGACCGGGAACCCATGGCTGACTGAGGAATGAGAGGTTTTTCTAGGTAAGTAGTGTGCAAGGGTACAATCCTTTTTTGGCTGTACTGTGAAGGCCCAGTTTAATGGGGATCTGGAAAATCATTTGACATGAGCATTTGACATCACAGACAAACATTAATACCCAGTAAAAAAGGGGAGATGCAAACAACAGCCTTCTGTTCCACTGCCTATATAAACCCACTGCTACACATTAATGCATCTAACTTCCTGATTCCAGAATGTCTCTCTTGCCTTCGGGGCTTTCTACTTGTTGAAAACCTCACTTGTTTTTTGCCAGTTAACCTTTTTTTCCTTTTATGAGCAGAGAGTACAATTGATTGTGGAGAACAAATTTTCAGGCCTCCCAAAGGATGCATTGATTTGATTTCTGTTTTAAAATATAGTTTAAGAATGCCCTCTGTTATGCTAATATTTTATTTTGCAGAGAAACTGGAAGTCTGACAAGGTTAATAACATCTTTAAAAGAAAATGTATTCGGAAGTCCTAAAGAATTGCTAAAATTAAGTGTTCCATCTGTGGTGTACGCTCTCCAAAACAATATGGCATTCGTGGCTCTTAGCAACTTGGATGCTGCAGTCTACCAGGTAATACACGTTTCTGTCAGTAACAGATCTGGAAGTATATTTCTCTTTCCTGGTTCATGAGGCACACGTGTCAGGTATCTGTCTGCCTGGCACGCAGCACTCTCTTCAGCCTCAGTGTTAAAAGCCAAACTGTGCTTTGTTATATTCAGAGCATACACTCTGCTGCAGAGCTCTGGCTTTCTGAGCTAAGCTGCTCACTGCTACAGTCACT
Source organism: Rhagologus leucostigma (assembly GCA_013397725.1). Lineage (NCBI taxonomy): Eukaryota > Metazoa > Chordata > Aves > Passeriformes > Rhagologus > Rhagologus leucostigma. Next base: position 25,411 of record VZTD01005549.1, read on the forward strand.
TCAAATTCACTTTGTTGTAGTTGGCAGTGGATCTGTAGGAAATCAATGAATATGAAAATCTGTCATTCTGTAGTTGAATTTTCTACTTTATTTTCTTGTTTTGGAGGATTTTATAAAACCATGTCCTCTACACTACATTCCCATCTTCTTTAGGTGACGTACCAGTTGAAGATCCCTTGTACAGCTTTATGTACAGTCCTGATGCTGAACCGTACCCTTAGTAAGTTGCAGTGGTTCTCTGTCTTCATGCTGTGTGGTGGCGTTATCCTTGTTCAGTGGGAGCCTGCTCAGGCTACAAAAGTACAGGTAAGAGTTAGTATTTTGCCTCTTCAAATAAAGAATAAATGATCACTGATCGCTGGCTTTCACGTTTATTGTGTATCAGTTCAGGCAGGCTTGTGGTATTGCTCCAGTCTCACTTGTTGGAAACACAACTGATTGCTACAATTAGTATAAATTACCACAGTCATCATAATCAGTCTAATGCACCATCCTCGGAGTGTCTGAGTAGTAGATTGTTTCCAGTAGTTGGCCCTGGTAACATGGTAATTGTTGGAACAGAGAACTCGGAATCAAAGTACTGGGAGGAATTAGGAGCGAAAGTGCAGCGCAGTGTGGGTATGGCATTAAACACTCTCTTCAGAGGCACTGACCTAATCCCGTTCTAGGGAGAAACAAGTGTCTTCTATTTCTTAGGTTATAGCTGCTGCTCAGCTGCATTAGTGGGAAGGGCAAGTCATGCTTCTGCAAATACTGGCCACAGCTGAGTAGACAGTGCCTCTGAGCACTGCAAGAGTACCCACAGAAAGCGAAACACTGCACAGCTACACCGAGCTGAGCTGAGGGACAGCCCTAGATAAGCAAGTGCCATGTTATACTGCAGTGAAATGCCAGTAATTTTGCTCTACTTAGTGAAGTAGCTCTGTGTCCTGGTTTTTGGCTGGGATAGAATGAAATTTCTTCCTAGTAGCTGGTTCAGTGCTGTGTTTTGGATTTAGTATGAGAACAATGTTGGTAACACTCTGGTGCTTTAGTTGTGGCTCACTAGTGCCTAACCACAAATCCAGGTCTTTTCAGTGTCTCGTGCTCTGCCAGTGAGGAGGGGCACAAGAACCCAGGAGGGAGCATGGCCAGAACAGCTGACCTGTACTGGCCAAAGGGATATTCCATACCATAAAACATTACACCCAGTATAGAAAATCAGGGAATTTGACCAGGAGCGGCTGATTGCTGCTGCAGAATGGGCTGGGCATCTGTCAGCAGGGGGTGAACAGTTGTCCTGTGTGTCAGTTGGTTTTCTTGGGTTTTATATCTCTCTCTACTTTTGTTAATACTAGAATTATTAGTAAATTTTATTTTGATTTTTGCTTATATTTATTCTGATTTAAAAAATTTTTTTATTTTATTAAACTGTTCTTATATCAACCTGCAAAGTTTACCTTTTTTTTTTGATTCTCCTCCCCACTGTGGGGCTTGCGGGGAATGAGTGAGGAGCTGGGTGATGCTTAGTTGCTGGCTGGAGTTAAACCATGGCACTCTGGAACTGATTACTGTGAATTACTGAAGTGTTGTATCCTTTTTAAAATAACGGCTGATGTTGCAGGTGGAGCAGAATCCATGGCTAGGGTTTGGAGCGATTGCTGTGGCTGTATTGTGTTCAGGATTTGCAGGTACAGTATTACTTCTGTACGTGGGCTGCATCTAAAGGACTGGAGAACTCAGAGTGTTTAAAACTGAATATTCTGCATTTGTTAACTGTCTTCCTGTAGTAGTTTATTCCCTCTGCCCATAATTATCTTCTACTTTTGGTAATTATGGCAGATTCATAATATGATTACTCCCATTGTCAAGCAAATGATAGGAGCATGTACCATTGGTTTTACATGATGCAACATAGAAGGCTGGTTTGCGAGTGGAAGTGTCTTTCAAATGCTGTGAATAAGACTGTAGGGAGCAGCATAATGACTCACTCCGTACATTTAATTAATGTACATCAATTTTATAAAGTTTACTTTGCAGTGAATAGCTCCCCTATGGTGATCACATGAAATACTTGCATTTTTTTTTTACAAGGGGAACTGAGCTCCTCGCTCAGTTCTTGCACCAGCTCAGCTCTGAAATACACATTGCCATAGTTCTGTACGTGGAAAATCTAACTGCGATGCAGAGGGAGCATGAGGAAGGCAGAGAGGTAGATTAGTAGCAGAAAGCCTGGATAAACTCAGTGAAGGGTTTTTGGTTTTGTTTATTTTTGCTTTGTTCTACACCCAGTGTCTCTCCTCAGGGTAGTTTTTTGTCTGGCTTCCAGAGAAGGACACCAAAACTTTAGGACAAGTGAACTGGTGCTCAGGAATAAAGAAATGCAAATTACTTCTTAATTTGAAATTTGGCTCACAGGGGCATATTCCCCTGGCTGTAAACTGGATTCTTCCCCCCTCCTCTGTAAAAAAACAAAGTACTATCACCCACCTCTAGTCCTGTAAAATCCTGCAAGAATAATCTTGTGCTGTGCACAGATGCTCATTACTCATGGAAAAATGTTCTGGTGGGCAGAGGAGGAAAGGAGTGTGTCATTCTTATTTGGTGTCGTTTCAGTGAAATGGGCACTTTGAAGCAGAAATACTAAATAAAACTGTGTAGAGCTCCATCAGCTTTTCCTGGAAGGTTATGAATTTCCTCATTTAAATAGATGCTCCCAAGCCGCAAGACAAAATACAGCCTTCAGAGTCTCCTAAAACTCCTGCCTTCCCCGATAATGTGGGTCAACAGCTGTGCTTCCAATGGTCTGCAGATTCAGAGCACTGACAGGCTGATGCAGGCAGCTTGAGACACTTAGGGCTTTCTTCTCCTGCAAAAGGGTTGCAGCTTGGGTTTCCTTGCTGACAGCTGAAGCTTTGGGGCAGCTCGGAGGGACATATGTTTCATCCACAGAGCTCCTTGTGCCCTTGGGGCTTTACATGTTGAAAACATAAATCCTATTCAAATTCCCTTCCTCTTCTTCCTTCCCACGCTCACATGAAGCAGTTATTTTGGCATTAGACCTCCAGTTTCTGGACTGACCATGTTTTACAGTGTGTTTTATTATTCCAGCAAAATGAAAAAAAGGTTGTGTGTTTTTGTCACTTAGAGATGGAAAAGAAGTTTTTTCTTCAAATTGCTGATCCTGTGATAATTCTCAAGTATCTGGAGCCCCAACAATGCTTTTAAAAGCATTGGACAGATAATTTAATGGCAGATCCTTTAGGACTTAAAACAGTTCTGAAGAGTAAGTTCTCCTAATCGGCCCCCATACTTTCCTTCCTCTTGCCTAGTGGATTTGTGAACTGTATATTCACAAATCTAGAAGCATAGTTTTATTGATTTGCCTACTGTTTTCTCAGTTTATAAAATTTGCAAGTATGGTTCATACTCAAGCCAGATTTCTGTTACATTGATTACACCTGGTTGTGCTCTGTGGGTCTTCTCAGAGGGCAGAAATCTCAAGGTAGTTATTCTGGGTTATTTTAAAGGTTGCAGTCAACTAGTTTGTTGTTGTTTACACTTCAAAAATGTATATTCTTATGAGGTAAAATCGTATTTCCTTGTTTTTGTAATTATTTGAACCCTTGAAATATAAATCTGCTCTCTCATTTATTCACCATAAATACTCACTATATTAAATTGTAAATTGCATTTTTTGTTAATAAAAGAGTAGCAAGACCTTCCTTGAAACTAACTCGGGGATTTTAGAGGGGGGTGTGCCTAGGTCTTCTAACACATGGGTCTTCGTGCCACCTTTGTTGGTTCCATATTATTTTCTCATATAGTATGAAGAATCTTGTGTGATATTGATCACCAATAAACTTCTAGTCAATAGGGCTCTCACCAGAAGGTCATAGAAGTGGCTGGTAAGAGTCCTGCAAACTGCTCTCTCTGTTTTGAAATGTGGAGGAAATTCCAGAGCTTGACAGAATCCTGATGGGTGAGCAATGGTTAAAAAGGCAGGTGGTGACGGCCTTGCCAAATGTCTGCCTTTTAGTCTGACAAATGCCTCCCAAGTAGGATAATGAAGAAGTATTTGGGGAGTTTCAGTAATGCAAAACATAAAAATAATGCTCTTCAGTGTGGTATTGAGAACTAGAGCTTTAGATTAAAATGAATTCCACTTCCTCAAAACCAACCTGTAGTTTCAATTAGCAGAAGGCCTCGGTTTTGATTTGCTCTTGTAATCCCCTGAAGCTGTGGTTTCAGAACGAGCTGCTCTGCCAAGTGCTCTGCGAGCACAAAGCTCCTGAGGAGTTTTCAGTTTCAGTACTGAGGTAATATAGATCATCCCTTCCTCCCCTACCCCCCGAGAAAAATCGGACTAAAATCAATCAATCTAAAACTGAAATCGACATAAAATTATTTACATGGAGGCTGTGGATTGAAAAAGGGCAAAGCTGGGAAAGGGTAAGGATATAAAGGATTGAGGGAAACCTTCCCCTTGAGTCAAAGCAGATCCCCTTGCTAAACTGAGACCCGGGACTTGACCAGTGGTTTAGGCCTAAAGGTTTTAACTGCACTTAAACTTAACAGCCTAATTTGAGCAATTTAACAAAAGATTCTAGAAGACAACAGTAACTTGCTTATAGGCCTAAGTTAGCTACGAATCTGAAGTACTTGAGAATGTAAGAGAGGAACGTCCATAGTCCCTTTGCTGTAGCATATTCGCGCTTACACAGATGTAAAGCAGTTTGTACAGGGCATAAAATGCCCCTCGAGTTCAGTGAAGTGCTCACATGGGATGCCTTTTCATCTTCTCAGCAGGCCAAGGGTTGAGCCTTGAGGAGTGGGGGCACCAGCCCAGGATCCATCACTGGCATTCAGCAGTGGTCTTCCAAGGATAGTGAACTTGAGAGTTTGCTGGCCCTAAGAGGTGTCCCACTCAGAGGGAGGTTGTCTGGTTTTAAAATGCAATAAATGGTGAATCATTCTTCTCACTGAACTGTGTTTGGTTTTTTGTTTGTTTTGTTTTGTTTTTTTTCCAGGAGTTTATTTTGAAAAGGTGTTAAAGAGTTCAGATACTTCCTTATGGGTGAGGAACATTCAGCTGTACTTATCTGGGATTGTGGTGAATTTATTTGTTGTGTACATGTCAGATGGAGCCCAAGTTCTTGAGAAAGGCTTTTTCTATGGCTACACGTACTACGTCTGGTTTGTCGTCTGTAAGTATCTTGTGGTTTTAGTCTTTTGACATTGTTTTTCCTCTTCAACAATGATATAACTGATTGCAGGAAGCTACAAATTCAGTCTAACGCACTCTCTTTCTACTGTGTTTTGATGGATTTTATGTAAAAGTATCCTTTTCTTGGAAGTTATTCACTTAGTCAATTTAAAATTGTGCTGAAACAGCAGCCTAAATAATTGACTAGCAAGTATATAATCTTTAAGTGAGTCATATCTTATTTACTGGATGCCATGTAGACATCCCATTCCACTGAAGGATATTGTAAATAACTAATTATGACAATGTAGCCCAAACTAGGAGCATAGTAGTGGAGTAAAATGCATCATTTCAAGAGTAACCTACTGCACCTGCACTAATGGTAACACCTTATCTGCTTCCCAGTTCTGGCCAGCGTAGGTGGCATCTACACCTCAGTGGTTGTTAAGTACACAGATAACATCATGAAAGGCTTTTCTGCAGCGGCAGCCATCGTTCTCTCTACTGTGGCATCAGTCATCCTCTTTGGCCTCCAGATAAGTAAGTGCCTTTTTGCCTTTGATTTGATGGCTGTGCATGTTTCCTGCCTGTCCAGCCTGCTGTACACAGCCCATACCAAAGCCATAATCTGTGCCCCCTCTCAGTTTTTCTGGTTTTAGCTTCAAGTCTTCTCCAGGACTTCTGTGCACTAATGCATCATCGTCCCTGTTGTGGTGCGCAAGGTGCCTGATGACTCTGTGCTTTCAAAGGCATCAGTGGTTTGTTCTTTCAGAAGCATCTACAACTTCAAACAGAAGGGTTCTTTTGGTTTAAACAGCTTTATTTTCATAAATCACTTTCTGATGCAGTTTAGAGTGTGATACAGCTGTTTACCTGGGACTGCTGTTGATGGGTTATTATTTCTTGTTGGGTTTAGTACAGCCAGTGCCAAATTAATTCCTCAGCTATTTCTTCAAGGGCTTTACACATCCCTGTTGAGTTACACCCACTACTGCATTAATTTTTACTTTCCCCATCTGCTGTGGGCACCACCATGTCAGAAAGTCAAAGAGCAACTGGGGTTGTGACTGACTGATGTGGTGAATGTTTTTGAGAGGAAACAGCAGACGGCTCTGGGCTGTTCTGCAACTACAAAGGATTTTCGCCCCAGTCGAGTCTGCATCTGATACTGTGCCCAGGACTCCCGCTCAGTCCTTCACTATTTAGTTGAGGGTAGTTTCCTACCTTAATCCAAAGATGGTGTGGCAAAATGGTGGAAAAACTAGCTTTTTGATGTAGTGAGACAAAACTTAAGGCAAGTTTACATAAGGAGAAAACAGTGTTTGCCTGAAAAAGAGCACCATAAAGCAAGGGATGAAAAAAACCCCACTTAATTTTAAAAACTTACTTGGGCAGAGTGTTTTCTTGACACAAATCAAACCTGGACTAATGAGCTTTCTGTGAAAGCCACATTATAATAGAGTTTCTTAAACCTGTCTAGACATGGAAAGGAAAAAAGACATGTTATCACAGGCTACTTTATCACATTCACTGGCTTTTTATTAATTTTATCAATAAACAGTTAAGTTTATTGTAATGTAAGCCTGTCCAGATGGCACCTGGGACTGCAGGAGATGCTTTACTCTTGCTTTTATGGCCACCGCCACCACATTCTTGCTGACGAGACTAATAGGAATGGTGTGGGGATTGTAAACACTCAAAAGTTGCCAGTGACAGAGGATGAAGCTAAATGCTGTGACTTATCAATAGCTTGCTGTCCTGTTTATTTATGGGTAACTTCAGTACTGTCGTTCAGATCTCATCCTAACTTACACAGCTTGCTGAAGGTTTCTTCTTTTATGAATGTATTTATTTAAACTGTTTTGTCTCCTTTCAGCTGTTACCTTCTCCCTGGGTGCTCTCCTGGTGTGTATTTCTATTTACCTCTATGGATTACCTCGACAAGACACCACAAAAATCCAGCCCTCAGAGACTAAGAGCTCAAAAGAGAGACTTGCTACTGTGTGATGTTGTCCATAAGAATGGACAGATGGACAAGAGAAAAAACAGACTTTAAAAAAAACTGCATTTTTTTTTTCAAAATTAGCCTTAAGCTAGTCATGAAGTGGTTTAAGTGGGATAGACTAAAAGCAGAAGTTAGTTCTGTTTTACGTGTGGAGTTTCCAGTGGCTGACACTGAGGCTGCACTGCAGCTGAGGAGCTGGCTGGATATTTTATGGAAGGTATTCTTCATTCACATTGACAATGAAGAGTCTCATTTACAAGGAAAACCCAATGAAGGAACTGATCACTCAATTGTATATAATGTATATAACAGAGGGAAATCAGTCCTTTGTGTATTTGATAAACTGTCTTGCTCTTTGAGGGCATAAATGCCTGAAAGCTTCATAAGAAAACTATTAAAAAAAGCAACTACTGCCAGCATTTTCTCTTAAAATACTTGGCAATTGTAGTTTGATTAATGACAGGAAGAGTTTCTCTTCTAGGCAATAGGTATGAGATGACACAACTTTACAAGGAATAGCCCTGTTTTGAGCATCACCTACCTCAGTGATTAGAAGCAGCCCTTGCTGTCTGGTTTAAAAAGTCAGATAAAAGACTCTGAAGTTGTGGATTTCCTTTTACTCTTCAAATGTTTTTTATACCTGCTGTAGGGGATAGAGGGATCATCTATGTGTAGTACAGGGGAAACCTTTGTATCTGTTCCTGTATGTCAGGCTTGAGTGAGTCAACTCAAAGTTTCTGTTTAGAAGATCTTTTTGTCTAAACTTCTCTGTGCATACAGAGTGACGCTTGAAAATGGTTTCTGTGCATGTTAGCCTTTAATTTATTAGTGCCAGCTGTGTAATTTCAACCTCCTTCCTCATCTTCTGAGGCCGCCTAGAAATTTAAGCTCTACACTGAGGGAAAACTGACCCTGGTGCATTTGGGCAGCTTGTTGACATTCACAGTGGAGTTGAAACATGACCAAGTTCACACTCTTGGATACATTGCTTCAGACATGAATTAGGCAGCTGGGTTTTCCTTGAAAGCGGGGCATGTTAAGCACAGCAGTAACAAACATGCCTAAATTCTCTTCCAATAGGAGAGGGTGTTCCCATCTGCCTTTCACCGACTGTTCCGTGTATCAGAGCAGCCACCACACTGCCACTCTTGGGAGTCGAGGCTGCTCCCCCTCTCTTCAGCAGCATGAGGCTCAAGGGGTGCCAAGCAGCACCTGCCATGTCTGCCCATGTGCATACTGCTGAGGGAACGCTGTGCTTCCTGCTCCACCAGCTGGGCAGCAGACTCTTCTTGCTGGCCAGCACGTCAGTGTGACAGAGGAGGGGCTGAGGAAGAGGGTGTGACAGCTGGCAGCTGGGCTTGGCTGAGCCTGCTGAAGGGGGAATGCAGCACAACACACAGGAAGAAGTCTGCATGGTCTGAGTAACTCTGTTACAACAGACAGAGCACCTGCACCATTGGGCCATTAGGCCTTGGTACACAGTGGCAACCACAGGAGTGGAGAACTTTGCTTAGGGCAGCACAGTTAACACCACTTCCTCTACCAAAAGGATGTGATATTTACATGGCAAATACACAGAAGTTCTCTTTTATGAGAAATTCCAGGTAGAGTAATGGCTTAAGTACACTGCTGCCACCAAATGCCTGAAGAGAGTGATTGTGACAGCCTTGCCCCCTGCAAACGGCTGTGCCACCCCTGCTCTTCTGCAGCTGCTAGGATGGAGAACACAAACCTTCCAGCGCAGATGGAGTTTCCAGCCTGCAGTAGCAGTGACACACAGGAGAGGATTCATATTACTGTGGAAAATACCATTTTACTAAGAGATGTGACTTTACATCGCATGTGGCCTCGTTACATTTGAGTTACGGGTGTAATGCCAAGAAGTTTCATTCCGTTGGCTAGAACCGAGCGTGCAGCTTGGAAGAGACAGAGCCGTGCCTGGAAAACAAGAAAAAAAGTCATTTTAGGGTAGTGCTACAGAATAGGGTGTGGTTCTCGGGACAGCAGTTTGAAGCTGAGGTGAGAACACCGTGTGCAGCCTGTCCCTGTGCAGTCTCAGCCCCTACCGAGATTCGGATCCACGCGTAACCTGAGTACTAAGGACCACACCAATGCTGCCAGAATTCACACCAGCTGCTGGCAGCCCATTGCACTATCAACAGAGGGACACTTTGTCAAAAAAAGGAAGCCGGAGAAGAACATCCAGCCCAGCCGTTGTGGCAGAGCAAGCAGAGATGCCTGAATAAGACTGCAGTGACTAAAAACTGAAAATCTCTCATGCACCACGGGCTAGTACAGCCTAAGGATACCACTGGAAGCCCTCCCCTCGCTGTGCCTGGGTGACAGGCTGTCAAACAACTATGGGCTACTTTGAAAATTTCGCTCTCCCTTGTCAATGTCTTGGCTGTTAGGGAAGGGCTCTATCAAGCTTGCTCCAAAAATCACAGTTCTTGAAAGCTGTCACATTGCAAGATATTTAGAAATATTTTTATTTACAGGATAAGGAATGGAAGTTTTCCTTGAAATTTGATGTAGTCCATCTCCAAAGGCACAGATGCCTACAGTATCTAAGCTCAAATACAGACTGCAGCTCCACCAATTCCACTGAATGTTTTTCCCCTACAGCACAACTCAACACTTAAATGTGACTTCCCACCAAAATCAAATAGGTAATTCCTTTTGAAATAGATGAAAGAAAATAAGAGAGGCAGTGTAATTAATATATCATTTACTGAATCATTAGGGGGTCAAACATTGCCTAGGAGATCAGTAAAAAGAATTTGCTTTTATTTGGAATGGCACATTAACATCTGTCAGCCTCTATGCTTTAGCTAGAAAGGCAATACTGACAACTTGGGATATGTAGGTGGCAAGAGGGAGGAGACAGATTCAGTTCTCTCCTAATTCTCTATCTTCCCACATAACCACTAAAGGAAACCATCAAAAGTCAACCAGCAAGTTAAATGCTCAAATGTTTACTCTTAAAACATTTAGAAGGAGAGGTGATGAGAAGGTGTTTGACTGGGTCTGGAGCAGCTGTCCTTAGGGAGCGCTGTGTTTTGGGAGGATCAAGCAGAGCAGCCCTTTCCAGAAGGCACAGCTGTGAACAGCAATCCCTGCCTTCTCAAAGCGGTGCCGCCCACGGCAGAGCCTGGCTGTCGGCTCCTCTGCCTGCGGCTGCGTATTCCCCCCAGTGGTGACACAGCTGGGCTGGCAAAGCCCCGATGGATCCTTCCTCGGGGCCGCCCGCCAGGCTCCAGCCCCGCGGTGCCGTACCTGTGCCACGTCAGGCGCGCTGCCTTTCACGGGAAGGGTTTTGTGTGCCACGGCTGCCAGGTGGCTGAAAGGGAAGACACAGGAGAACGGTGAGAAGGAGCAAGTCACTTGACAAATGCAGCGCTGTGGGCTACAGAAAGCGGCAGAACTGGAAGAGCCACCCACAACTGCAGCATGCCAGAGGCTGATTTCCAACAGCCTCTTCACCTGGCTGAAGGAGGGCATGGTTTCCTGTAGCCTGCATGGTGTTGATGGCACGCCCTGACAACTTAATTCTCCTGAAATAACCCCAAAATAATCTCTTCGCTACACACATAACCTCCCACTCCCTGCCCTCCATGCCCCCAAAAAACCTACAAAACAATCTCAAGAATGCTCTGGGAAGATCCTTGACAACCTACCCTATCATTCCCAAGATGCATGATTCTTTGTACAAGTCTCCTTAACTTGTTAAAGCCTTCCCCGTACACAGGCTCTACATCTTCCTCCTCCAAGCCTACTCCAGCATTTCATGGTGCTGTCCAATCCCTATGGGAATCAGATACACAGCAGGACTTAACACTAATAACAAGCTTTGTTCATGGGCTGAGATAGTGGTTAAAAGCGGGATAAAATTTCCTAGCTGAAATGTTGATATTGAGAGGATGTTATCAGCTCAAATCTGCTCCTTAAGACATCATTAGTCCAGCATGATTTTGGGTTCAGATACTGGGTTTCAGCCAAGTGATTATTTTTTCTTAAAAGCTGTTAAGCTTCTGAGGAGGGTCTTGGCTCCAGCCTCGATCTCTACTATTTATTACATTACTTGCTATCCTACTTTATTTATTTCCTGCTTCAGGGAAACTGTCCCACACATTTGCATCTTCCCACTGTTTTCACTCTTCAAAGCTGTGCAGATGTGAGGGCTGCAGAGCCAGCTCAGGAAGACCTGTCCTCACTGGAGACACCGCCAGTATCAGCAAACACCTTACCTCAGTGTGAGGAGGTAGCTGACAATGTGCTTGGGTTGCAGATCCTGAGAAGATCTATACAGGACCTCGTCATACCTGTGAAGGAAGAAAAGGATTGTTTGGTGCTGAAGTGGTACAAGGTGTACTCAGAAAGAAGGCTCATCAGACTTGCTTAAGTCAGAACAAGCACACAACCACAGCTGTAGAATTAGCACAACTAATCTTCTGAAGAAGACCTAAGCCATGTCATTAGCACACAACTGATTATTCCTTCCTTGTTCACTTGTTATTGAAGGAGATTGCATGATGAGGAGCAGAAGCAAACACCTCAGAGAGGCAGGCTATAGCAAAGAGAACACGAGCTGTATTTGCTCCTGGAACATTATGTCTGGTTTTAAATCTCAACACTAATTGTAAGTTTTTAGGAGCAAAAAACGTGTTAAATAAGCAAGGAAGTCAAAATAGTCCCTTAGAGGGCACTGCCTTTAGTAAATGCAGCTTAGAATTTTAAGTAAATAAAAGGAATCTTGCAACATTAGAAAAAGACAAATCCTGGAATACAGAATCACACAGAATGGGTCAAGTTGGAAGGGACCACAGTGGGTGATCTGGTCCAATCTCCCTGGTCAAGCAGGGTCATCCTACATCACTTACACAATACAGTCAACTTTGTAAGGCTATTAAACAGGGTAGTACAGGCAGTCATGAGATCTATGTTTTTTCTTCAGGTGTTTTGCTGTCCTTTTTCACAGCCTGCAAGAAGGCACCAACAACTCTGGGGCTGAAGAGATTTCAAATGCAAAGTGGGGAGTGGAGTTCCTGATCTCTGCTCAGCTCCCAGGCCCATCACTGCCAGCATTTCCAAGCTGAACTGCTGTGGAATCTTCCTCTCTGAAAGACAAGCTGCAGAACTGGGGAGTGCACCCTGATAACGAGGGCTCAGCAGTCACGTAAGAGTATAAAAAAATCCCAAGAAACAACTCACACGTTTTCTGTGAAATACAATGGCACTGGATAAATAAGACACTACTGGTCTTACTGAGAGCTGTCTGGTCCTGCTGTTGCTCAAGAGAGCATGCAGCAAATGATGGACTACAGGCAGACAGACCTCTGGAGGCAATTACAGTTAATGGTAGGGCTCTGCAGCCAACATGGGCAGGTCAAAGGAATCACCTGGTGCACTGGCATGACTTTTGGAAGTCCTAGTTTTACACAGATGGTCTCAGGAAGGTCTTAGTATGGTCAAAAGAGTTAACTTGCTGGCACTGCACAGTGTGCAATGCAGTATATAGGAATTCTCACTAGGAATTCTGAAAGCTTCAGTCACTTCCGACTCCCATCACAGGCTGCACAACATGGACAACTTCCCTGTCTCCACAGTTTAATTACACATCTATGAAATAATGAAAACAGAAACTGCTCAACTTTAGGACTGAACTAATGAAGAACATTACTGCTATTAACAGGTACCATTTGTGCACGTTCAGTAGCTCTGAAGGATGCTGAGCTACCGAATGTGCACGCACATACTCCATTTACCTCACCTCCTCTCTCTTTTCTCACATGACAAAAACAGAACATGAGGGACCAAGCAAAGCTGCAGCTAATATTTATACAGAGCTTAGCACACTTTCGTGAAGACAAGAAATAATTAGGAGGCTCATGTACACAGAGTATGTTCCAAATACTGCTTTTTCCATCATATGGCTTCTAAAGCCACAAGCATTTCCAATGTTGCAATCCATGTGGCACAACACGCAAGTCATTGCCTCAAACAGCCGTTTTTTCTTACGATCACGCAGTCTGTGCCCTCTCAATAGGTCAGTGGCATATCCAGGTATTTATTTTAAGGGAACTGGTATTTGGAAAGAAAACTAGACAAACCTGAGAAGATGCTGAAGAACAGAGATGGCATCTGGCTCTTGCAAGCACGCCACATTAACATCAGTCAGCTCTGCATTCCCATGCATCTGTTCTAAACTGAAATGTAAGAATGGAAAACAAATGCTGGATGAAAACCACCTCTTAGCCATGCTGAACAAAAAGAATCAGTAATCTCTGTTTTTAAGAAAACAGGATAGGCTCTGCTCAAGCTGAATGGAACACCGAGACAGACTAGCTGACTTCAACCTAAGATAAAAAAAAAGGATTTGTGCTGGCCATTCAATTATCAACAGGATTAGAGATACACATGGACAACAGGTCCAGAAGCTAAAAGGACTAGGGAGGTAGTCAATCCCCCACTAATGGTACCCTGGCACCATCAATACCTACAGGATAAGGGAGTACAAGAGGAACAGACCTGAGAAAGGGATCAGGCTTGCACTTTCTCCCTGAACACCATGTCCTGCTACCATTACTTCAGAACACCAGGCTGCTATGCACCTTTGGCCTGACCCAGGAAGGAATCTTACATGAAAACACATACTGAGGTCTGCTCTGGCAGTTCAGTAAAATTGATTAAACTGTTCAAACTGGACTCTTCTGAAACTCTTTTAAAAAAATAATTAAACATGTCAGGTGTTTGACCTGAGTCAACAGGAAGGGATCTCCTTTTAATCTTGATTACCAACAGAGGGAAATAATGTTAAAAATAATCCACTAGTTACTGTGGTAGCCAATGCATCCAAGTTCTGTGATGTGGTGCATTTTACAAGTATGGGCATTTTGGTTTTTACATCAGTTTCTTTAGTTCTAGGCTACTGTTCCTCATCACTGACACCAACCGCAAAGAGGCTGTTCCTAGAACTGAGAAAGTACGTGAACAGTTAGCTCAGTTCCATGGAAATGAGGTAGAAAATTAATTTTAATTGGCCTGCTCATCTGGGAAGTCTCAATGATTTCTAATCTTAAACTCACACCTCTGCTGAAAAAGTGAGCATGTGTCATACTTAAGAGTCAGCACTACTACTTAGCAAAGCAGTAAGTTAGTAAGGTTAAAATTCATGTCAAACTCTACTGTGCAGAAATGCTCCTCTTACCTATGGAGTCTGGCATGGGTGTACTGCAAGAACACACCTGTATCTCCCCGACTTTGGAGAGCTCGATCCCAGCTAAACTGGTAATCAGATGACAGAAGGCCCCGGAAGTCCTGCAACAATAAATTGATGTTACCCAGATGTGCCTGTTCATCTCAATTTGTAACTTCTCACAGACAATACAAACACCTCGTGAGGCAGCTCAGACTCACCTGAATTATGAGTGCTGCAAGACCAACCTTCTCTGCTGTCTCCACAGGATCTTGTACCTGTTTGGTTGCTGAAGAGAAACACAAAAAATCCGTATGACCTCTTGCTCAGGTCTGGGAGATGCCATTAAAAGAGCAGATCTTCCATAACTGTAAACTAGCAATATGGAAATTGTCAGAATGCATGCAGCAAGGAGTCCAGGATATAAATCTCTCAAAAGCTGAAAACAGCTGTTTAGCATGGGCTTTCTCCCACTTCCCCTAGTATGTATAGCCCAGATTTTGAGGTAAGAATGGGTCATTATGACAGGCTACACTGAATTCCTTTTCACAATTCTGACAGCCAGTCTCCAAGATCAGGGAAATGCGGATTTTGTTGAAAAACTGATAAAAAGCTCCAAGTGATACAAGATGCATAAAGAAAAAAAAAGTTGTTCCAATGGCTAATGGACCATTTGGATATACATTTAGGGAATAGTCACACCATCCACTGTAGATATCTAAACTGACTATACTAAGGGCATCTGAACTGGGAGAATCACAGAATGCTTTGCGTTGGAAGGGACCTTTAAAGATCATCCAGTCCAAACCCCCTGCCACGTGCAGGGAACACCATCTCCTTGTCCATTTTACAAGGAAAACCATATGTTTTAAAAAAGCTGAGGAGGCAGAGCAAGGAAGATGCATACTAAAGATGATCGGATTGCTGATTCAATCCAGCACCTAACTCCAGAGAGCACAAGAGGGGGCAGCATTTCACTGGGAACTGCTTGAATCTGTACTGCATCAGGAGGAAACGATCTTGGAGCCACAGCCTGAGCGAGGTGCAGGCAACCCCCCCCTTCAGTACAATCTGGGGCAGAGCAGTGACCTCCTGGGCACTTGGAACAGCCACGAGGCTGGCAGGGTGACAAGGCAGTAGTGGCAGGCAAGTGAGGGTCACTTTTGCCAGAGAAAATTGTCAGAGCTATAAATCCTTTGGCTGAAATCTGATTGATCCCTGAACTCCAGCCCCAACCCCGCTATTGACTAGTTTGTCTCTCCAGAAAAAAGTGATTGTTGTCCCCAGAGGCAGGGCAGTTCCTTCCCAGGGCATGATGAAATAATTTCACTGAATGTTAGACTTTGCAAATCTGTAATTAAGAGGAGTTCACAGAGTTGCAAAGAATTACTTTAATGTTGTTTATATTACAGGAAGTACAGAAAGAAAGAAAGAGGGCATATCACTGTGATTAGTGCAATGCAGGGAGAAGTGAAGGGTGGAAAAGATGACACAATTTGATCAACACAGAACATCAAAAGAAACTAATAAGACCTGAAATAGCTAACTTTTTGTGGAAGTCATGTTTTGTAACATCCTTGAGCGAATTTCATTTAAAACATCTTCCAGAAAAATTACTTCTCCTCTCCGAGTCTTCATGCCTTGAACTAGACCAAAAGACACATGCTGGCACCTGTGTTGAGAAGCAGCAGGACCAAAATTACATTTCAATAGAGAGAAATGTTTGCAGTGTTTGTTCAGAGCTGGATTCTCTATCAGGAAAGAGCAATAACAGCTGAATAAATAACACTCCAACGTGGGAAGCTTGTTGATATAATCAGTAACTCTTGTTTCAGCAACCAAGCTCCATACTTATTATATAATGGGAAAATTATGATCAGAATTATGATAGCCTGGTCATTTGTGTGCTCTCAGGAATCTCTCTTGCTACTAGCTTTAGTACAGAGGCCTCAGTGCAATAATCTGCGATAAATTGAGGAGAAGCAGGAGGCAGACAGATCGAATTACTGTGGCAACAGAGATCTGTTAATATAACTAGAAAAGGAGTCATAATAATTCTATTGTGGCCACATTAAACTGAAAGTATAATTAATCATTGCTAATAATAAAGTATTCATTGTTTCTGCTCATAATAATCCTAATACTTTTACATGATCCAGAACCTATGGTAATTTTAGCAGAACTTTAAGTACTGTGAAAGGAGGCAGGTTGGTATTCCTGAAGGCTAAAACCCTATATTTAACCACAAAAGACATGCAGTCTGGCAGAGAGGAATATGATTTAGTCTGCAGATCCATTACTGACCTTTGCTCAGATTGCTAACAAGATTGGTAATTACAATGAGTAACAGCAGGGATACAATTCCCTGCAATAGATACTTCAAGCCTGAAGCACGATTCAAACTCGGATTCTGATCTCTGCTGAAATAAAATACTTCAAGAGCTAATAATTTAATACGTGGCCACACAATATCCCAGAAGCTATGCCACAAAGTCTCTTAAAAATTGTTTCCCTTTTTCACATCAAGCAATTATGAAAAACCTGTTAAATGAGAGACAGGGCTGTTTTTCACATCCTAAACACACAGCAATGACTCCAGTCACAAATAAATCAGACCAGCAGGAGTGGACACATACAATGAAAAGGTTGCTGATGAGGACCTGAGGCTCACACTGCCTCATAATTCTGAGAGTTTGTTTCTCTGCTGGACTAGTACTAGTTGGGTCCTACAAGCCAAATGTCTGCTTGTACTCTGGAGTCCATTACTTGCACATCAGCACCACATCTTGTGGCTTAGTTTCACACAAAATGCCTCCAGGATGTGTGCTACAGCATGGTGGTGGATGGACACCATCAGGAGATTCTCTTCAAAAGAGCACTTCACTGAAATTCCAATGTACATATTATATACATTCTTGGGCGAAAAAAAATTAACCACCAAAACCAGTATATAACTAATACTTTTAAGTACATACCTTGGTTCCCAGTCATAACCCATGAGCTTCAGTATTTGGAATAAATGTTGAAAGTGATTACTTTGACTTTTATCTGTCTAAGGAAATAGAATTGATGCATATCAGAAAACACTACGAGTCTGATAAGGAGTAGCTTTTAACACACAAACACACAATACCACAGCGCCAGTAAGCCACTGCAAGCAAAATTAAGACCTACAAAGACAAGCAAGACTTTAAAATCGTGACAGCTGGAATCTATGGCAATGGGACTTTAAGTTATGTCAGAAAAAGAAATCCACTTTTTCAGAAATGGTTATTCTCAGGTCATAAAGGCAAAGACATGAAGCGAAAGGAAACCTTGATGTTCTTCAGTTTCTCATGATCTGTGAGCTGCCCATCAAACAAAACATCTCCATTTTCACTTCAGAACCTTGCTGCTCTTGTTATACTCTGTGTTACATCACCAAACTCCAAGGGTCCTCTGTCTTAGAAACAGAACACCTCTGTAAGCTGTCTGCCTCCAGAACCCACTAGTTTCTATTGTCTCCAGTGTGATTTGTAGTTTTACATCATAAGGCAGGTACATAATTTAAAAAAAAAAGTATACATTATCACAATTTCGTAACAATGATACATCCTGTGCTCTCTTCCACTTTCAGTTACTCTCCTACGATTTGAAGTAGTTTCTGACTGTATGTTATGTCTAACAACAATCTCCATATGTGTTTCTAGCTGCAGCTGTTGTTATGAGGTTTATTTTCCTACCTAGTTGTTTTGACTGCCTCACTCAAACCCCTTTTTAACCCTCCTTAAGGAACAGTGCAGAGATAACCGAATAATCACTATTTCCTCATTTGTTTGGTGTTCTGTGACAAGGCTTGAGCAGTGAGGGAAGTGCTTATCTTGTGTTCCTTCTCAACTCTATCACTGTATCAAGCACCTGCCTCCTCTCTCCTAGCTCCTCATAACCTGCTCTGCTCCTGGGAGTCACCTCTCCATGCCAACTCACAAGCAAGGCTGATAAGTGGACAGCTGATAAGCGGACAGCAGTGGCCAGTGCTTCCAACACGGCCTTCCAAGTCCTTTTCCATGCACCTTACAGATGAGGTGCATCTCTGCACAAAGCCAGACCTCTCTCACTAAATGGCTGGCTTTAAGGTAGAAGTCTGCAGTCTGACAGTATGGATTATATTTAATTCTTCATATATAAAAGCATTTTCATCTCCCCCTAGTGCAACATTCAACAGAATCTTAGTACTTCTTTAATAATACGTCACGTTTTAAAATGTTTTGAATATTTTGCTCATATCATTGCCTTTTTATGAAATAAGCTGGATTGTTTTAAAACTTAGATTGGCAAATGCACCGATTTACAGCATTACAACTAATAAACCAATTTAATGTTTTTTTAAACAAGTTGATCTGATGAAAATAAGACGATCTTATGAAATAAGACTCTAGAGTCTCTAAATAATTTTCTTGTAGCAAGATTAGGATTCTGAAATACATTTGTATTTAATTATTAAAGACTAAAATCATTAGCATTCTCATTTAAACCCATGAAGTCCTCCTGCCTCTGGTAACACTGAGTAAAGTCCTAACTCACTACAAAGCAGTGCCACAAAACAGCAGCAAAGCTCTGCAAGGCTGGCAGTTCCCTCACCAGGCTGTCTGTCCCACAAGAGTCTCCTAAGAGTTTGTTTCGTTCTGTTATTTTATGACCCACTTTCTCAGCGCTCAGGAAGCCAGAAATTATAAAAATACTAACCGTGTCCTCTGAAAACTATACAACCTGAGCAAGGCTGAGAGGACAGGACATGCTAATCTGTCATTTCCAACTTGAATGAGGCATTGGCTATAATGGACACATCAATCACATCACAGTCTGGCTGTGCTGTGCATCTCTTTGGACTTGGAGGAGACCAGGGAGGCCAAGGAATTAAACAGTGACTGGAGTTCAGCTACAGCAGCGTCTGCTCAAGACCATTGCTCCTATGCTTGCTCGCTCCGTGAGCTGAACATTCAGCCGACATCCTGATTTGTGCAAAGTGGACACCCAACTATTCTTTTTTCTAATTGTTCCTTCTCCTTTAGTCCTTGCTACCTCCCGGTATAACAAACACAAACAATTACCTACCCACGTGAACTAGACAGGAAACATCCTTAACATCTAATGCACTGCACTTTCACAGCCACACTGCCCTTTGATGCCAACGAACCCACTGTTCCAGCCAGCAGGAGCAGAAAAACTGCCACCAAAACCAAACAATTTCCCCCCAAAATAACCAAAAAGTCCCTGTTCTGTGACAACATGTAAGAATAGTAAGCTATGGGAAACTTCCTGAAGACTGAAGCTAAAAGGAGGAATGCGGTTTAACTAGAAGTTGCTCTTTGAACTACCTGTGTATTTAATGTTTTGCTAACTGATCTCTCTCCCTGCATCCTGCTACGTGTTACGTTATATTGACTTTTGAAAAAGCTGTACCAGAAAAGGTACAAGGACATTACCAAACACATCATGGCCACATACAGATTTTTTCCACATGTTACTAACTCTGAACTCCATATAAAAAACCATGGCTTTCATAATTATTTCTTTTCTAAATCTGAGAAAAAGAAGATTTTAAAGCATCATATGATATCTCCTTGTTCATATGAGATCAAAAACCAGTTTCAGACAAGGAGATAGTCCTGCTATTCATATCCATTATTGATACTGCTAGAATTGTTAAAAAACAAAATAATGAAACCAATAAATACAAAAAGATTCCCTGTCTACAACTGCTTCATTCAGATTGATTAAATAGTACTTTATGTGCAATTTCTACATAATGAAACTAAGGCATTCTTCAAAGCCATAAAAATGTACATTTCAGATAAGATATCAGGACTTCAGACTAGACTTAGAAATTAATGGTCTAAAATGAATCTAAATTAACATTTTAAAACCCTTTGTAATACTAACAGCTTTTTCTGGTTTGTTTAATTATTAATTACAAGATTTATACAGAAAATATGTCAAATCACGTAAAAGTTCCTTTCAAACTAATTGCAATAAATTTTTATAATAGTGAATAACTCCAGAGCAAATTTTCATAAAATCATGGAAAGGCTTGGGTTGGAACGGACCTTAAAGATCATCTTGTTCCAACCATCCTGCTGTGGGAAAGGACATCTTCCACTAGACAAGGTTGCTCAGAGCACCATCCAACCTGGCCTTGAACACTGGCAGGGATGTTCAAGGGGCAATCTGTTTCCGTGCCTCAGCACCCTCACAGTGAAGAATTTTTTCCTACTATCTAATCTAAACCTACTCTCTTTCAGTTTAAAGCCATTTTTCAACCATTCTAGGGGTCACGCACTGAAACAGAACCAAGAAACACTGCCACACAGAGGCACAGCTGCTGGGCAGTAAAGGCATCTATTTTACTGCCAAAAATACTGTGTGTCAAAGTCTTATTTCAAGCCAGAGGCCCCCGGGTTACTGGAGAGAGTCAGCACAAAAGTGTGTGCTGAATCTAGAATTACTTACCACATAAATCATGGTATCCCAGCTGTGCTTATTCATTCTGTCTATAGCAGCTGCGAGATCTCTGAAAGAGATAATGAGAAACTATTTGGACTTTCACTCAAACATACCTCACTACTTGCCTCTTAGAAAAATAACCTGCTTTTTATGGAGGGGAGAGGACTTCCTGAATAGAAGGATCCATGTATGCCTTACACACAAAAAAGGACGTGTATACCTCGCTGATGACACATTTGATATGGTTTTTTTTAATCACTACCTAAGAAAATTACTGAGGAAACAGCTCTTTGGTGCAGAGTAAGTCCGGTCTCTGTCTGTCTACTGGGACATGAGAGAAACAACCCTTTCCTGGAAAACTAACCTGGTATTCAGCATCAGCTTAAATGGTACAAAGCTCATCTTCACACACACACACAAAAGACTGTCACAGGAGAACCATCAGCCTTGTATCCCAGTCTGAAACTCTCCTCAGGAGTCACCACAGCAGCCCCCCAGACCACCTGACTGAGGGAGGGTACTGCCTAAGGGACATGGGATATGCAGGATGAAAGTGAAAAGCATTTGCAATTGCACAAGACTTGTTATGGGATGCTTAGGGGAGGAACCAAAGACAAGAAAAGAGAAGGAGAAGATGGTAACAGGGATGGGTGGCTTTTAAGTCGATTGCTGGTTATATGTTTGCCTAGTTCTGCCCTGCACCTCACCAGCACAGTCTGTCCCGTCTGCACATGAAACTCCATTTCAAACTCTCCTGGGGTGAGGCGGCTCTCTCCTCTGTGTGCACGTGTGTTTGGAGTGTCAGTAGCTGGCGCTGGGGACTACAGCTCATGTAGGCCATGCATCTGCGGTGCCAGTGACTGAGGGGACTGGGCGTAAGGGAAATGAAGTGATAACAACCGGAGTCTGACCAAGGGTCACAAGGTGTCCCTGCTGCCAACAGCTGGAGTGAGGGCACACACATCCACGTATGACTGACAGCAAATATCAAGCTGAATAGCCAAGCAAGTAGGTGAAGTATCCTGGGAAGTCTCCAGGTGTGCCTTCAAAGATGAGGCACGCAGAGGAGTCTGTACTGTTGGCATCAGAGGGTCCAGGCCAGCTGCTGGACAGACCACAGGGACCTGCAGCTACTGGAGGGATACGTACTGCACATACAGTACATATGTATATGACTTAAATTATTAAATAATATATATCACATACATAATACACGTATATATATCAATATATATCACATACACGTGTATCTATACACATATATACATACACATCTATTTCTTCACAGTAACAGACTCTCATGCTAATCACCCAGAGGGTAATAAAATGTCAAATGTGCTGAGTGGTTTTGGCCCTGTGTGTGGGCCTATTGAGGTCAGGTGCTCAGCCTTACTCCTGGCTGACCTGTGGGCATGGAGCTGTGGCATCTCTGTCTCTATTTGGCTACAGGATTCAGCAGCTCCCTAATGTGCAGGATTGACTGTAGCATCTCTCTAATACCCTTGCCCTGAAAAGCTGCACAGAGTTTACCCTGAGGGCTAGACACTAGATCTATTTACATTCCTGGCACAAAGAAACTATTAAGGCTTCCATATTAAAATACCCAAGAGGAATTTTAGGATACTGATGAGATGGCAGGAAAACAGTAATAAAATTGATGTTACAGTGCTGGTGGTCCACTGAGTCAATGAAGTGAATGGCTGAACAAGCAATTTTTTTCTGTATCACACTGTCAATAAACATTTTAAGCAAAGGTCTTTCTAAAACCTTCATTATTTGGCAACAATTTATTTGATTCAGAGATCCCAGCTTTGTTTTCAAAGTTAGTAGCTGGAGAAAGTATTACGATTTATGCAAAGAGGAGATTTACTAACAGATTGCTTAAGGGGAGAAAAAGCATTTAAAAGCTACTTTCATCCCATCGTAGTTATACTGCTAGTTTCACTTATGACTATTTGATAGTGAAGGTGTTCCATCCTAGAAATAAAAAGCTTCAAAATCCACGCTATCAGTTACAAATGTGCTCATGTTCCAAAGTTCCCTGGCAAAATAACCGGCAAGGAACACAGATGGGCTTACTTGCCTTGTTATATAAAGAGATGTCCCATCACTGCGCATGACAGTGGAAACTGTTGAGAGGTCTTTCTTCTCCGAGAGATCCACAATTCCTGTCCCTTTTCTGTAAGTTGAGGGAAAATACTGATGTCACTGCAAGCTAACAAACAGGTAAGTTCAGGTAAGACTGAGGTCAGAGCCAAAACAAAGGCCTCTTGCCACAAACTCCCCTCCCTCTGGAGAGTCTCATTCTTTTTCTTTGAATGGCTGTCTCCTTTAAGTCTTTTTGTAAGTTTGCTGTCACCGCTGGTGACGCCAGGGAGCAGCCTGCCCACATTCTGGTGCATTCCATGATTACAGCTTCCATCCCGGTTCAGCCAGGCATCTCTTTCATCAAGGCAAGGATTTTATCTAATTCTGCTCATTAAATGGCACATGCAGCTACCAAACTAATCAACAGCCTAAAACACCATTAGGAGTTGAACACTGTCATTTTACCCAATTTGCAACAGCCAGGCTTCTGTGCTAGTCGCAGAAAAGGAAAATGTAAATTTTAGCTGTGATTGCACAAATCCTGATGGTCTTCTACTAGAACAGCTACCAAAACCACCTAAAGAAAACTCTTCCCTTCAGATTATGAACAAACCTCACTCATCGTATCTTGTTTGAGTACAGGTGAGATGTTAAATAAATTAACCAATAGATTGAACGAGTTCCTACATTGTTTTCTGAAGGAGTCCTTTATCTTCCAACATCTTTAGAACTTCCTGTGCCTTCTCTTGGTAAAATGATTCTCCAGAATATTCATCAAAGTGCACTCCTAGACGCTGAAAAGTTCCAAGAATATCAAAAAAGGTAACATGATTAAGGCTAATCATTTTTCTTCAAATTAAGTCAGATGATAGGTCACAGATCAGATACAGTGCAAAGATTAATTTTATTCCAGGAAATGTCACTTCATTGTTAAAACAAAAGGATGCTTCAAAATCTCATAGATTTTGATTTAATCAATTTGTGCATTAGAATGAATCTCTCCCTGAGCTGAATACGGTGTTGGATATAACATTCATGAGAAATCAGGCATAAACTGGTTAGAGCAATTCATACACAAATTCTGAGGCAGGTCTCTAATTTGCTGTGCTGGAGGTTAAACAAGTGGGCTTGGACGTGAAACCAACCCTATTTTAAAAAGGATGCCAAAAGGAATTTAAAAAAGTAAAAGCTGCTTACAAACATTGCTGAGCATACAGAAATCATCATTACCATGAAGGCTGAGGGTACACTCAAGAGAGACAAGATGACCTTAACTGTCAAACCTGGTCAGTTCATCAGTTCAATACTTTTTCATTTGAATAAAATCGGGAGAGAAAGACCTAGCTGTACCAGTCATCATGTGATTGATGATGGGTGACCTTCAAGATGCAGCTGCATGCAGCCCAGTACCTACTTGCCCTCAGAGGTCAGCTTTCCATGAGAATTACCAAGTGTCTCACTCAGGAGATCTTAACTCAGAGTACTCTCTTGGCTCCAGTGATATGTTTCAGGGAAGAAGTTAAACCACAGCCAGGTTATCCGGATTATAAAATGTTTCCCAATTTTTTAAGATTAATTTTTCGGTCAGTGGCACAAACATGTCCCATGAAACAGCGGACACTGGCTCCACTCCTGAGATCAGTGTGCAACAGATGGATGTAGATTAGCTCAACTCCACCCGCAGGGAACTCCTGCTGCTCTAATTTCTTACACCCAATTTAATATGCAACATTATAACATTACATCAGAAATGTGAAAACAGAGTTATCTTCTTAATAAAATTTATTACATGGAAACTGTTAAATTTGGTGGGTTGTTGCTGACTTCAAAGACAAAGCAAAACTGAGCAACATTTATCCAACACTGATTTGATCACTTCAGGACTTCTGAGGAGGGAGAGTTAGTCTAAAAGCCAGTTACCTGGNCCTTGCTGCTTAGCATCACACTCTGAACTTCAGGACTTCTGAGAAGGGAGAATTAGTCTAAAAGCCAGTTACCTGGACACTATCAAATAAAATGTATCTAGGATGTCAGTGACTAAAGTGACAACCTGCTTGGATGAGAAATCGACTACTGTGCTTTTTCCAAGCAGAATGGGGCTTAACCTGGTATACTGAGAAAGAGCTTCCCCACAACATTCTAAAGTTTATGGGAAAGGCAATGAATTGATAACATTAGAGCAATCTCTGATCCCAAGCCAGTTCACTGCTTCGCAGTCTCCTGGATGAAAAGGTGCTGTGCACTATCAATTATATCAATGAAGCGATAGAGAAACAGAGACCATTTTATCAACAACACAGAGAAAACATTTGGATGATTTGTACCTTATAAATCCGGATGTATTCCTCAATACTGAGGTCTCTAAATTGCTTCCAAATTGACAATGTCTGCTCATCATGTTCCTCCAGTTTTCTAAAGAAATCCTTAGCCAGCTTTTTTGTGTTTTCATCTTCTGCTGCTTTGTTAATCTGCACATACACCTAAAATATAGTGACACTGAAAATGTTGAAGCAGTATAATCCTCTCCTTGAATAAAAAGTTCTACAAGAACAATACAAATACATTTAAAGATGACATTTTTAACGTCAAAATTTTAAAAACATGTTAAAGCAACATATTTCCCATTTAAAGAATGAATGAATTGCCCAAAGCCCAACAGGAAAATGTGCAGCTTATCTTGAAAGAAGACTATTGCCCTAATTATTTACTGCTTTCACTATCATCCTCTTCATAACCTTGAAACAACTGCAGCAGCAAAATGTGGAAGAACTAATTTATGCATGAAACGGAACCTATCATGGACTTTTAAACCACAGACTTGTCTTCAGAGGACCACAAAATTGACATTTATAGCAACTGCACTGCCTAAAATTGAGATAGCAGTTGAAGCAGCAAAATCCTTGATAGACTCAATATTTTACAAGCTCATATTCATAGGAAAGATTGATTTCACACAGCAGCAGAAAAAGCATCATTTTAAGACACATCTCAGTCTTTGATATAGCTAGGGATACAGCTGAACAAACACTTAGAAACTGTGAATAACCGAGAAACTAATTTGGTCTCAAACAACTACTGTTTTAGTATCTTTTGCATCTTGACTGAATACTGTTCTTTACACTCAAAGGCAGTTTTTTTAAGGTCATAAAGCCTACATGCTACTGCAATAGCTGGTATTTTGAAGCTTTAGTGCAAAATTCAAGTATTAAAAATTTAAATTCCAAGAACGGACTGAAATTATAAATTAAAATTAAGTAATACACAGTGATGCACAACCACAAAAATATGACTGCTTCTTGTTTTCTCTTTAAATCAGTCCTACAGCTCTCAAATACCTCAGCGTTGAGAATCTTTCAATTTAAATCCTCAGGGCTCAGGGACAAGGGAACAAGCAAACAAAATTTACCTGTGTCAAAGAAGCTGGCAAGCTCAGAAGAAGCTACCCTGCCACATAAACAATCTGACTAACGTGCACTCAGTTGTTGAGTGTCCAAGTATTCAAACACAGTTTGCTCCTTTGCCAGGAGACAGATTTGTACAGAACACTTAGCCTGTGACACGCTGCCTGAACACCAGAATCAGCCATAGTTCCCACACCCAGCTCAGAGGGTGAAGCACAGCTCAGCTTCGTGGTAAGAAAACACCTGACAGTGCCACACAAGAACCCTGACTGACAAAGCCCCATTAACATGTGAGATCTTTCTTTTAGAGGATGAGGGCTTGAACATTAGCCATTAATGAAATTTTGCCCACCTCTCCTCATGGTTACTGGACCTGTGCAGGTAAGTACATAAATCCCTTATGTGTATTGTATTTATGTTACACCCAGCACGGCTGTTGCACAAAGATCACTTACAAGTACCAAAAGATCAACAAAAAGTAAATACTAACTCAGATGGTATTAGGCATATTTGAACAGAGCAAGCCAACAACCAAACCCCTACTAATCCTGGAAAGACAAATCTAGTTGGTCTTCTCTGAACTTACCTCAAAAAGGTGTTGTAAAGGACTGGATTTTAGTTTTTCTTTATTGCCAAAGGATTGGAAACCAACACCCAATAAGCCTTGAACAACAATTACATACAGAGTTAGACAATAGACCAGAGTATATGGATAAGTTATTTTTCTAAGTCTAGTCTTAACACTGTAACCAAAGCCTTACATTTAAAAGCCATGTAACGGTGTATGCTACAAAAAGAAATCAAAAGCATAACCTATTATTTCACTGCATAAACACCCCCCACCCCCCCAAAACATAATAGCTAGAAAATAGTAAGAAATACTATGCTGATTTTTTCAATTCCCCAGGAAAGGAATTTGTGTTTCTGGACTTGTATAGAAAATTATCTTCTACACAGCAGCAAGCTGTAAACGAGAAGCCACACAGTGGAAACCGTCCAGCAACAGAACATGCTCAAAAGTCCTTGTTTTGCTTCCTCCCTTATTAGTATTATAATTTCAAGGACAATAAGAACTGGCATACAACACAGAATTCCTTGTACCACTTATGCAATGTTTTCAAGGGAAATTTTTGCTGCCTGCTTAGAATATGCAGCTTTTTTTGAGCATCCAATTTGGCTTCAGGGCTTTCCAAAAGCCATCTAAAAGGACAAGAAATCCCAATCCCAATCTTTTTGTCTAAATGAAAAGACCCCATTAACTCCTTCAGCAATGTAGCAGTATTAACCCGTCAGTCTCTTAGATTATCTGAGGCTGACTTTAGGGTCAGCTTATTCGTCTGAGCTAACAAGGACCAGGACTGATGTAGGAATAGGTATGCAGGTATCCCTTTGGAAACTCTCTGCAACTAAACAGCACTGTCTCAAGAACTTCCCTCTTAGAAACACTGAGTACAGAAGAAGACATGGCAGACTTAGAGAAGAACAGGTTAGGTTTTAGGAAATAAAATTAGTCTAATCCTACTGATAGGGAGTTTAGTTAAGGACAGCTTGTTCTATGAGCAATCAGAGCTTGGTTTCCTAATGACCTCTCTTAAATATTAGTGTCTCTAAACATTCCACTACTCAATGCTGACTTCACACTCCAATCTCCAGCACAACTGTCAGTCTTTATTCAACCCAAACACATCCTTCCACACATTTTGTGTCTTTCCCAAATTATCCCCAGATCTTGTTACACTCACCGGTTAATGGCAAGATGCAGCACATGTTGGGACTGATTCTGACTCAGAGGTACTGACTGGTTAGCCAGCGAGCTAAATACAACAGTTAACTTTCTCTCCCAGAGGTCAATACATTGTATTTCTACCCTTACTCAGCTGCCAACTGTCATAATTCCAAAAGAAATTCACTGTCTTGGAGATATTTTTCTTTGTCAGATCTGGCTAAAGTTGCCCAATGGGTTCAAAATTTATCAGGAGCAGAGTGACAGGAAGATAGATGGACAGATAGTGTGACTACATAAGCTTTGTTACCTTAAGAAACCTGCCCCAAAACTGCCTAAAGGCTGAGGGCTTCTCTGCTACGTTTCAGCAGAATATATTTTCAATTATTATATTTTAAAGCCTCTGACAATAGCAGTTGTAAAACCAGCTGACAGGTCGTTAATTACAGCACTGCTTCTAAGAAAGGACCATTACAATAACACTGCTATGCCATAATTCTGTGAAGCATGACTATTATTTGTTATAATACCTGCCATATATTTGAGCTGAGCCAGCCCAAACAGAGAGGGGAGCACCTACTTTGAAAGAAATAGTTGGAACTACTAGGTCAAAAGCATGATTGTAAGAGCTGTGTGCTGCACAAATGGCACACATGTAAATATAGGTATTGTGATCTTTATACCTTCAGGAACCTTCGTACTAAAATACATAAAACTCCTGGTATTCAGACTTCAGAGTGCTATTTAGTATCTTCAAAGGCAGACTGAATGAGGTCAGTCGAGAAGCCTTTTATCCACACAGCATTTCACTGCTTAACTGTCACTGCCACATTCATTATACAACAGCGCAGCGATAAAATTATGTCTAAGGGGCAAAAATGAATGAAATATGCAATGATGAAATCTACCGAATTTTTGGCAAACTCATTCTGTATTCAATTCTCATGAAACAAATCATAAGTGAAGCAAAGCTCTGCTATTAGCTACCGTTTCATCAGAAACAGGATCAGGAAAGACAAGCTGCAGGGGAAACAATTTAATAAGGAAAGAATGTTCTATTAAGGCGCTCACAGTCCTGACAACGTTATACTGCACTGCCTAAAATCCAGGAATTTAGTCTAGAAGGACAACAGGTAGAACGGAACATATTTTAGTTACCTACACTTAGGAATCTGAATATAAAAAATGGAGTGAAAGTAGGGTATTTATGTTCAATTTTTAACCCAATTCTGTTCACAAAATTGATTCCTTGATGTCCCCATAAACAGCAGTACCACGGAAACTTGAGGAGGCAGCATAAGGGCTGGAATAACCAAAAGTGACCACTTAACAGGCATTGCACTTTGTGTTTGCCATTTAAACATCAATAAATGGACAGTTTCCAGAGCCTACTGCCAAAGTGGTGTGGATTTTCATAGTTTACAGAGGTGTACCAGCTTTCAAGAAAGAGGAAGTGGGCATGACCGCCTTTTTTTTAATGCCTAAAAATATGCCAAAACCAGCTTTTTGAGGGAAATTAGAAAAGGAGAGGAGAATATAGATCAATTTCTAATGCAAGATTAACAACAGAGGTCAACAAAGTTGTGAATGCTATGGATGGGTCAGCTGCCCTAACAGAGGGATAGCTACAGATCCAGCGATGGGACATAAATGATCTCTGGTCAGGGCATAAATATCAAGCCAGGCACCCTCAGGCTGCACTTGAGAGGACTTTTCAGTCCCCGCTGATCTGATGGACATTTCAGAAGAGGTAGGGGTGTCTATGTGTGTGCGTACAGGACTGATAGTCTTCCAGGCCCTATTCACTTGCACATTCTCCATCTACACACCTCTCTTTTCCTACATTTTAAGGGGAAACTGAGTATTTTGGGGAAAGTGTAGGGATATCTCTAAAGATACAAATTCTCTGGGCCTCAACGTGCCAAAACGTGGTTGTTGTGGAAACTAATTATGTTCTGTGAATAATGAGAAAAGGAACAACAACACCACCCCCAAAACCAAGCAACCAAAGAAACAAAATCCAAACCAAAACATATAACCCCCAAACGACACGTTTTATTTGAGAGAGGAGCTACTGAGGGACAGAAGGACAGTCGGATAGATTTGGTCCTGTTATTTCTCGTACATCAGTACAGGTCAAACTGCTGATGGATCAGTCTGGATTGTTTTGTTCAGACTTCTTAAGGAAATGAACTACACATTACATCCACGGAAACAAGGTATCATTCCTTATGAGCGCAGAGTGAATCCAATGGGCCTACAAAAACAGAAGCTGGAAACCTAGGTCATATTATACAGTAGAAAAGGGCACAGAATAAAAAATATTGAAACATACCAAACTGCATGCCCCAATCACCAAGGTAATTTATTCTTACTACTTCATGTCCCAGTGCAACTTTGAGATTTGCTATAAAATTCCCTGGTAATGAAACAAAAATGGTATTATTATTCAGTTGTAGGTAGTCTCTCATCCCTATAGAACGATTTTCTGGTTTTGTATGATCTGTATTCAAAATGAAGAGGAAAAGCAATCAGATGGAATACTCCACGGAATTTGCTAAAATACCTGACAACTGAAAGCAGCAGTAGCAGTACTAGTAAAAACCAAGTTCCTTTCTGAGCAGGAACAGAAAGGCTGTGCATCTGAACTGTGCCACAAAGTGTCTCACACAGCAGGGATAAAAACACACACAGGTGTATGTACATGCACATACTGCAAAGTATAAGATCATGAAAAACCTTTTAAAGTCTTCTTGTAGTCTCACAAATACGTGGCATTATACACAATTCCATCACAGTCAGGCAACCTCAAACCAGGTTAGGCAAGCACTCAAAATTCACAAACTGCCGTTAACTGTGATGCTAAAAAGAGAACATCAAGTCCTGAATCTCTACAGACTGTTGGAGCAGTTCTGAGCTCTGCACTTAACATGCTATGCTGCAAACTTGCCATATCATATAGGGACTTCTTAGTTCCAGCTCCTCTTACAACAAAAACCCTTCATCTCTTTCCTGAGCTTAGTTATAACCTTAGAATTACACAGAAGAAATACCCACATCCCTTCCTCTACTTTCCTGTGCTTCAAGGGTACCTTTTAATTACAATACTGTTATAAAGGATGCAGAAAGCTGTCTCTTCTTCTGCTGTTACAACACCACATTATAGCTTGCAGTTACTTTCAATTCCATTCTCTGCAGTCAATTAATTCTCTTACTTTGGGACAAACATTGATCTACAGAACTATTTTTGAAAGTGGTTTTTTTCTGTAACGAAGGATCCAGAAATGGAACATAAAAAAAGCTCAACGTATGTCATTTCACTCAACTATCTGTCCACGGAAGAGGCAGTTACTTCATGTAATTAATAACTATGCATGATACATTAAGTGTAATTAAAAACTAATACATTATTAAAGACAGATTTTGTAGGATCTTCTGCTATAACCTAATAGTTTTTATTGTGAGATCAGGAAATGAGGGAGAAATAAAGTTTTCCATTTACCATTAGAGCACTGCACAAGAAATTTATTAATTATTCTATTAGAAATTACAGCAACTGTGTCAGTAATACTGGCATAAAGTAATTAGCATATAAAAGCAAGCTTTCTGCAAGACAGTCACCAAGACATAACCATCTGAACTGCTCTGCAGTCCAGTGCAAATTGAGAATTTAAAATTCAAAGGACTCTCATAACACCTCAATGAAAACTGCCTTGGGTGTCTTTGAAGACCAATTTTTAACTACTTCATTTAATATTCACAGTCATAAAACTATATTATGTGTGACTTAATAAATCTGCCAGCAACACACCACGTTCTTTTCTTCACTGCATAATGAGCAGAAGGGTTTTAATTAGCAAGTTGAGCCTGACACAGCCACTCACAGCTGAGGAGTGAATTGTTAGCAGTGCTCCCCTGTCAAGGAAAGCAGGCAGACAAAGCAGCCCTCCCAGGAGGCAGTGAAATGCACACTCACCTACTATGGTGGAACGCAGATGTCCTACGTGAAACTTTTTGGCAATATTAGGGGAGCTGTAACAGATTTTTACAAATAATGTTTGTTCAGTGTACAAAACTGCCAGATCACCAAGTTAAAAGAATTCAACTCACGCATCTAGCAGAGCTGAAATCAAACCTCCATGTTCAATTTTCCCGTAAGATTCCCTGATTAGCTTCTGTCCTACACAGCAAGTTTTCCTATCCAACCAGCTTTCCCTCCAGTATCAGATAACAGACAGTGTTGTGGTTAAACCACCCCACAAACCAACCCAACAACAACAACAAAAAAATCTAACCAAAGCCCAGCTGTGCTAGTGACAAAGAACCGAAAATATCTTCTCCCTTTTTACACGTTTTGGACACATGGATCCTTCTCGTCATGTCTTTATTAGTGACAAATCTGATACCAGGACGAGAGACCTTGTGTACAAGGAGCAGTAACCAAAAGTACATCTTTCCAACAATGCCCACTCCCACAAAGAAAAGAAAAACAACAACAAAAACAACTCTCTACACAATTGTTTGCCCAGATTAAAAAAGAGAAAGTTCAGCTACGAAAAGTCAACCTCCAAATTAAAGCCAAGTTCTTACTTTCCATGACTGTGGAAGCTTGTAGAGGGAATATTACTCAACAAAAACATTTATACATAAAAAAATCTGAGTCAGCCACTTTTCATTCCATGAGTAGGTGACAGTCAACAAAACTGCACTGGAAAGAAATGTTGGGGGCAGCAATTAACAAGATTTAGCCAGACAAATGCCTGTCTGCTTTAACAAGCCAGGGAGGAAGGTATTAAGGTAAAAAAATAAATGGATTAGTGGCTGGAAATTCAGATCTTGTTGCTTCATAACAAAATAAAAAGCAGCTTTCTTAAAAACTGAATGCCATTATGCATTAAATGACAATATTCTTAATAGGGGGCAGTGTAAGGCATGAACTCGTTAAATACCAAACACACATTCTGGGAAAAAGCCTCAAGTCCCTGAATATAATTTATATTCTACTTGGTGAATATATCAGAGTGTCAAATACAGCTGAATATAATACTGTAAAAATATGGTTTAACATCACAGGCATCACACTTTACAGCAGTGAATATCAACCACAAAATATCAACCACCAGACGAGGCAATTACCTCACAGGACCCCTCAGATGTGCTTACCTGAACTCAATCACTGCCTTTTGTCTGGGAACTGTAGAGAAAAGTTCACTTTTTACTCCATACTCTGAGCCATCTTCCCTCACCTGCTGCAATACAGTCTAAAGCACAATTGAAAACAAACAAACAAACCCACGCACAACAGTTTCATCAACAGGAAACATCACCAGGAAAACTGTTTACCAGCCTCAAAGGAGACTGATCCCATATCCTTTATTCACATTAGTAATTAGATGGCTGGTTTGCCAAGCAAACGAGGTCTCACACGCAGACGAAAATGCCACTAACTTTTGAAAGCTGTATCTGATCAAATAAAAAATTTAAGAAAAATTGTGGGCAGAGTTTTGGTGAAAATAAAGGCTGAATTTTGTGAAAACCTTCTACTCTTTTAGTGCCAAAGAAAGCCAACTCTTCAATCCTCATGTGTCCAAACA
Source organism: Rhagologus leucostigma (assembly GCA_013397725.1). NCBI lineage: Eukaryota > Metazoa > Chordata > Aves > Passeriformes > Rhagologus > Rhagologus leucostigma. The sequence continues at coordinate 59,085 of VZTD01005549.1, forward strand.
CCCCTTCTTTATCTCTCCCATCTGCAAGTGTGTAAGGCCACTATGAATGATCTGTACTAAAATGCGTCTGCTTTGAAAGTCTGGAGACTGTGTAAAATGCCTTAAAATACTCCTCAAGACAGTTTGTGTGAGTATTATCAGTAATGTGCTTGCAGCACCAAGTCAGTCCCTACATAAACTGAAATGTGCAAGATCACACAGGCCAATGCACTACACACCTAATCTGTGAAGCTGTATGCACTGCACAAGTTTTCTAAAGATAACAGAAGCCTTTAACAAAGTGAAATAAAAAGGAAATCTCACTCCATTCAGTGGAAATTTTTCTTATTTTTCCCACTCACAAAAATCACTTTAAAATTTTTCTGTAACAGTTACTGATTTTTTTTTAAAGGAACAGCATCTGTAAAAAACCCTTTAACTCTGTTATTATGCCACCTAAGAAGGCAAGCTAGACACATACACATAATTTACTTATAGACCTATTCTCTAATAGCCATTGGCTCATTATGTATATGTATACTTCAATCAGGATATTGAGGAATACATCTTCCCTTTGGGTTTTTTTCCCCCTTGATTTTTTTTTTTCTTCAGCAAAGTGTGTAATGAAGGATCTGCTATCAAATACTTCCATTTCAGGTAAAACCAAAAGCATTTACAAGATCAAAACTTCTGAGTTGTATACTGTAAAAACTCCAAGTAGATGTAACCAAGCCTGCCTTTTAAAGCACAGAGAGGGGGGAAAAAAGAAGAGTTATGTTTATCAGCGAACAGTGGATGCATTGTTTCCTCACAAGAAGAAACTTTCTTCAGCCTCATTCCAAATTCTAGGCCCACATAACAAATCAGCAACAGGGATCCTCAAGGAAAACTTGTGAAAGACAGTTTTACATAGAAAATACCTTCCTAAAACAATAGTAGGTATTCTATAGTTTTATACTGAGAAATTTGTTTTTACCTTAAAGCATTTGAAAGACACTACTCACCTTTGCTAATAATTCCCTGTTTATTGTAAAATTCACTGTTCCTGGACCAGCGCTGATTTCACTCACTACAGAATCACATTTTAGCTAAGAGAATAAAACAAAACAGAAACTCTAAATGAAAACAGGTAAACTGGAAAACTGTAATTCAATCCACTGTAAATATTCATTTAATCCACTGTAAACATTAAATGTTATTTATTGGTTTGAAGCAATCACAAACGAATCATTTCATCAATGCTGTTGGAAAAGTGGTGATTTTATTATTCCCATCCATGCTTAATAAGCTCTGAATATAACTCAGCTTGAAATGTCACACATATGTTCTACTTCAGACCCTGCCTGTGCACAGTCTGTGTTTTCTTTTGATTGGGAGCAGTAGTTGAACTCTTTGTACAGACAAAAGCTGAAATACATTTGACAACTTACATGGTGGCTGCCAGCACTTAACAAAAAAAAAAAAAGTTTAGTGCCAACATTCTGCAGTACTCAGTGTCACAAAATAAAGATATTAAAGGCAAATTTATTAAAAATTTCATTTACAATTTCCATAAGGCACATGTCTTGAAAGTTCTGAACCCATAAGGCATATTTGGCCAACCAACACCTAATGTCAACACAAATTTGGGTCTCTTCACAGGCTGAGAGCTTTGGATCTCAACCTGTCAGGACTGAGAGTTTCTTATTAAACTAGCTGTCTTTCATAGTCAAGAAATTGTCTAAGAAAAGGAAAAAGAGGGATGGAAAGTATATAAAAATACGACACAATCACCTTATCACTCAGTTAATATCTTTGAGAGAGGCAAGCTATACATTCCTACTGAAGCACATCACCATGAAGAGGAAATTGTACCCCCATGCTAGGTCTCCAGCTTAAGACAGTGACCTAACCAGGAGAAATCATAGCTAGCTTTGAAATTCTTTCATTTCCACATGCTCTGCTAACAACAAATTCCAATGCTAACTAACAAGCTAAGTGAAAAGAGCATTTATTGTGTCGACACTGAATTTCCTACTTTACTGTTTTACAAATGGTCCTTTGTACTTAAGGGGCAGAGAGAAAATAGAAATACCCACTGGACTTTCTCCATAACATTCGTTCTGATAAAGGTTTTCTACATAATCTGTCATTTGTCATGTCAGTAGCTTTTACCTCTCTTTAATATGAGTGCTCATTTGTCCTCTCCACAGCTTTAATAATCTCTTTTCCAAGTGCCCTGTGGTCCTTTAGTAACCCTGTACTTAGATGTCCTTTAGATGTCCCTGTACCCAAGGCTTGGAGTAGGAAGCCACTGAGCAGTAGAGAAGCACTAAAAAACCCAGCACAATGTGCCTTCCATAAAGAACTAACAGTACAAAAATGAAACAAGAATCAGCCAGCCAGATGAAATCAAAAACCCATGGAAACAGGACCCTTCTGACCTTTCTGACAATTTTCAGTACTTCAGAGCACATTGCTTCATTTATTGTCTCACTGCCCTATTATTTAGGCTATTTTAGTCAACTGGAAAAACTTCCATCTCTTTTTGCCTAATCTAAATACCTGTATTTCAAATATGGTGACCCATTTCCTCAGAAGTCACTAAGAACATTCTGTTGAACCTTGAGGCACTCCATCAGCTGTTTATCATGACAAAAACTGGTAACTGCCTGCATTTTTCTGTCCCTCTGCTGGTTTTCGATATGTGATTATATTTTGCTAGTTTATACACTGCTTATTACACAGTAGTACTGCCTTCTTTGGAGAGGACATAGCCAGTCTAAAGAAGTTAAACTAAATGCATCTCCTTTATTCACCACCCAACAAAAAAACATTCCAAAGAGATTATGGATTTTTTTTCCCCCTTTGTCTAGTTGGCATGGTCTATTGATTTTGGGGGCTTACATTGATGGTCTGTTCTTCTTTACTGTTAAAATTGCTCTTCCATGTAAAGCTGTACGGCTAAACGTCTCAGGATTATTTACTGAGACACAAACAACAAAGAAGGGAGGAAACCTGCAGCTTCCTAAACACAGGGAATAGCAGCTGTTTTTAAAATGACACAAAAGGAAAAAAAAACCAAACTTGTTACTGTGATGATAGTCATTGAAACAGATTGAGAGGGAGGCTGTGTAATCCTTGGACACTTTTAACCCCTGACTGGATTTCAAAAGCCCTCAGCAACTTCATCCAAAACACCTGTGCTAGGGAGGATATGTGAACAGAAAACTTCCTGAGGTCCTTTCCAACCTGAATTATTCCATGTTTGTAGATCATCTTTAAGTTGTTTCAGAACTTTTGGTTGTGTATCTGTGCATCATCAGTTCTTCTTCCACCTGAGTCAAGAGTATTTATCTTGCTAGAAGAACGGGTCCAAGATACGGATAACTTCAACACCTCAGCAGTGAAGGATGACATGAGAAATAGTTTAGCTTCTCAGTTGTATTACAACTGGTTTTATTTGTCCTTTTTTTGGTCTTAAAACCTCAGCTACTGCCATTTCCCAAACTAACACACCTGAAAAAAACTGCTGTTCCAAGAAAACTCAATTTCAAGCAGTTAAGGATTTGAAAGTTTGGCCTGTTTGTCCCACAGGCTGACTTTATCCATTGCCTTTCCAGATTTGGGTTTTGCAGTATTAAGTTTCCCAAGCCATCACACACTTAATTTCTTCCTCAACAGCACAGATCACGGCACACCCTTCAGATACCCACCTAACTTCACCAGCACTATTTACCTCAAACTGTTTGAAAACAACAATTGCACAAGAACCTTAACCAAGGTTGCTTCTCCAATTCCCTGTGAAGATTCTGTGTACAATTACACTAAGTGCAGTCATGAAACTACTTTGACCCACGCAGATGCTTGTGGAGAGAATACTTTTTACCTTATGATGCCCCTTACACCTCTAGTCTGTAAGTCCATTATTGCATAAATATATGACCAATTCATTAGCATACCTTTTCAGCAAGCTGCTCAGCTTGAAGATGCAGGTCTTGCCGTAAGCAATTACTAGAACTGTTTTCTATTACAGAAGCAATGGAGAGCTGGAAATCAGCAACACGCCTCAAAAAAAAAAAAGAACATATGAAAATCAGGGAAAAAACCCATTGAACTGCTGGGATGATCTGGCAGATCCAAGCTGACTCTGCCTATGACAAGCGTAATTGCCAAGCATAGCCCAGTCACAGATATCTGAAGGTTCACTGTGTTTAGAAAGCTGGACTAGAAGGCCAAAGATCACCTTTGCTCTAATACAATCAGAAAGTAGATATGGTGAGAACACCATCTTAGAATAAACAAAAACTATGCTCATGAATAAGTAAAATTTAGTCGCTAACATTATTGCAGCTCTTGAGCAGGACACTATAAAAAATCCCTTACCACTGCACACTGGCTCCAAGCAGTTTCACATTCACATAATCAGTGCTGAACCATCTGCCATCCATGCACTGCTGATAATTTGGACAGGCTTGTAAGCAATTACATTTACTTTGAGCTTGCTTGAAAAAAATACAAGGATTTAATTTGATTGAACTATCTTATAATTACATTGATATAAAAGGTTTGGGGTTTTTTCTGTATTTTTTTCCCTAAAGTTCAGTTAAGCTTTTGCGATAATAGGCATGACATAAAACAATAAAACATGACCAACATTGTAAGATAAAATGTAAGTAACTACCGTTTTTTGGAGACAGGAACTGCAGATATGGACTTTATTAAATTCTCTGGTGGCAGATCCAAAACTTTTGAAAGCTAAATTCACAATAAAGAAAAAAATGGCTTAAGCAAAAAGACAAAACATCCAAGAAAAAAAATACTGCTCCCTGTTTAAATACCCACAGGCATCTTTTATATCTGAAATGAAATTTCAACCCAGGTAAAAAAGAAGCAAAGACTTCATATCTATTATGAACAATACAATAAACTACAAACTTAAGAGATGCTAAAGGAGCCTTAGGAAAAAAGGCAAGGCAAAATACCACAGAGGGTTGGGTTTTTTTTTTTCCCCACGAAGGATCCCATCGAATCCTCGCGTGCCATTATGGACTGAAGTAGTCATGGAATGACAGAATTGTCTGGATTGGTAGGGACCTCAAAGATCATCTCGTTCCAACCCCTGCCATGTGCAGGGATACCTTCCACACCAGGCCAGGTTGCTCAGAGCCCCATCTGCCCTGGCCTGGAACACTTCCACCGACGATCTCCACACGTCCCTCACCCCACCCCAATCCCAGCGGGAAACCCCAGAGCGCGCCCCGGGGAGGGGAGGGGCGGGGCGGGGCGGGGAAGCGCGCGCCCAGCCCGCGGCTGCGGGTCGCGCCCACTATGAGAGGCCCGCGCAGGGGGGACCCGTTGTGGGGACACGGAGGGGACATCTGGCTCAAGGGACACTCCCGCTCCGCGCCAGCCGCGGGAAGCAGCGGTGCGTACCTGGGAAGCAATAGTCCTCCGGAAGGAACCTGCTGCCATAGCCGCACCGCCCAGCGGAAGCTCCGAGGCCGACCCTTATCCCCCCCCGCCCCGCTCCTTTCCGCCCGCCCAGGGGCGGGCTGGGCCGTACCACTCTCAGGTTACGGGGGGGAGGAGGCCATTGGTTGTCCTGGGAGCGGAGGAGTCGCGCAGCGCAGCGCGGAGAGGGCTGTACCACTGCTCAGGGAAAGGGTGGGGGGGCAGCGGCGCGGGGACGCGCAGGGAGGCGGGCGGCGCGCCGGGAGCGCGCGTGCGCGGTTCCTCCTCCTCCGCTCCGGCACCGGTGGGCGCGGGGCGACATGAGCACGTGCTCTGTATCCAAGGTGAGGAGCGGGAGAGAGGGAGGGGGCTGCCCAGGGAACAGCGCGGCCTGTGCGGGAGCTGGAGCCGCCGCATCGCCCGCCGCGTCCTGCGCCTGCTCCTCTTCCCGCCTCCTCCAGCCGCTGCCTTTCCCGCCTTCCCATTGCCCAGGCTCCCGGTTGCCCTGTTCCGCTGCCCGCTCCTTCCCAAAGCCTTGCTGGCTCTGCATCCATGCCCGGTCTCGTTTTTCCCAAGGCACTGTTTGTCCTCACCGCAGTCCCACAGAATCGTGGAGTATCCCGGGTTGGAAGAGACCCACAGGGACCACGGAGTCCAGCCCTTGTCCCTGCACAGGGCAGTCCTAGAGTCACACCATGAGCGATGAGTGACGCCGCAGTGTCACCTGCCCGCTGCCTTCCTGGCACAACAAAACCCATTCCTACTTGGAGTAAATCTCACCCAGAACGGAGCCAGGGGTGTTGTGGCCGTAGGTTTTGTCATTTCCAGCTGAAGTCTGGTGCCATCGCTTGCTGCCACACTGATTGCTTCCACTCCACCAAAACTAATTAAACAAAGAAATAGAGATAAAAGCGCTGTCCCCCACACGTAATGTTAAATATCTGTTATTGCCTTGATATTTCCGAATTGAAAGCTTTTATATGGGCTGTGTTCAGAGCTGGCTGTAGGGACAGTGCATTCATGATAGCGTCAGTGCACAGGGAGACTTAAAATGTTGGGCTGAAACATTTAACTTCTTACTTGATCATGCAGTGAACAACAGCAGTGGTTCACAGCGTATGTTTTATGATCACAGGAAAACTGCTGCCCCTTCTATTGTTTGTCACTGAGTTGTGATGTGCAGCTGCATCCTTTGGTGTGGAAGGCACTGTGCAGGTTATTACTTCCAGGAGCGAAGTGCTTCCAAACAAACTTAAAACTTAATCCAAAACAGCTGGATTTCACTTTTGAAAGTGTCTGTTGCCTGATAGTTTGGCAATGAATCATGTCCCCTCACCTTGACTCTCACATCTTACATGTAATACTTCTTTGCAGTTTTCTGTTCTGGTCTCAGCTACATTCAGTGGTGTGGAAAAGCCAATGCTTGTAAAACATTCAGCAGTATTTGTGTTTGGTTTGATTAAGCATACATTCTTCTTTCATGTGTATGATTTATAGTTACTGTGGCCGATTCCATTTGTGCATGCAGCAGCACAAATAAATCCAGAGGATAGCTTTTTGCAGTGGAATTGTTCCAGAGTGTTTAGCACCTGTAGAATAACCACAGCTTTTGTCCAGCTGGTTTTAAAAGGTCCTTAATATACGTGGTAAAATGGAGTATGTCTGAAGGCATCTCCAGTTCATGAGGCTGTTTTTCAGAGAAGGTCACTATAAATGTTGGTGTTTTACTGCAATTTCTTATTTGTGTAAGAAAGGAAATAACGTGTCTAAAGTCACTCAACAGACTGGCACTGTGATCAAAACTGAACACACCTCTGGTATTTGATTTTCACTACATCATTCTTACTCTAGTGGCTGAACTATCCTAGGGTGAGTTCAGTAATCCTTGCTTGTGTAAGCATCTCCATTGAGAAATACAGGATTGAATCAGTCTGTTTATCTATTTACAACACTTAGGTGTTTCCTTCCCCTTGCTGCAGCACAAGAGCCTCACAGTGAGAGTTGGTCAGTGCATGCCATTTCTGTTACACAGGAAATCTTTATAGCTCTTCAAAAGAGATGAGCTTCTATAGAGAGGATGGGGAAAGAAATTTCAGATTTTCCAGAAGAAAATGAAAAAAATCTTCAAGAATTCAAAACTTAATACTTGTGTGATGAGATAGGTCTAACTGAGAGATGACTTCTCTCTACAGGAATTCCTTGGAACAGAGGGTTTTATATGAACCTTTTCCCAACCTTTTCCCAACCCAAGTCATTCTGCTTCTAACCATCTACTTTTTTTGAGTTGGGATGCAGTCCACTGTGAGTCGGGCATGTAATTTCCTTTTATAAGTGACTTAAAAATACTCATTGAATTATTCTGGATTGTTTTCCATTCATCTCAGCCTCTTGCCTTTTGTTTTGTTTTTAACTGAAACTGTGCTGAGAAAACTGTACTGACGTGTCCCCAGGGAATAATTTCCTTTTAATTCTAAACCTGTTGGAGGTTTTGAGACATTTAAAGAATCTGCTGCTGGCCCAGTTGATGGTTGGATTGCAAAATATAGTGGAAAGATGAAAAAATGCCTAACAAGTGTGCTGGGTTACTGCTTCCACTTGTGTTCCAGCTTGAAACAGAAATACGAAGGGGCAATATGTAACTTGATATTCTTAAGAGGCTGGCAATTCAGTCCAAATTATTGGTTTAATGGAGCACTGATATAAAAGGGCAATAAAGTGGCCTCAGGAGCCAGTCAGATTGATGCTGGTATTGAAGTCTGTTTGGGGTTTTTTTGCTGTTCTCTAGGGCTGCTTTGTTTTTAAACCAAGTACCAAGAAGAGAAGATCGTCTGAAAAAACAGGTTAGTGCATTTTCGTTTATGTTCCTCTGTTTGAGAAGGGGTAATCCTGAAAGGTTCATCACATCTGATTGAGTTCATATGATGAGTTCTGTCATAGCTGTGTGGGGTTTTCTCTTGCTCCTTAATTGCTGAAAACTCATTTCTTTGGAGACATGCAAGCAAGTTTTTGGCTAGAGTAAATGCTGGGCTTTTTTCATCTCCAGAAATCAAGATTATGTAGTCATCTTTGTCTTTGCACTTTTTTTTTTTTGCGAGAGAGCTCCTCACCGTGCTACCGTAAGTTTTTTACTCACTGACAAACAATTCACCTGAAGGTCTGAAGGAGCCATTTTTAAGGTGTGGGAGTCAGAAATTATATCCCATCCATAAGTCTCACATTCTGGGTATTTTACCTAAGTTTCTTGTGGAAAAGAAGGAAGAAAAGCCATTTGTGGCTTCCGTCCACTAGTATTTGCTGTATACATTTTTTCTAGATAGGTGTGCGGGTCTGTTTTCATTTGAGGGCTGACTCTTCTTGGAACCAGAAATAATGCATCTTAAATAATTCCTATTTGAGATTCAGTTTGGAAACTTACTGTTTTTATTTGCAGGTTAGACTACTTTTGTCATCACTAGAGCTGTCGAAAGGTGTGACAATTTGTATGAAAAAGATGGAGAGAGAAGTAACAAGGCCAGATTTTTGTCATTGCAAGTTACTGCAACAACTGAGGCCTGTGCATTTAGACCACATTGAAATTTTACCCCTTACTGGTTATTATGTTTTTGTTTTTGCAAGATTAGAAATGCTTGGATAAACTGCTAAGCATATTGTTCTAGTTAGCAAATGCTTTGAGGTGGAAGAATAAATTTGACTGGAGTAGCCCTAAAAGAGAGAGGCAGAGGTGAGCTGGTTTGGCTTTTCACAGCAGTTGATTAGAGTGGTGTTCTAAAACAGTACTTGGATATGCATCTGTCCAGTCTGGAGGCCCAATCCTGTCCAATATGAAGTTTTAGTTGTGAACTCCACAGCATCAATAGTTGGTAATACTGTCACACCTCACAAAAGGCCTTCTGGGGACATTTGCACCTATAGTTTGACTTTTGGTAGTGAAAAAAGGATATTATGCCTTGGTGTGTTATCAGTAATATGGTGGCTGGATTTTCTTCAACTAAAAGTCTAAGATCTGTGTAATCAGCGTTGGTTATATATTCTAGGTGATTTTTCTTAGGGACACAAATGAGGTGATAGTTAGGGGAGACAGTGAAAATGGAGGCAGAGGAATGTCTCTCATTTGTCATTTACAGACCTGTTTTGGGTGAGTTTAGTGCTTTAGGAGATGATGCTCATCGACTGGCTCTTTTCTAGAGATGAAACCACTGCTGGTGCTCCACTCAGTGGCAACCAGGTGGACCCACAAAACTTTCTGAAGCAAGAGAAAGATTTATTATTATCATTATTATTATTATTGTTATTGTTATTATTATTATTATTA
>VZTD01005549.1:68889-120530 GCA_013397725.1 Rhagologus leucostigma
TATTTTGTTGTTGTTGTTGCAATTACTATTATTATTACTATTATTATTTCTTATTTTGTTTTATTTTAATAATAAAGGGTGTTTGCTCTGATTTAGTCTTTAGCTTATCTGGGACTTGAGATAGAAGCCACTTCTTTACCTTTTGCCTGCATACTTGGGTAATAGATTCTGCTTGTTCCCTTGCTTATTCTACCAAATACCAGCAATTAATTAACTGCTTAAGAGAAAAGTCATCTCCCTGAAATACATATGTACAGTTGTGTCCTTTGTTTTAATCTCAGGAAAAAAAAAGTTTTGTTTTCATGAGCTTATTTGTGCTTTCCTTTGCTGTCTGTGTTTCCAGCTCATGATTTCAGAAGCAGAAGCGATGATTCAGAGGATACTGAGTTACGGTTTGTCACTTGTCAGTCTTTATGGAACCAGATCAAATCGGAAACAGAGGTGAGTCTTGTGCCTCACACTGAAGTGGTGTTTTGCATTTGTAACAATGCTGCTTGCTTCTTTGTTTCTGGGGATCTTTTCGACATGCTTAAAAGTGCATGTCAGGTAGTTAAAGCAATAGGAGGGCCAGAAATATTGACTGTCCAGAATATAAAATAGTAGTAATAAATGCATCAAGTACACATTACTTGTAACCACAGAACTGTACACTTTTGATGTTTCAAGCTGCTGCTTCTAAGCTTCTCTTCCTACTAATTGCCTTTTTTATTGACTCGTGGCATACTGCTGTTTCCTGCCTTCAATTCAGTTAATGCTTGCCAGCCCTCTGAGGATTTTAGGCTGGTCTTGACCTTAGTGTTCCCGAATTCATACACAGCAGCCCAGGATTCACAGTGGATTTATGTGAACACAGCTGCATGGATGTCAAATACAGAGTGACCCCGCTGCAAATACGGTCTATTGAATGAGTATGGATGGTGTGAATGGGGTTGTCTGGTGGGGGTCAGAGTTAATTTCATACTGAACTGTGGCCTCCTGACTGTTGTGTGTTACATGGCATGCTGCTGTTGTGTCCCTATAGCCAGCTGGCTTGCATTATAGTATGAATAATTGCTTCCATACAGCAGGGATTTCCTCCTCTATTCAGTGTCATGGATTCTGGGCAAGTATTCCATATTCCTCTGCTTGCTCTTGGGCTCTAGACATTATGAGAATTTTTTCCCCGAAGTTTGTTTTGGGATGTGTAGTAGAAGCCAGATGGATGTAGCTTAAAATCTGGACCCTTGGGCTAAGCTCATAAATTCCTCTAATTCTGTTCCTAGCCTTGTTTTCTTTGAGGCTGTTAGGAGTTTGCCAGATACTTTCTTCTGGTCTTACTCCTCCTGATGGAAGACAGTTCCTCCAAGCGCAATTACTTCGGTTGCTACACAAAGAATTTTCTTCATACTTCTTCTGGGATACCTGTGGTATTTTTCCTACTGAGTTTTGAATAATCATCCCTTTATCCCACTGTTGGCAAACATGGAGCTGCTGGTGGTTCTTACATGTAAGATGGTGTGATAATTCAGATTGGAAGAGACCTTAGAAAGTCTCTAGTCTGAACTCCTCAAAGCAGCATCACCCATGAGGTTAGGCCAGGTAGGTGAGGGCTTTAGCTAGTCAGGATTTCATTTCTTTCGTGCTTTCAAACCCTAGTGTAGCAAACCTGATCCGTGGCAGAGTACGTGGGTAAGCAGCTGTCTTGCTGGTTTGGGCATCTATTGTAGGGGTTCTGGTAGTGTGCTAAGGGAGCCTAGCAGGACATTCCCAGAGGTTTTGCCAGGGCACTGCTGCCTGGTGATTTGTTGGCAGGCCTTGTGCTTGTGCTGGTGTTTTCCTGGTTCTCTGGTATCTGCTTGAGGTGTTGAAAATAGAAGAATATTTGCCCTCCAAGGCACTTCATTGTAGAGCTCTCTTGGCCTTTATATGTCCATCATAAACTGTGCTGTGGTTGTGGCAGCACCATCTGTCATCTGGCAATGACATCCTTTCATGCTTCTCACGACTGGAAGGCTGACAAAAGTATGGCAGGAACTGCCCTTTGTTTTTGGAAGCTGAATTTTGGACTTCATTTTGCTTCAGTGTTGCAACATATCCCAGTTTTGACCCCTGCTGTCAGAAGTGGCCTTGCAAATGTGCTTATAATAAATCTCATCAAGGGCTTACAGAAACATTCTTCTCCTGTGAGGCGAGAATTCCGTTCTACCAGGATCCAGGCTAGAAACAAAAAGGTGAAGTGCGGGGCTAAAATACAGTAATTTTAGCTGTAATATGAAGATAATGGTTTTCAGACCACATAACAAATAGTCATGACGAAACCTGGTATCGTGGCAGTGACTGAACTTCCAGTTCCTGTGACTTTTCCAGAGTGAGAATGTCATGCAAGTAAATGACTTGGTCAATTGGGATGCAGAACAGCCTGGTGAAATTTCTGGAACATTAGCAAAACAATGCTCTTAACAAAGTGCTTTTGACAGGAAAAGACTGATGGATTTTAAGAAAGCTAAGTAAATGTGTAATGCTGACACAGGCAGACTGACTTCCAAGGTCACAAGTGTACAATGGAAGAAATAACATATACTGTAATCGTGTAAAGTAAGAATTGAGGTTCTTGTCAGCTTAGCAAAACCAGAAGCGATCATGGGAAGCTCAGGGTTTGATGCAATCTGAAACAGAAGCTCAGAGGATTGTTACAGGATCCGTGGTAATACAGGAGTTGTTACAATGGTGTTATAACGCTGATGGTGTAAATTCTTTCAAAAATGTCGTGTTACAATTTGTTCTGAGTTTACAGAAGTTATCAGGTGGGAGTTCAGAGCTGCACAATCAACATCAGAAAGGCCAGAAGGATATTCTTCAATAAGTAGAGGATGAAAAGACTAAAATTATTTTGTGTACAGTTTTATCAGTTGTTTAGGAGACCAACAGAAGCTCTTCTGTATTACAGAAATGGAGTTCAGGCTATTGAGCAGGCATCAAGTGCAGTCTCCTGGAGATGTGATCTTAACTCTTTGATAGTGGCCTCTTCAATGCTGCTAGAGATGGCCTTTGCCACTTTGCTTAAAATCAAGTTCACTGCTGTGTGTGTCACTTTTCGTTGCTAATAAATCTTGATGATGATTTTGTTTGGGACAGGTGTTTAATCTTGTTTCTAACATCTGTGTTCTAGAGTATATACTGATATCCTGAACTTGAGAGTACAGGAGGGTTTTTTTGTCTGTTCCAGCAGAAGGCATATCTTGGTTTAGGGACAGATTTACAAAGGCACACAGATTAAAAAAAGAAATACAAAATGCTGATGACATACATACATTTGTCTTTAAAGGTTTTACGTTTTCATACGTTCCTGCTTATACAAATTCTTGTGTGAAAATCATCCTGAAGGTTAAAGGACAGTGTAGCAAACATGGCAGTCATGTGGTTTAGTATTTTTTCCTATAAAACATACTTAATGATTTCCTTTATTACTATTTTTACTTCTTTCATCCTGAATTAGATTTAGAGGAGCAGAATATTTTCTCTCATTTAGATCTCTCAGAAAAATGTTTGCAGGTGTTTTGTAAGGTGAGAAGGAAGAATAAGAATTTCTATTAACACTGTTCCAGAAACTAATGATACTGTTTTATATTGCCTACATCACTTTGGCTTTGTCAGTATGTTGACATACTTCTTTATGTCCTTCTTCTTCTTTAAAGCCTGTGGTGTGACAACACAGTTAAGCTCACTTGCTTTCCAAATTGTTGTTGAGGCACTTGACCAGAAGTTCCAAGATGGGGAATGTTTCTGTTTGCCACACAATGAATAAGTTATTGTGGTTTATAGATCACAGTAAAATTTAAAACCCTGGGGTTTTAAGGGTTAAAGATTATGCAGGAAAGGAGTAAAAAAAGGAAGATACAGTGGTGTTTCTACATTTTTATAGATAAATTCTCTCTGTGTATGTTTGCAGCAAATACAGGAAGACTTGAATAAGCAGTTGCTTGATAATCTGGTGAATTTTTTGAGCCGGTCTCATTCTGAGTTTCAAGAGAAGACGACAGAATGGACTTGCAGGATGAAGTTCAGAGAAATCCCTACTGCAGCTCTTGTTTTAGGTAATTTTTTAAAGATATTTTTTGTTATGTACATCTGATTAAAACTCACAGACAGATCAAAGAAATTTACATTGCTGACTCCCAGCAGTTACTGTGAGCAGTATCAGCTTCAAACATGTTAACAGAAGAGATTGGGCGGGGAGAAGGAAGTCAGATAAAACCTCCTTCCCCTTCTGCCTATGTTGCTTAATAGTCCAGTAAGTCAACAACTGCCCTACAGGTCTGTCTTAAGCAGCTGGTAGTGATTTGGGGTTTTTTTGTTTGAGGCACTGGAGATACTTTGATTACATCTGTGTTTCTGCCACCAGCATGCTTGGTGGTTTCTACGACTTAACCCGGGAACTATGTAGCTTCTGTATTTCTGATATGTGTTCTTGCAGTGCATCTTTACATGTAGAAAAGTAGTGTCTTTATCTTGGGAAAAGAGCAGAGGGTGAAGAAAATAGCTGGAGATGAAGTTAGTGAAGTTCTGAAGTCTTTTTTTTTTTCTTCCCTTCTCCATTCTTTCAGAGGTTTGCAGCTATAAATCCTAAACCTGACTCAAGGCAAGTTGATTACATTTTCAGGGGATTATTTTAAGGAAATTAAGATCAGGCCTGTGCTTCAAACTTACCATGTAGCCACTCACAAAGAGTGGAAAGTACTCTACTTCTGTAGGTAGTAGAAAGTGAAAAACTACTGCTTCAAATATTTCTGTGGAAGCAGCTCTGAATTGCCTTCTGGAGGGGATTGTTCTTTTTTTTGGTTGGTTAAGGATATTAACAAAGGCAGTAAATACTACGTCATTCATAGTGAATTCAGACTGTGGTTCACAGTAATTTACAGTAACTTTCTTCTTTACATGAGCTGTGAGAGGATCCAGGTATGGATATGGTATTCTTCTAGAGAAGGTGAATTTAACTTCTTGTCTGCAGGCCTTACATAGCTGTAGATGGCATCTGAGGGATGTTAGAAAACCAGTCCTGCTTCTTGCAGGTTTCCACCCTTGAGAAAACTTTCTTTAAAAAACCCCACCGAACTGTATGATAAAGGGTCTTCACAGTGACTCCCTGTTTCTCTTAATTAGGGAGTGTCAACATATATGTCTAATTTTTTGCTAGTTTTTCATCTTTCCTCACAGCTGATGTGATACTTTTCATTCTTTCCTTAAATATTTGAGGTATCTTCTGGTTTTTTGTCTACTGTTCAGTTTATTGTTCAGTCACTGTGCTCATGAGTCATGGGAAAAATGCCCCTTAAAATTTTGTCCTTTTCTTTCTAGGTGTGAATGTTACAGATCATGACTTGACTTTCAGAGGCCTCTCAGATGTCCTTCAGGATAACATTACTCCTTATATAGCCTTGCTGGAAGCTAAAGATTGCCTAGGTAAATACTGCAATAGTACTGCTGCTTCTTTTGAATAAGGTATCAATTAACTAGGAATTCTAGCTTTTTCCCCTAAATGTAAGAATAATGAACAGAGGGATCTTGAAGACTTTCCAAAGATTTGCTCAAACCTATGTCACCAGAGCAGTAAGGTCTACTGTATTTTGAGAGGTATCCAGTTCTGTTTAAAACAGTGAAGATTGACATGCTAGTTAGCTGTAGCATAAATGTTCAGAACATGCTGCTTAGTGTATTGTATGTTGGTATTGTAGGTTGGTTTTCTTCCTCTTTAATTGGACAGTGTATGTATGCACTCCACTTTTTAAATGCTTACAGTCATGTTATTTAGTGAGAGAATGAGTAGAATGAAATTGTCCCACCCTCCTCGCTCCTTCTTTATTTTTTAATTAAAAGCATTAAAATCACTTATGGCAGCATCCTCAGTTCTGTGGATTGGCTGCCTTATTCTTAGGTCACTCTTAAAAGCGTGTGGCTGGAGCTCAGGGAAAGATGGAAGAGCAACATCTTAACCTCAGTTGTTACTATTTAGGCAAATTGCATTAACAGCATGCATATCATTAATGCTTTCAGGAGCATAAGATGTGCGTTCTGGAGAGAGAAGGAGAATAATCAGAAATGTGAAAAATAATGAGTAGTAACTTTGGGGTAGTTTTTTATAGTATGAGATGGAGAAGTGTTGTCAGATAACCAAATGTTTTTACCATGTGTCTAAAAATGTTTTGTGAAGGCATAAAAAATCTGATGCAGAAGCTGATGGGGCAGCTGATGAACTGTGATATAGATGTGGACTCACTGGAAGATGAGGACTGTGTGCAGGTTTCACAGAATAGAATACGTTGTTCAATGTCTTCTCTTATCAGCTGGTATGAGAGTGTAACAAAGGTATGTTGTTGGCATTTTTTATCCCCAGTTTATGAAAATACCTGACCTTTAGATATGTTTAAAACAGAAATTTCATTACTCAGTTTATTGTGAGAAAATGCCAAAGGTCAATTTTTAATGTAATACTGAAACATAATGTGATATGGAGGTGATGTGAATATAATATGTGACACGTAGAACAAATGTGGAGTTAGTTACTGATGATGTATGAATGTCAGAATTCTGAAACACAAGCAAAAAGTACGGTTTTATCATATGTTTAATTGGGAACTGGAAGCTTAAAATACAGTATCAGCTTCATGCCAGATGCTTTTCTCCCAGGAGCGCTGAGGTATTTTGTTTATTAGAACAAAACTTTACAGAAGAACAGCCATCGAGGGCAAAGGTACTGTATTAGTGCTAATGAGCCATGATGTCATTTGCAGCCCACACCACATTGGCAAGCAGTAAGGAAATAACTTTCCAAATGTATTTGTATCTTTGTGTTTGCTGAAGCTACTGAAGTTTTAAGTTTTGTTTCTGTCATGAATACAAGTTACAACTGATTTTCTGATGACTCCATCGGAGCAATGTGATAAACCAGTATACTGATTACATGCTCTCTTTATTACTGGGTAAAGATACAGAAAATAAGCAATGTCTGTTTACACAACTCAAATCTTCTCCTTCAATCCCAACAGAACTCCACCAGTTCTGTCTCTCAGAGCTATTCTTGTCGTTGTTGGGAGTGTGTGTTTAAAATCTGTTTATCCTTTGTACTTCATGCTATGCCAAACAGAAGGAAGAAAAATGGCAGTTGTAGATGGTAATAATAAATACAGCTGACAAAAAGTCAGTCATGTCACTTTGGAGTACTGTGGTATCATAGATATGATTCAGTCTTTTTATTTTGCTGGCTTCTGTGTATTAATGTTTATTTAATGGCTTTAAAGAAAACAGATTCTGAAACTCCAAGCAAAAAAAGAAATTCCTCTTCTAGACACTGGCAGTCTCCTCCAGTTGTAGTCATATTCAAAGACATGGAAAGTTTCACCACAAAAGTTCTTCAAGACTTTATAGCCATCAGCAGGTAATGTGACTTGAACTTCAGTTCTTCCACTCCTTTACCTATTTTCTATTTGCAGCTGTTTTGAAATGTAACAGTGAGGCCAGTGGAGTGTTGGAATCAAATAATTGGTGCTGCTGTTTTGCAGCAGTGATTGAGCAGAAAACTACTTGCTAGGTTTTAGGCATAAATTATGCTAAAGCTAACTTGTGACTGTGAACCAGAGTGCCTAAGGGCTAGGTTGAGATGAGGGGTGGCTGATTTAATTTTTCACATAGTAGGATTTATTGGTACTAGTTGTTACAGAATTTGTGAATGTGAAACTAAATTTGTAAGATGTGTAGATCTTTTAAAATTGTTTTCAGAGTGTATTTTTGTGTGACTACTGATGTAATGCTGCTTAAATGTCGCTACCTTACTAATAGGGGTGTATATAAAACTTCCCCAGTTGGCCAGGATCTGTAATCAGCAGCTGTCTACTTCAGGTGCTCCTGTACTTCTGTTCTTCTTTAGCCTGTCTTCCTTAATGTAATCTCAGGCATGCTGATCAAAAACTCATGCTGCTCTCCAAAAAGAGCATCTTGCACTTAAGTCCCCAGGTTGGAGCTACAGTTGTGTCAGAACTGGGGCTGCAGTTGTACAGTTAATTCAGCTGCAGTGTGTGCTCCTGATATTACCTCTAAACAAGGCCTAGGCAATTCACTTGCTGAGACACCAGCAAGAAATTGTATAGCTTGTGTTATTCTCTTCATCTCAGTCTTAAACGTGTTTAATAATAAAGGTGAAGTGGGTAAATGTGGGAGGTTCCTCTGATTTGTTAATCACAAGTTCTGATTCCTTTGTAAGATTCTCTAGGATTATCAACAATGGACAGTAATATATGAAGTTTATTAGTTTTATGTTTAAGTCTTCAGCAATTTCTTTTGAGGAGTTAGAGAAACAAAGTAATTGTGGGATAACAATTAAAATCCAAAGTCAGAAAGTTGCCATGGCAAAAACAAAAGGAAAGAAATAAATTGACAGTTTTAACCTTGAAGGTATTTATGGTAGCAGAATTTGTACCTCCTTGAAACTATTAAAAATGGAAAATAATGATGAAATGATACTGAAAACACTGTATTTTGTATAAATTATATGCTGTCCATGAGGAGTACACATTCAGTCCTGGTTTTAAGTTTGAAAGCAAATACTAAAAAATTATCTGAAGAGGAAGATTAATCTGGAGAAGTCAGATTTTTTTTTACTTGTGATTGGAACATAGAATGTTGGAGATGTTTCGTATTTTTTTTGAATTTATTAAATGTCGTAAATCTTATAAATTTTTGACTGTTACCTATTTAATGCATCTCTTTGTTTTTTCTTTGTGTCTTTGAAAAAATCCTATTATAAGACTCAGTTCTCTGAATATAACTTTTTGGGAAGGTAGGATCAGCACAATAACTGAAATTATGCTTTTTGTGCCACTTTCTGAAATTTAATCATAGAATGAAATTTCATTTTCTTATCTACTTTAGGGCTTTAAATAGTATCCTTTCTTTTAAATTTTATTCCACACCAAAACTTTTGGTTTACTGGCAATGAATCTTTTAATCTACCCCTCTCTGTATCTAAGGTCAGTGCTGTAGTAGGAACACAATGCATTTGTTACACAAGCTTCTATAATGTAACTATTACTTTTTTTTCCCTTCCCCCATTATCCAGTCAACATATCCATGAATTACCTCTAGTGCTGATTTTTGGAATTGCTACGTCACCAATGATTATCCACAGATTACTTCCTCACTCAGTTTCCTCTCTGCTCTGCATAGAGCTTTTCCAGTCCCTTTCCTGTAAGGAGCACCTGTCTACTATAATTGACAAGGTAATTCACTTTCTAAATAGAAAGGAGGAATGTGTGTATTTTGAAGCACAGTTTACATGTGTGGCCTTTAAAGGCAGGTTTGTCTGAAGGTTTTGAAAAGGACTCCGTTCCTGAGAGCTGTGGATTTTGGATATTTCTACTTGCAGCTGCAGAGCAGTGTAATACTGAGAGCTCCCTTCTCATACTGAGACACGCACACACACACACACACCTCTAATCATCTTTCATTTGCATTGACTTGTGCAATTACACTTCGACATTCACACCTCTTCATTAAAGTCGAGCTGTGATTTCAGTTTTACTTTGGTCCAGAAAAAGATAGCTTTGAAACTTAGCTTAAACTTAGAAAAATAAAACTCAGCCTGAGTTTTACCACCTGTCAGATGTTAGCTGAGTTATCCATATGTTCAGGCCATATAAATGTTGTGTCTGTGGATTCTTGGTAGACTGCTTTGTGCTGGATTTCCAAAAACTGTTACACATGCTGAAAGTAGCGGTATCACTGTTTATTACAGCAGTCTCTATTCTAGTTGTAATTTTACAAAAATAGCATTAAGCAAAACTAACTTCAAACGTTGTATTAGTGAAAGATACTTAGGAAAATGTGGTAAAAATAATAAACTGAAAATCAGTCTTTGCATGAATATTTTAGGAGAAATACTATTTTTAGAAGTTGGCAGTGTATTAGTATCTCCTTTAGTTGTATGTTAACACATACTAAGAGTTGTATCGAGTGCATATACGAAGTTTTGCTGATTTGAATTCAGGAGAAAATTTCTGCTATGGCTACTTTTTCTTTTTTCTCCCTCTTAGCTGCTTCTGACATCTCGGTTTCCCTTTAAACTGGGTGAGAAAGTTCTGCAGGTTCTCATCAACATATTCCTGTACCATGATTTTTCTGTCCAGAATTTTATCAAAGGATTTCAGGTAGGCAATGGTAACAAGAATTCAAATTATGCTTGTGAAAACAATGGGTAATTACCAGGCACTGAAAGATTTCTTAGGTTCTAATATTGCTGAATTGTATGAAAAAGTATCCTTTGGAAACAGTTTGGATCTGTGAACAGATGGGTGTTTTAAAACATTTACTGATAAGGGTTTAAGAGCAAACTTGCAGGACAGATATGAAGAAGCACATAAAAGCTTACTCTGCCACAAATCCCACAATATTTTAAGGTTACATTTAAAAGAGTGACCTGGCTTAGTGGGCAGAAAGAGCTGTATTTTGCTATAGATTGATTTGTAGCTTTCTAACACCCCTGGCAGAATTCTCCAGTTCTGATCATCTTTATGGGGTCCTTGTACTCTGGTTTGTCTTGGTGTGAGTAGGCTGCATTAGTATCCTATTCTCTTCCCCACTTGAACTCCTCTGGCACAGTTTCTGGATGCAGACTTCCTACCTTGTCAGGGAAACAGGAGCTGCAGGGTCATTTGCTTGGTGCCTCAGAGTAGGTAATAATTGTTCTCTAAGCAGCCGTGTAGCAATGTGGGAGTTACATTTACCCTCTCTCAGGAGACAAAGTGGAAGAGCTCAGGGTTTCCAAAAAAAGTCTCTACCGAGCATGATAATTAAATTTTTATTGTCTTATGTAGTTCTTCATATTTAGATGTATTTCTGTGTCTAGGTCTCATTGTAGCTCTTGCGGATTGCAGACAAGAGTTCTCGGAAGAATTTGTAGCCCTTGTCATCTGTTTTAATGCAGGACTGTGAAATTGTTTCTTTCTTGCCTGGTTCCATGTGTGAACCTGAAATATGCTCTTTTAATGTCATAGACATTTAGAATTTCTCTGATTTTTTGATATATAAGATTCAGTGATTACATGTGGCCAGGAGAAGTATCCTGGCCATAGTACCTCTTCCCGAAGACAGACCTATGTGGGCTCTCATAGGTTTCAACTCCTCTTATTTGAAAGAGTCATCAAAATTTAATACTTCTCCATTGGCCTGACATGCAAATACAAGTTTTAGACCTGACAGTGTATGGCTGTGTCCTTGTGTGTTAAAAGTATTCAAGGATGAAGCAGTTTCAGATCAGATTTTCTAAGTGATAAATACAAGAGATCACCATCATGTCATTATATCTAGGTGTGATGTTGCATAAGAGGGCGGGAAAAGCTGAGGTACTGAAAATGAATAGCACATATAGCAAAGAAGGTAATTACGTGACTGTTTACAAGTGTATAATCAATGTCCTGTAGTGACTTTTGGAATATTTATGAATTGTAATTTTTTTTTTGGAAGGAGTATCATTACTATCATTGTAGTATATGCAGTGTAGTAGTAAGAAAGCATTAAAAGGAGGGAGCTTGAAAATTTTTAACATCCCTAGTTCTTGGTTTGTTTTTCAGCTCTGTATTGTGGAACACTTCTATTCCCAGCCTCTAAGTGTACTGTGTTGCCAACTGGTAGATGTTAAGAAGAGAGTTTATTCTTTATCACATGATCAGTGTGAAAACATTCGGAGACTGCCCTCTTTCAGAAGGTAAAGGCGGAAATACATTTTTTGGACAATCATATGTTGAGTCAGCTTTAAAAAAGATTAAAAGAATCTGTAAATGTAGTTTTGTGAACACTGTAGCTCATTTGTGCACATCTTTCTATAGCAAAGGTGAATTGATCAAACAGAGGACAGTTCTAAATAATTTCAGGAAGCCTTAATATTCTAGTCTAGAGAGTACAGCTTCTGTGATGTGTAATCACTTGAATTTTTTTTCTTCTTGTTCTTAATACAGAAATAGGTTATTCTGATGAATAACTGTAAATCACTTTTGAACTTGTTAAGCTGATTTGAAGCATAATCTTTAGGATTTTGGAGTGGCCTTTCAACTTGTTGGATTTGACTGTCCTTTTTGAATCTTTCCAAAGAAAGATACATATTTCTTATAGCAGCATAAACATTTTAAATGCTTCTAACCCTAGAATCTTCCTTTACGTTATAATTTTATGTTGGTTTTTTTTCTTGCCATAAGGTATGTGGAAAAGCAAGAGTCAGGGAAACAGATTGAACTGCTGACAAATGACAGCTTCTTAAAGGTAAAATTTTAAGTATGTCCTTGGAGAACAGAAATAACTTGCCCAATATATCAGCTTGTGGAGGATAATAAAATACAAGACCAAGACGTATAGTTGTGTATAACGTCTTTCATACAGAACATAATCTACTTTGTGACCAGTAATGAGGAATTAGGATTGGCAGGTCAAAATTCCAAATCTCTGAGGTTGCCAGGTCAGCCTTTATACGAAGCTGCACAACTTTCTTACATCAACTTTTAGTTATATCTAGAAATATAACTGCTTAAAAAGAAGGATACAAGGTTTATATGGCCAGGTCTTTTCATGCTTACTCAGACTGCCTTTCTTGGAAGGTCAGTTAAGTGTTTGAAGAATGTGTAAGTAATCTTGGAGGTTATTTCTTAAACTCTTAATCCTTCATAGCCTCACTTTCTGATTGAACTCAGTAGGGCAGAGTCTGTGTCCCAAGGCACACATTCACAATAGACCTCATACAGGATTAAAACTAATTTGTTACATGTTTATCTCAAGTTTTGCCAACTGATTGAAGTCAGACTACTACTGTGGTGAGCCCTTTAGGAATTCACCATCAAAAATCTGTTCATTATTTTCACCATCTGAGCCACTCCCAGTAGAAGCATTGCTGAAGGTAAAGGGTTTCTCCTGACTCTTCATTTCAAGTATTTGTAACCTCTCAGGCAAATGGTACTTGCCTAGTGTGTAAGGCTTTTTCAAGTGCAAGGAACAATGGCAGTGGCTGGAGGGGAGGTTAGGAACAGGCAATTTTGCAGGTGCAGTTACAGTATTCAAGATGAGACATGATTTTACCTCATTTTGTGATCCATAATCTTCATTGGCAAAAATAGTTTAAGATACTACTGTTCCCTTGCCCTTTATTCACACCTGCTTTGAAAGTTGAATACTCCTCAGCTTAAACTTTATATGTTTTCAACCTTACATGTTTAGTAATACACTCCTTATTTCACAAGCCTCACCCTGTAAGTTTGGGAAGGAGGCTAGAATTCTCGTGATTAGGTGCATATGATGCTTCTCACAAATTTTAATTGAAGACACTATTTCTAGTCTCCACAACAGAGGTAGGACCATTACTGCCTTGCCAAGCTGGCAGTGTATTCTGCCTGGGAAGAAAAGGTCCTACTGCTGCATTAATGAGGTGCTGTTTATTCTGATGTCACACTAATCTACAGTGTCATGCCCGAATTGGAAACGCTTTCAGAGTCACTACAGTAATCTTTCATATAGACTTACAGTTCGTGTTTCAGCACCAGGTCATTTTAGTCTTCCATCTTAGCCCCTAAACCTGCAATACACTTTATCAGATGCATTTTTATCCCATGTTGTTACCACTTCTGTTAATAACTATGGGAAGAGTTTCACCCGTTTAAAATAATCAGTTTTAAAAGCAGTTTTACATCCTAATTATTAACAAATTTATCTGAAAGGTTTCATGGCAAATTTAATTTGAAACTATGTAAATGTGGCAATCTGTGTCTTTTATCTCTATTGTGGAAATAATATTGCATAGTCTTCTAATAACAATTTCAAACTCTTCTAAAATGGATTATGCCTTTTCACTTCATTATTTGGCAAAATACATTGCTATTTACTTAATTTAACTATATCTGTCTTGAGCTAGGACCAAGATGAGGGAAATATATATGTGTTGATAGTGCTTGGGGTTTGGGAAAGTAAGGTTGATATAGCAGCATTAGAGAAAACTTGTTTTCTTTCCTTAGCTTATTTTGTGGTGGGGATAATTTCCTTCTTAATGATCATACTTAGAATTAAAATACAAACTTGTGAGTGTCTACCCTAAGGTTTTGGAAGTTGCCTTAACAGTTGTTATATCAGTGATTCTTAAATTTCAATATATAAAAAGTCTATGAGGAGAAATATTGTTAAGGTTTTTAATAATTTAAAACTTTTTTTGACATCAGAAAGCTATGATGCCTTTTCTTTCCACGCGTCTGTGCTTCCTTATATTGCCTGCAGACAAGGTTTTGCTTTTCTTTTATCATTGATACCCTTTGTTTCAGTTTAACTCTAGAAAACTTCAGTGGCTTATTTTATTTTTCTCTTTCCATTTGGAATAGTTTGCTCAGAATTAAGCAAAAGGGCAATATAGAGGATCCTGTGGTTTTTCCTCTTTATTTTTGACTGAAGGCAGGGGAGAGAAGATCTTCTGATTCACAAACTTACATGTAATGAGCCCAAAGTACTTTAGTACAGTTACCAGAATTTTTGAGTGTGGCTTTCCAGAAGTGTTAATATATGCTTCCATGGGAGGCCAGTGATTATGTGGTGCCATCCAGAAAATTCAGTAGCAGCAGTCAATAATTTCTTTTTCCTAAATGTGATTTTTTAATTTCTATAGTTTTCAACCCATGAATAAACAAAAGTCAAATTAAAAACACATAGGAGCAGCAACTGAATATCTCTTTGTTTTCTGTGAACCAGTCTTTTTATGTACACATAACTAATAAAAACAGCAGCCACCCACAATACAAGAAATAAATTTTTAAATGCATTCGTAGTATAAAAATGCAAGTTTTCGAGTAAAAGTAGCTACCTAGCCTCTCATTGCCTGCTAAAGGGATAGTGTATACTCTCATTTTTGTGAGATGACATTTCAAATCTAAAGGCCTAAATATAGCTGAAAATGGTAAAATAATGCTAATCAATAGCAAATCTACTGAGCTGGAGCACGAAAGTAAAGGTAACAATATGCAGTGTGAATGCAGTGAATTGTTGAAATACAGCTCATTTGCTTAGTGGCCTCAATTTAAGATTGATGATCTAAATCATAGCACACAACAATATCAAAACTTCAGAGTCATTTAAATGCTGTATGAGAGTTTTAAATGGATGTCAGAATTACTTTAAAAATTATTCTATCACTGTAGGAAGAAACAGAGAAGTTGCTGGAGGACTTACATGTTTACCATGAAAATTATGTTTCAATTCTGAGATGTCTTCATGTTTTCACATCTTCTCTTCCGAAGTATCCTTTGGGCAAGCAGGTGATGTACTGTTATATGTGGTTTTTGTTGTTGTTTTTGCGGTTTTGGGGGGGTTTTTTTTGTGGCCTCAAAGTATGACATCTAAATAAATATTTATTCATTATTTACTAAAGTGCTGTTTTGCCCCCTGCTTCTTAAAATGGAGACAGATGCTTTCTTGCTATGGGCAGAGGACGGACAGCAGCGTGTGGTTTCTTGACTGGCAGGGATAATACCTTGTCAGTCAAAAGGCACTGGTTTCCAGGAGGAGGCAGGTGCCCAGATCAGCAAAAGAATCCACACACTGACTTTCCCACATCTGGGATTATCTGTGTGCATTGCAGACAATGTACACTCTTCTACCACCTGTTAGATCACTAGTCAAATTCAGATGAAGAGACCGAGTTTTTAGCAACCTTCTGTACAGAAAAAAGCAGTAGTAGGAGGAACAGTGATAATTGCTCTTAATAGTCTTATTGCTCTTAATAGTCTTATTGCTCTAATGCCATTTAATCCTTCCAGTAGAAGAGCAATTATATATTCTGTGCGTGTGCACTTGTCTCTCAGTTCTCAATGTATTCCATACTGTTACTAGAATCTGTCACCGACTACAAAAGCAGCATGAACTGTCCCAGTATTTGAGAATAAAAGGATGTTTTAGCTGGGGCATTTGATTGGAGTTCCTTTCTGTTCACTGCAGTTATATTCACCTGAATATTGGTTGTTTGGAACCTGGTGCAGAGCAACAGTCTCCAGCAGAAGCTTAGTTCTGGAAGATATTAAGTGCTCTCATTTCTTTTGCAATCATTCTGCATCTTTGGAAAACAAACTCTAAAGGAATTGCGTATTGCTTTGAACAGCTTGTTGTAGGATTTCCACATTACTTTGTAAAACACTTTATCCTTTCTTCACCTTCTGCATAACAGATCAGGGAGTTGCACTGTGCGTGTTTGGAAAGCCGAGTGTGGGAGACAGAGGAGTATGAGTCATCTCTTCAGCTAGCAAGGTGATTTTTTTTTCCCCATTTTGTTTTAATGCCACAGTACACATGGAAAATATCAGTCATCAGTTATTCTGGAAGTTAAAGCTGAGGATATTACCTGTTCACAGCTAGTTTTAGGGTTGATTGCAAGTGTAATTGGCTGCTGTTTTCAGTTTGGTTTTCTAGTGATTTCTATGAAATTCAGCCTGGTTCTAATATCTCATATGCCCTGAGTAATTATGCTGAAACCACTGAGATTACTTTGTGTGAATGAGAACGAGTTGGGTTTTGCCTTTTAGAGTATGATTGTGGTAGATATTATCGATCAAATTATTAGTCTTAGTTGGCTTAAATTTTAATCTGTTGTGAAAATTAGAATCTATTCCAAATTAATAGTAGCTGAGGCCTTTCTTTTTTATTTTACTGCTTTCCTTCTCTTCTTAATTTACCTTAACAGTTTTTACAGGGACTGAGTTAATTTTTTGTGATCCTGGGAGCATAGGACTTTAGGAGAGCCTGTACTTGTGTTGTCTGTCAGTGTTTAAAATGCCAAAGTCGTCAAAGCCAGTTTTCTTGATAGAAAACCTTTCAGTTGCAGTGTTGCAGCTACAGACTTCTAAATGTGCTTTAAACAGACACATGGCTGGTGTCGGTCTCCTGACAGTTGCACTCATTCAGACAATGCCTTGGCTCTGTCCCACAAGGAGCCAGTGTGACACCGTTACTGTACCTGTCTCTTCCAGACCCCCTGAGCTGGTCAGGTTTGATGTGTCTGGCAGTAAAACTGCACAGAAAAACCGTATCAGTGGTGCACGGAGAGTAACTTTCTGGGCTGATACACACACAAGGACACACTCTCTTCAAACTGTACCTTTGCCATACCGAGTGGTTCTTATGCATGGCCACTCTTCTGTGTTCTTTACCTTCATCCCTTTGAAGGGATTACATGCTTGAGTTGTCATTTCTGCCGTCTTTCCTTTCTGTTCCTTCCCTGACTCGCCTGAATCTTGACAGCACTCAATCACCTCTGAGCTCTTGCCCACAAACGTGTCATTCTGCTTTCCTCTACTGTCTGTCTGTAATCTCTTAATAACTCTTGGCCATTTTTCCCTCTCCTTTTTCTTCTCCTGTGTTTATTTGCTTTCATCCTCTCTGAATTCATCTGTCTATTCTCCTGTCTCAAAGCTGATGCTGCCATCAGATTCTGGCTTGCTCCCCTTTTATTCTTATCTGTTCATCTCCCTCCTGTTGTTCTTCTGGTCTTGGCTCCCACTGTGGGAGCCTCTGATAGAAATACAGTGATCATGGTCGCTGCTTTCATAGATGATGATTCTATGATTCTTTTTTTTTAATCCAGAAATTTTGTCATTTTCTAACAAAACTCTTCCAACACAATTTCTTCAAATACTTGGAATTCTAGCTGTGATTATCGTTTTTTCAGCTTTTGACTTCTGTTTGCCTTTTTACGAACAATTCCTCTTGTCTCTGCCTTTTCTGTACAGAATGTTGCTGCTATCATTTTAGAAGAAAATGATAAAATGTAGTCTTTCCTTTCTACTCACAATCTTTTTTTCCACTTTTGCTCAGGTTTAAAAGTTACTCACTGTTCCTTAGTATCTCTGCCTTCCCAGGAGCCACATCACCTGTTGGTATCCTTATGTTCACCCTTCCCCATCCCTTATTCCTTTTCAGTGTTTTTCTGGAATCAATCTTTTTTTCCTTGTATTTAGAAAGTAAAAACATAGAGAAGCTTTAGGTCAGCTTATTTCTCATTTTCTAACAAAGTATCTCTTTTGCTTTTCATGAACTATGTTTGAATGTAGGGTTTTAAGTTGCTGAATTGCATTTCTTTTGTGATTGGTTTCTCTACTTCAGCCTTTCCCTGGACAGGCTTTTCTCCCTTCTGCTAGAAGGGCTCTCCCCAAAGATGGTGTTTCAGGTGATCTAACTTGAGCAATCTAGACAATAGTTACTCTCCCTGAGTTTTCCAGAGTGTAAAGATTACCATGGGATGACAGAGAGGATATGTGAGCTTTAGTTCATTTTGCATTAATTCCATCAGAAGAGAGAGATCAAGAAGATTGGAGAGTGTCTCACTTGATTGGTTATGTGGAGCTAACTGGCTGGGACATCTCATCAACATTTTGGGTGGCAAAACTTCAAGGACTGTCTGCCCTATTGTCTTCTGTCTAGATATTGTACTCTGGTTTTTGTCTGCTAATTATGGATGACTTTTCATCACACGCTGCTTATCACAGTCCTGGCCTTCTGTGATCGGTCATTTTAGTGCTGACCAACCTGGTATCACTTCTTCAGGTGATTCCCCATTAAAGCATTCAGAAGGAGTTTCTGTGGACTTCATTCTAGCTTCCTTTCTTCTCTTTCATAACTTTTGTCTGATTAATCAGAGACAGATTTATTTACTGCCTTTTGGTAATCTGAGATCTTCCTTTCTGCTTTAACCCTGACTCCTCACCAAATTAAAATCTTAACCCCACTGATACCTGGCGTACCTTCCAGTAATCTCAAACCTAAAAGGTTGAAAAGGATCCTTTACTGCTTTCTCATATGTGATAACTGTCTTCCTGCCTGTTCTTTGGGCCCTGTAATCCCATTGTTGTTGTAAATAAGTTTTTCTAGAACTTGCAGTTTCCTTTTGAATAATACTATGAAAATAAATTTGTTCTTTCCCATTCACAGCTCTCCAGATCTGCTTATCTTCTCTCCATCTTGGGTGTTTACCTGCAGTGTTTTGTCTGGCCTGGAACAAGGCTGTCTTGTTTACCCATTATATTATACAAGACAGTTTCAAAATGTTTTTTAGCCTTTTGTGTGGTCAAGGTCACCCTTTCTGTTGTTAAGTCCTGATGCTTTTCTGTACCAAACAAGTGTATTTGAAGGCAATACAGATGCAAAAAATCTGTAACCCTGAAGCAGATAAACTAAAGTTCTAAATTTTTAACCTTTATAAACATTTAATATCAATTGCCAGTTAGAAACTAGAGCTCAAATTGCAATTGTCCCTCCAGATATCCACAAAACTTCTCCAGCCTGTTCTGAATTCTTCCTTAAATTTCTTAGTCAGTTTTTAGGTAGCTGATATGGAAACCCACTGCCTGAGACACTGACCACCATCACTGCTTTGATATCTTTTAAAGTAAGATTTTGAGACTGGGCAGTGCTTGGTGACATTTGGGAAAGGCCCTAATAACTAAATAGTAAGTAAATGCTGAGCTGGAGGCTGGCTAGATGATCTCAAGAGATCCCTTCCAACTTGAATAGTTTTGGGATTCTAATGATGGTTAGATGTACAGCAATTAAATACAGAAAACAGCATACAGATGTCATTTGAGAGTCATTTTGAGTCACAGAGAGTAATTTGTGGATGTGTTTACGTAGTGGTTTTTTTTTTTACCATTTCATTTACTGTTCTTGGGAATGAGTGCTGAACCCTACCATGATTGGTTTTTGGGTGTTGGGGTTTTTTTGTTTTGTTTTGATGTCTGACTCACAGTTTCAAAAATTGCAACTCCTGTGTCCAGCAAGTGTTTTTAGGTAATCAGAAAAACTACTGTTCTGCAGGAAAACGCGAAGGACATCATTGCCAAACCTAATTGGTTTGTTTCTTTCTGTTAGTGACGGCAGGAAAAAAATTTACTTTGCTTCAAGATTGAATGTTTGAAATCCTGGAGATTTTTTCTATTAAAAGGAGTTTTTCAATTTTATTTTTTTTAAACTTTTTTCAACTAAGAACACTGTTTCATCATTCTGTGTTTCGACTTTAGCCAGCAACTGTGTCTTTTAGGATGTTGAATAAGACTGATTTGGTAACCATGCTCCAACAATGTGTGGAAATTTTGATGTCATCTTCTGGAAAGGAGTTTGATAAGACAGTAGAAAAGTTGAAGGAGTTCTTGACCCAGTTTCAGAATCTAGAAGGTGGGTGTGTACCATCATGTCTTCCATTACAAATTATATAAAAGCTGTTTTGTAATCTGACCAATGAGTTCCTTTTTCTCTGACATAGCCTGTCATCATATTAAACCATCATATTTGCAGGATTTTTTTTAAAATACATTCACAAAATTAGGAAATGTTTATATTCTTTACTGATGTGTGGTTCGTGGTTTTTATAATACGGAAGAGTGATGTAAGATAAGAAATTGGACAGATCAGCAAACATTATCCCCTAAATCTCTCACACGTGTATTTTGAGCATTTTAGCAGATGTTGCAGTCGTTAAAAACAAGCTATTTTGAAAGATAGATAGCAGCAGACTTCCTTATGACATGGTATTTAACCCAAATGCATGTAAGGTTCTTTCCCCTGCACGTTCAGAGCTAGGACCCCGAGTGCCAGTTGTCACGACTCTGCTGACTTGTAGCTCATCAAGCCCATAGATTTGATTGTTCGTGGTAGAGGACATATTTCACAGCTTAGCAAGGCAAATGAGTAGCAGCATTGTGTCTGTCAGAGGCAGGTTAACTGAAACTGCTGCATTCTTTCTGAAGTAGGAGTATGATGTATTCCAGCATTCTTCTGGAATAGGAATTTCCTTGCTTCCCCTGAATTATGGAGAAGCACTCCCCAAAGATTTGCTTTTGAAGATGAATTGGTTATCATCTGGTCTGTTTTATGCATATTAATTAAGCTCATTACCAGTGTGGTTGCTACCGAGCATTTGGACAAGTAGGCAACAACCCTCAAATGGAGTCAATACTAATTAAAGTAGTCATGTAACACCGTAGGGTTTGTCTAAAATGGAGGGTTGTCTAAAAGAATCAGCTCTTGTCTGTACCATGTGTTTTTTAATAGTTGTAGGAAAAGCAAAGCTGTGGTAGAGAAAATAGGTCATCACTCTGAAAAAGCTGTATATGTCACTGATGGTACCAGCACTGAGGAATCTGAACTATGATGGAAAATGAAAGGTTTTTCTAGTTTGGAAAAAGGGAATTAAAGCCAAAGACTTTTAAGTAGTTGGATTTTTACTTTGAGGAAATAAATAAAGAACAACAACTCTGGGGATTCAGAACTTGCTGAACTATAAAGCAAAAAAGACAGTATTTATTTTCACTTAGGACTTGAAGATGGTTTTAAAGTAGAGAAGGTCTGCTGAATCCATGAGTGATCTTAGTTTGTTTTCAAAGTGGATTTAAGCTCCAAAGGAAAAGTGAGAAGGGGAAGTTAAGATATACTGTACATGAATAGATTGCTGAGTTAGAGAACTTACTTTCTATTTATGTGATGGTATTGATCTTCAGTGGGAGTTTTCAGAAGTCTGCCAAGAATTTGATGTACCCAAATTGCCGACAGAGCCCTTAGAGTGATAGTCCAAAATATTATTTTTTTTATAACAACAGCAAAGTCCATTGTCCTGACTGCCTAATGAACTGAAAAACATAAAATGAAGCTTGAACAAACAAAATATCTTCACGTTCAGTCTATTTGGAGCTGAAGGATTTGGAAAATAAAAAAACATATTGGTGTACTAGTGGAGAGGAAGTTTTCTGATTTGAAGTCCTCAATACTCAGAAAAATGTCCACAGGACCCTGGAAGATACCAAATTGTTCTCTGCAGGTCACCAAAGAGCTTTTAAATATCATAATTGTCACTGCTGATAGAGCTTTACCTGTCATGTGTGGGTGGAATCTCCATCTGCCATCCTCTTAAGTAAGACAAGAAATCTAGATACCTTTTGTTTTGATTATCACTCATCCTAGCATTGATTGTGCTTTGGGAGGTTTTGCTTCTTTATCTTTACGTAAAAGTTACTAGTAAGTGGTGCAATTGATAAACAAACTACATGTCCATGAAGATGAAATTTTGTTCTCAATTAAGGTGACAATAAAACTGGGCAATGAAATACCTTAGCACGTTTCTGTTTGCTGCACTGGTTGCATTTTCTGTGTTACGTAGGGAGAACTCATTTCTTACTCAGTATTTTTCTGACATGGGAAGGGCAAAAAATGCAGCATGTGGCTTTTTGAATACTCCAAAAGCATCAGTAGTACCTAGTACTAATCTGTCCAGGTTACAGATGAGAGTATGACTTAGGAAGGCCTAAACAGAATTGAAGTGATGTGCAAGGCTTGTGCTGGGCCTTTGCTCAGGGCTGAATTGCTCGTTACTTAATCACTGTTGGGTAAGTTGCACTGCAGACTCCTTTTTTAACAATCTTTTACAAGATGCAAGACCCAAAAGCTGCTGGTGGTTGGGTCTATGTGAACAAGTAACTGCTGAGTACTTCTAAGATTGCTTGGGTTAGGAGGTTGGTGTAGGAAAAGTCTACGCCACATATCAAACATTAGTTTTGTTCTAGTAGCAGAAGCTTCCCAAGAACGAGATGTGTCCGTATCGTCACAAAAGGAGCTCCAGAAGAAGACAGACCTTTATCACCTTCAGAAGGTTAGGCCTGCGTAGGCTTTACTGACTGGTTCCTTAAATTAATGTTTTAAAATGTTCATGGTTAGCTCTTCCCAGCTTGCTGGAGCTCTGAGTAAAAGGGTTGTGTGTGTGTGTCTCATCTTAAAAATGAATGAATAAGTACCAACTATGTATTTCAGGCCTTCCTGACACACAGAAAATTATAGAAAATATCTGTCATAAACCAGGATTTTAAAATGCAAATTAGGTGTTTTCTTTTTATTTAACTTGTAATTTAGACATTCTGCCTAACACATATTTCTTTGAATTTCTCGAACTCCTACGAGTTTGAGAACTGAATACATTGGCCTAAATAAAAATAACTGCATGACTGCATTTCAAACATCATCAGTGAGAACATGCTATCAAAAATTAATTATACGTGTTAAACATATAGATTGTGTTCTCCAGAGAATAACTGCCTCCCATGTAGTCTTATGCACCACTTTTTTTTAAAGACTTTGTTGGAGTTGAAGGAATCAAGGAGGTCTAAGAAACTGACAAAGTTTGAAATGCTTCGTTTTGAAGTTGTTGACTATATAGACAGTCTTGTAAGGTGAGCCTTCCTGTTTTATATTCCTGCATTAGTTTGCACCATGAGTTGCAAATGAAATTTTACTAACATGTTAATCTTGTTAAAATTGTGTCTCGGTCCCTGTGGCACACTTTTTTTTCCCTTCCTATTCTTTCTTTGAGGGCTCTAAAAATACTAACTAAAAAAACCAAACCAAACTACACCTCTTTTCCAATAGATCAGTTGAAATAATTAGGATACAAATTGACCAACCTACTTTGGCTGCTTGAGACAGTGTTGAGGGAGGAGTGGGTATAAGTGGCAAAATAAAGTCAGAGGTCTTTACCCTAATCTTTGCTGATTTGTTCTACTTATGAAACCATACGGATGTCAAGTGTGATATCCTGTCCATTTTGGGAACTGTTTCGGCGAGCAAGCCATAGCAGATACAGTTTTGGAGGCAGCTCTGTAGTGAAAAATGTGAAAGGCTTGTGGTGGGGGAAGAGATGAAGGCACTTGTTAATTACAGAGGGTGGGGGGGAGGCAGAGAAGCTAACAGAAGTATGACTGTGCCAAGCAAAAAGCTTCAGATAGGAAGACAAAGATGTGCATAGACTCATGATGAGCCCTTGAGAGGGATAAGCAAGATCTGTGGAGTACTTAACTGGGTTAGCACTGTAGCTGCTGCCCTTATTTTTGAATTTGTCAGTGTCCCAGCTAGAGTTCTGTGTTAAGTCCATTAGATGTAGAGTTGATAAAAACAGACTTCTCTGCTTAAAAGTTTATTTCAGTGCTGTTCATCTTGTTTTTCAGAGATTTTTCAGTACTGATTGGGAAACATGCATTTTTGTAGTCTGACTGCAGCAGATTTGTGTTGTTTCCCTTAAGCTGAAGCTTGTGTCTCCCGCACTCCCCCCATACCTCCTGCTTTTCCAGAAAATACCTTGTTCCTGCAGACGACAGGACCCTGCACGAGATTGTGTATTTCAACGCAGCCACTGTTCTCCGAGGGCACCTGAATGCTGCCCCCAGGACTGCACTGCACACAGCTTTAAATAACCCACACTGGTACCTGAAGGTAAGAAACAAGTGGGCTGTTTGTGGTGCTGGGGTAGATCTGGAAGGCTGTGTGAGGATGGTGTGCAAGGCTGAGTTTTGCTGTTTCATGAAGCTTGGCACGTATTCAGCTGTTTTGCAGAGAACTAGCAAGTGCTGATAAGCAACTGGGGACTTTGTTCAAAGAGCTGGGGAATCTGGCTGGCTGAAATAAAGAAGGTAATTCTGGAAAGAATTCTGTAGGAGGAATCCATTTTCCAGAGCATATTCCAGCCATGATATCTTCTTTCTTCTGTAGATGTATCAGAAAAGTAATTTTGTCCTCCACTACAATTGGGATGACTGTCCATGGGAAAAATACAGTGTCTGTTACTCTTTCCAGAGATGTTCTTTATAGGGCTGGTGCTCAGTCCTCACTATGTAGATTAGCTGTAAGGTAAAGGCTGTTCAGGTGGAATCATAACATTAAAATAGCTTAAATACAGCCTATTTGAGTCCTTTGTTTTTCTCTGTAATTTTATTTTCATACTTGTTGTGTATTGATATCCTACGTTTTCTGAGTCCAAGAAAAGGATTGTCCTTGATTCTCTCAGCCTAAACCCTGCCCTTTTCTAGAAGAGAAAAGCAGACTGTTTTCCACTTCTTTCCTAAGTCAAACTGACAGGATAACCAAAGGGAAAAATAGACTAGGATTTGGAAAAGGAGTGAACATACATTTCTTTTTGTCCTTGATTATAGATGGTACTTGAAGTTGTTCTTATGCCCTAACATTTTTCTTAAAAAACTGATCATAATTTTGAAGAAAGTACTGGTTGTAGCTGTATCTGAGTAATGTGCTACTTGAGTCAAAGCCAGCACTTACCAGGAACCATACTTGATAAAGATCAGCCTTTGAAATCTACAACCTGATTTGTGTTGGGTTTGTTGGCACTGTCCTCTATTTGAATGAGGGTTATCAGTTTTGCTGTGTGCAGGAGTTATTACTGAAACCCCTTACAGAGCTTATTTGTGAAAACAGTAGTTGGCAAGTTACCATTAAAGAAACCTAATATGAACCTCAGTAGTTTATATTTTTAGAAAACCTGTAAAAATATAGACTAGGACAGCTAAGAAAATCTAACTACCGATGTGTTTAGTAAGTATTCTTTTCTCTTTGATGAGTTGACCAGATTTAAAGCCCTCTGTCATCCTGTACTTTGTACTTGGACACGCTTTAACATATTTCCAATGTTTTCTGAGAACATTGTGAAGTTTTGGCATAGTTTCTAACAGTAGCAGTATTGGCTGAGTACCTTGCTTAGCATTTTAATCCATGTGAGTCAAATATTTTTTCTGTCTGTGACTTTTGCATGGTTTGTGTTTTATTGTACCGTGACCAGAGCAAAGTTCTCCAGAATTGTTCCTTCCAGAAGGCCAGGACAGAAAAGAGCTTCAGTAGAGTACCAGTGAATGATTAATATGTAATGCACTGCTTACAGGAGTCCAGTCCAGTTACTTATTTAGCAAAACGTGAACCAAGGGTTATATTTATGTGGGTGGGGGAGAAGAGAACCCAAAAAACCTGCACCAAACCCAGTATAATTCTGTTTTCACTGATCCCTTGAAAAATGAACAAGCTGAAACTTGGTATACCAGCTCCCATATCAGGGAAAGAGGATTTGGTCCTTGGGATAACAGCATTGATTTCAGAGCAAGGTATAAGTGTGTCCTCTGTCTAGCCTTGGAGCAGGGTCAGGCAAGAGCAATTCCTCATCAGCAGTGTTCTGGGTTGCTCCCCCTCCTACTCTCTTCTTTTGGGAGCAGCACCTCTGTGCTGTACAGATGGTTTTACAACTGGCTGCTTGTTCTAGGGCAGCTGCCTGCTTGTCAGCCTGGTTATTTCCTCTTGGGACCACGCGTGTGCTGCAGCCTGAGGAAGCCGAGGTGTCCCTGCTGGCAGCTGCAGCTCCCTCCAGCTGCGCTGCAGAGGCTCGGCCCAGTGATCACAAGGGAGGCTGGGTTCTCTCAGGTGCTGGCAGAGACCCCACAGTGCCCATCAGGAATATCTTCTTGGATCACTCCTGGCACTTGTGTGTGGCCCAGCTAGATACTACTTTCTACAGATGAACCTGTTCCAGCAGTGCGCAGTTGCTCTGGAAGTTGCATCCTGTCTTGGTTGTGATAACTGTCCTGACCTTAGAATTAGAAAATCAGTGCAAAGTGTCCAGCATTGCCAGGGTGGCACCTGGGTGAGTAGTAGGAAACCACAGAGCTGGGTGCAGTAGGAGAGGGGAAAAGAGAAGGGCGTAGTGTTGTTCTTCTGGGTAGTGGTGAGCCACTAGATCTAGATCAGCCAGAAGTGTAACCTCATGTGTGCCAGGTACTAACACAGGAGTATTTGACACTATTATGGTACACTCCTGAGTTACAGTCTGATAAACTAATGCCTGTGTTGTAACATTTTGAGGAGTTAGCCATATTGCTCTGAATTTTTCTGGAAACCATCTTGTAATGAACTGACAGATATTAACCTACGGTCTACAGCTTTTATGTTCCTTGTAGAGAGTAAATAAACTTGGAAATTGGTAGGTGTTCTGGAAATTGTGAAATGTCTCATAAGTGCCAGAGTCCAAACTGGAGCTGAGTCTCAAAAATTGCAGGAATTGAGATCTATGGGTAAACTAGAGATTCTTGAGAAAAGGTACATTGTTTGCCTAGCCTTCCTTCCTATCTTGAAAAGCATTTTTGTTTTGAAGGTGTCTGTCATTGCTACAGCTTAATAACTTCCCAAAAGTAGCTTGTATATTTTACTAGCATATGAAAGTATTTTAGAAAAAACAACTGTGAGCTGAAAGGAATGATCAGTGGTTGTTTTCATGTTAAGACAGCTGACTTCTTAGAGTGCGTGAAACTGAAATGAAATGCTGTCAGTTTCTGCAGCTGTACAGAGAGTTTTGCCTCTGGCTCGAGTGGCTTTTTAACTTCCCAAGTAAATGGTTCAGTGCTGATGACCTGAATCCAAGAGGCTGGAAAGCTGCCCAACAGAAAAGGACCTGGGGGTGCTGGTCAAGAGTGGCTGAACATGAGCCAGCGTGTGCCCAGGTGGCCAAGAAGGCCAATGGCACCTGGCCCGTATCTGCAATAGTGTGGCCAGCAGGACCAGGGCAGGGATTGTCTCCCTGTACTCTGCAATGGTGAGGTTGCACCTCGAGTGCTGTGTTTAGTTCTGGGCCCCTCACTTTAAAAAGAACATTGAGGTGCTGAAGGGTGTCCAGAGAAGGGCAACACAGCTGCTGAAGCGTCCTGTGAGGAGCAGCTGAGGGAGCTGGTGGTGTTTAGCCTGGAGAAAAGGAGGCTCAGGAGGGACCTTATCACTCTCTACAACTGCCTGAAAGGAGGCTGTAGCCAGGTGGGGGTTGGCTTCTTCTCCCAGGCAATCCGTGACAGGACAAGAGAAAATGGCCTCAAGTTCCACCATGGGAGGTTTAGGTTGGCTATTTGGAAAAATTTCTTCCTGGAAAGAAGCAGCATTGGAACAGGCTGCCTAGGGAAGTTGTGGACTCACCATCCCTGGTGAGATTTAAAAGACAAGTAGATGTGGCAGTAAAGAACATAGTTTAATGATGGCCTTGGCAGTGCTGGGTTAATTATTGGACTCAGATGATCTTAAAGGGCTTTTCCAACCTTAATGATTCTATGAATTTCCTGAAATGTAGAATACTTTGTGAGAAATTAGACTTTTGCCTTTATAGATGGTGAGTTTCAAGCCAGAGATAAGTGATTGTTACACTTCAAAGATAAAACTCTGAGATCAGAGAAGCAATTATGATTTTTAGTACACATGCCAGATCTGTACTAAGTCTTCCTCTTCCTTTCAAGGGAGCAGGGGGAAAAGGATACTTTCCTATTTTCTACATGGCAAATCATGACTAGTTTCTTCTCCTGAGTCCATAAAACTCACTATTTCTCTCTCATATGTAAATAGAGCTAGCAAAAAAATGCATAAAAGCATAATCAGATAATCACTCATTCCAGTAGATACTGCATAAGTGTACGAAGTTATAGAAGGAACACCAGGAGTGAAGTAGGTGCGCGGGGGTTTTGTTGGGGTTTTTTTGATGGTATGCTTTCTTATTTTCCTATTTGTTTTTTGTTTTTTTTCTTTGTACCATCAACTTGCCATTAAACACGCAAGCAGTAAACATTTGCTTAAAATACCTACTATCTGAATTACCTGAAATAATGTTTTATCTAGCCCTTAAAATTGCTCAAGATTAAACACTGATCAAAGTTACTGCCTTCAATTTTTTTTCATCAGAATCAAGCTTTGAAATGTGATGGAGGAGGCATTTCTAATAAAGCCCCTGACATATGCATAGTGTATAAGCTTCATTTGGAGTGTGGCAGATTGATTAATCTCGTTGATTGGTTAGAGGTATGTGATGATGCAAACAGTACCTTTACCTGCTTTCAGTATTCTGATTTATCTTTTTGCTGCATGTCTGCTTTTCTTTAGTGCCCCTTTTGACAGCTTAAATCATTGCATACTTTGGTCCACAGGACCACAAGTACCCACAGTAACTCCAATAAGTCTTTCTCTATTGTGAATCATTTATTTCCAGCTCTGTTACTCTATGGTGAAACTATTTTGCTTCTGCTTTCGTTTTATGCTCGGCACAGATCAGATTTTGCGCTTAACAAAATTGCCTTTCTTTTTTTGTTTTTAACTGTTCTGTGATACTTTTATGGAAACAGGCAGGTGGGGCTCTTGGAGAGAATGCTTGTGCCAGGGAAGAGCATGGGTCCTTCTAGCTTGATAACCTGTCTCATACTGTAGCCAAGAGCAGAGAGAGTATAGGAAGAGAACATACATTAATATGATAAAGCACCCTGGCTAACAATCACACTTGGGTTCTAAAGTTTCCTGAACTTGAGTGGTTCTTCTGTATTTTGTAAACCTACCTGGATGTCATTACCAGTATATTTTAGCAACCACAGCATCCTCTGCAAGAAACTCTGCAGCTTAACTACCTGCAGTGTAGAGGATACTCCTTTTACTTGTTCTGTTTGCCGCTGCCTTGCTTGTGTGTTGTATATTCCTACCCAGACTCTTGCTGTCCCTCAGTTTTATAGATGTCTTCACAGCCAACTTACCTCTATCACTTCCCCAGAATATTTAAGCAGTCTCACTTTCAGAATATTTTTTCAGTTCTCTAGTTTCTCTGAGAATGGGTCAGGACCTGGAACTGTTTGAGATTTAAAATGCAGGCACACGAGTTCACAGAGTGATGTTTTGCATTCTGTATTCTTGCCATGGTAGTATGTAACCTTGCTTGCCCTTTGATTGCTGCCGAACTGACACGCTCACAGAGTTCTCCTTGCAAGATCTTATTCCCCCTGAGTGATAGCCTTCAGCTCAGAGCTATTTTGTATGCAGATGTCTGTCTATGAACTGGAATAAATCTGCGCTGCTTTTCCCTTCCTAGGCTTTCTCAACTGTGGTGATGGCAGCTGAGGAACCCAATGCAGATGGAGCTTCCTCAGACCAGGTGGATGATATTATCCAGTATCCTTTCTCATTTCTCTCAGGCTTGCCATTGAAAAGTTTACAGGATTTATGAACCAGGGGTTTTAAAATACAGTTTCATGTGCACTAATTAACTAATTTCAGAAAAATTAAACA
This sequence comes from Rhagologus leucostigma, assembly GCA_013397725.1. NCBI lineage: Eukaryota > Metazoa > Chordata > Aves > Passeriformes > Rhagologus > Rhagologus leucostigma. The sequence continues at coordinate 98,809 of VZTD01005549.1, forward strand.
GCGTTAATGTACTGAAAATGTCTTAAGAATAGATCAGTTGAAATAGTGGGGCTGGGAGTGGTGTGGTAAGAGAGCAGCTTTTGTCTACAGGAGTTGTTTGGGTCTGAAACAGAACCAAAAGTCCATGAAACAAGTTGAAACTGTTTGGTTAAATCATCAGAGAGTTGGTATAGCTGCTAGATAGGTGTAGAGCATTACTGGGGAACAGATGGAAAGAGGGCTGTGACCGAGAGAGCAGATGGAGAAATAGAAGCAGTAGTTCATTATGTTCTAGTACCTTAGAGTTGAGAACTTACTTTCCACAGGACATCGATTCTGCTTCTTACTTTGTCCTGATCCTGAACTGAGGTCTAAAAAATATTTAAGAGATGAGCATTAGAACCAAACCTCATGGCTACAGCAGTAGTGCTGCCACAGAGAAGAAATGAATAGTTGTACAAAAAAAGGCTTAACCAAAAGAAGGATAATTATATGCTCTAATACTATACCTGGCTTCCCGGCTTTCCTTTTGTACAAGTTCTACTGTTAATTGTCACTCACAATAAATTAAATTCTCTAACTCAGGAATATAAACCTGTATGTCAGGCAGGCAGCAAGAAAGGAAGAGCGAATAAAAAGTAAGAAGGTGGTGCCATGAAACCTCAGAAAAAATCTCCATAATTATCTATCCATTTTTTTGTCAAGGGACGTAAAAGTATAAATTCTTGTGAGGCACTACATAATTGGTATGTTTGTAGGCTTTAAGCTTCTCTTAGCAGTGGGAAAAAGAGCTCTTCCTTTGCTGTCACGTCGTATGCATGTGGCAGAAGTACTGATCAGATTGAAGATTTGTTGGATTTGTGCTTCTGTAGGCAGATCGTGCTCTGCCCTTATTTCCAACAATTTTATTGTGCAACACGTTGTGTAATCTGTGCTTACCCTGACTTAGAAATCTTGCCCTCCTAGAAAAAACAGTGTCTTTGTCACTGTGTCATAAAAAGTGTACTTGGTTTCCTTCACTGACATGTCCAGCGCTCGCTTTATTCGAGCTGTTTCTGAACTGGAGCTCCTGGGCTTCATAAAGCCCAGCAAGCAGAAGACTGACCACGTGGCAAGGCTGACATGGGGAGGCTGTTAATGTGCCACCAAGGTGCCAATAAACCTTCCCAACAGTGCAAGGGCTCTGTTCCCAGTCCACCACTCCTCGCTAACTTTGCATACTGAGTCAAAGTCAGCAGTGCCTGAATGTTGAGAGATACATCCTGAGTGCCTGGGCAGGCTTGAATAGAGATGTTGTTTTTTAATGCTCATCTTCCCTGTGTAATGTTCTGCTCTATTAATGCTCATGTTCCAAATACTGTATTGTTGTGCCAGTTCCAGTCCTCTTTGATGTGTGATATTTAACAGTCCACTGATACAACTCAGGCTAGCAAGCCAAAAGGGCAGCACTGGCTGTGTAAGCCACAGAAGTGATGAAGCAGTATTAACATCCTTATAAGCTGATAGGATTTGAGTCATTATTATAAAATGCCTCCTAGATCCTTGAACTAGATTTAAAAATAAATAAAACAAGTATGCTAAAGAAGACAACAAACTTCCATGTTTACCCTCTGCTGTGTGTTCTTCCAAACTGATCCTAACTCCCTAAAAACTCCTTGAGGAAGAGAGAGAATAATTATAAAGATAAAAAGTTTTGCTCTTTCAACAGAGCAAAAGGGAACTGTTAAAATAATTTCCTTTTTCTAGTGAAGTTGATGGGTATTAGCTGACTTTTGCTTTTAAGCAAATTTGTGTCAGCATAGACTGAGAACACGGCACTTGTGCACTCAGGTGGAAGACAGGAAAATCCCCACCTAAAGCAGATGTTGTAACCTCCCTCTTTGCCAAGGTTTTGTGCTGCAGGCAGGCAAAGGCAACAGCTGTGTGAAAGGCAATGGAGGCTGAGCGTGTAAAAGCGCTGCTCATCTGATGATCGATCTTCAAAAAGCCTTCTCAGACCAACCTTCTCCTTGACTCCATTTGAGGAGCAAATGTGTTTATGCTGATGTCAGTGTCCTGTTTCTCAACCATGGGAAAAGCCTTTAGGAACCAAAGGGGAAAAGCTGTGTTGCCCTCCAGAGCAGCGTGTCTGCCATGCTTTGATAAACCCTCCCGAGGGCTGTGACAGGCGCACTGCAGCACTCTGTATGGGCAGGGACTTCAGGGCAGCCTGACCACCTCAAAAGGGCTGCAGTTAAGAGAAGTGTCCAGACTTTGTCCCTCCCAGACAGCTGCAAAGTTGAGTGGTAATTACTTTATATTGTAAAAGACTACCTCCACAAAACTTCCAGACATCCTCAGTTGATTGAGAAAGGATTACAGGCTTCACTTTCCTTCTGAGGCATTGAAGTGCTACCCTTGTTTAGCCATCAGTAGACTTCAGATGCTCCTACGTAGTTGCACTGGCACTTCAGCCTGGAGCTGTGAGGGCAGAATCATTTCCATAAATCAGATCTGCACTGGAGAGGGGAAGTCCTGTTACAAGAACCAGTAACTTACCCAGCCGTTTCCCCAGGAATGTATGTAAGAGATGTCAGGCTTGTTTTAAATATGCTCAGAGAGGGTAGGAGTCGTGTATTTTCCAATTACAGTAATTGCAGAGTCACAGCAACACATCCTGCTGTGTGTGAGGGTCTGGTTCTAAATGCTGCCAGACAGTTCAGGAGGGGGAGGAGGAGGAGCTTATCAGACTCTACTGCCTGAACACACAACTTGGGAAACAATGACAAAAAACCTCAAGAGCATGAATTTTTAGGATCACAGTGGAGCACTTGCAAAACTTGCAAGACACAGGTAAAAAATTCCCCTGTTCTTCCCTGGAGCCCAAGCTCAGGGACCTGTTCAGTAGCATACACAGGCAGCTTTCTAGCAGCAGAGGAAAGCAAGACATTTAAGCAGAGGGGAACACTGAACACCTCCCATCCTGAACCTCACCCCTTTTATCTCACACACACACTTGACAAGTGAAAGGGAGCAGCACCAAATGTCTCTGTGATGTGCAAGAGGAGAGGGAGCCACGTGCTTTGCTGTGTAGCTGTCCCCTGCCACCCGCCTCTGCTAACCTCACCCCCGGGAACTTCCACACCCCCGGAGGGTTAAACATTAAGAAATAAAGAGAAACCAGCCTCAACAGTGTGTGGCCTTTAATCCCCAAATGTGCAGGCAACATGACATTAAAACAGTAAAATTAATAGTTAATGGCTGTTTCTTCCCTTTAACTAATAACAAGTTTGTAAGGTTAAAGTCACATTTGCTGTGCCTCATACGGTTTCTCGGGATCAAATCTTTAATTCTGTACTTGGCGCTTCATCTTCTTCAGCAAGGAGGGTAGGAAGGTTGAACAGTTAAAAACACAAACCAAACTGGTCATAAATTTAATTTAGTTCACCTTTCTTTCTTCAGAAGCTGAACTTTGCAATCAGTCCTACCTTCCTGGAAAGAGCTTAACATCACTGAATCTGGAACCAACATCAGGAACAACTGACACACCCTCACATACCTTAGCTGAAATACAGATTTCAACTGGAAACTTAAAAATTAATTTCTACAACTGTCTGCATAGTAATAACGTTTTGCAGATACTCCAGAAAACCTTCACTGTCTGCAATGTTCACTTAAAGAAAACAGGACAAAAAAACCCCAAAGTGCCAGTGTCTGTAGTACTGAAATTCTTTTTAGTGTAAAGCCTCACCTCTGAACTAACTGTATCATATTCTTAGGTAGCCACATCTTTCAACAGAACTACTGCCAAAAATCAGACCTGAATGCAAGTTAACTCTTATTAAAATAATTTTCCAACCCCTTTTCTCTACTGTTACAGATGCTGTTCTTTGACTCTTTACACTACTGCACTACTGGTTTCAAACACAAACTTTGCAATTTTTCTTTTATCTTGAAGCCTACAACAGCAATAAACTATAAGAACAGGTCAGGTGCCTGTAAAAGCCATTCATTCTCACATTTTTCATCACTGAGAATGACTTCCAATAGAAAAGTCACAAGCACTGGTTAACAAGAGCATAAACTCTTAATACTTTACCAGTCTCCATTTTTTCTCCCCACTGTGGAATCAGAAAGCTTAAATCCCTCCCAATTCCCAACTTGGGAATGAAGAGAGCTTTCATAAAGCAGAGTTTCTAAGCAGAATCTGTGACTGGTCGTGCTGTTCAAGAGTACACAGGCAAATCTCAAACATCAGCGCACAAAATTGCTTCAATCTCCTTCCTTTGCAACCTTGAAAAATGCTGAATCGTCTTACGGTTATATGTTCTCACATCTAGACACAAAAATCAACACACATGCTGCTTTTCAAGTACACAGTAACTGAGATCTGCTTGGAAAGAAATACACACATCACTACCTTCAAAACAGGTAAACCAAGATCTTTGGTTTCACTCTGTTAAGTTCCAATTAACTGTTCTCAGCTTGCTTGACTTTTGGGCAAGACTGCAGTTACACACAAACTGCAAAAATACTCTACACATGGCCACTACAAGGTGTAGTGCCACTGCGTAGTTACTGAATTGTACCCATTTCTCCTTGACTCAAACGCTTTTGAAAAGGCTCTGCAAAGCCAGGTTTGTTTTCAAGCACCAGCCAGCTCCTCACAGCACCCCAATCCTCCTAATTTTTTCAACAGCCATCAAGCTGCCAACCACTTTCCTACTGAAGAGTATGTGTCTTGTTAGAACAAGCCTTTCATGTGGGATTCATCACACCAGATACTGGCACTGAGATTACGAAAAGGAGCCAGTTTGAAGTCCAAGACAGAACGAGCAGCAGGTTAAAATATGAAAAATTTCAAAGAATGCAACATTGTTTCCAAAACAGGCACAAACTAAGCATACCACAGCTGTGATACATCAGCACCCACGGTGCCATGCTTTTCATCTGCCACAAGACTGCTTATTATGCATCAATTTAGAGCAGTACAGGAGTGGCTGGGTGCTAACATGACATCACTTCTTATTTATAAATCTTAATAGCCCAGAGGAAAATATTAAGAACACAGGAAAGACATCAGATGTATCAGGATGCCAGAATTTGCATGGTGGTCCACCTAGAAGCAGTGGGTTTTCCCAGCCTGGGCAGCTTAAAAAAAAGGAGGTCAAAAAATGAGGAGCAGGAAGGAGAGGGACTGAGGACTCCAAGGCAGACAACAGGAATTACAGCCCTCGATAGTTTTATCTTCAGTGACAGAAGACCTGAGAAGGGAGTCTAGCAGAGATTTCTCATTTCTGGGATTCTGAAAATAAAGTAGAAATAATCCAAATATTTAGGTAAGATAGGTTCCAGGAAAGTGAGCAGAAAATACTGATACTTTGGCAATGTGTCCAATCCTGAGCCTTCAATCTCACTCCTGAGAGTTCACCAAGAACCAGAGCTCATCACAAGGCTTCTCTGATACTGTAAGTAAGCATCAGCACGAGCCAATTACTGAGTACATCTACCAGCTTCTACTTAAACTCCTCTGTTAATTTGTGATGGGACAGAGATCTGTAACAGAGCAGACTTCCATTTTACCAGAAGCTGACATTAAGTTAGAGAAGACAGCAGTTTCAAAGTAATCCTTTGACTATAAACTGCTTTCTTGTCTCCAAAGCAGGTAACTGAAGGCCTTTGGTAGCAATACATACGTCCACCCCACAGCACACAGATCTGGACTTGCCATGTAGGAACTTTGCAGTGATTCAGAGACCCAGCACTGCCCACACAGCAGCAGCCAGCACCAGTACAGCAGTCTGTCAACAGCTGAATGCATCCAGCAAGGCTCTCAGCCCATCACAGACATTACACACCTTCCGCTCTTGCAATACCTACACTGTTCCAGCTTGCAGTACATGCACCTGCTCCATCTCATGAACAGATTTCCTTTAATGTGTCACTGAAATCTGAAGGAAGGCAAGTGCAGCTGCTGTTTGAGTCAGCTGCAGCAAGTTACATCACCAGTTTCATGTCCATTCTGTACCAAACATACTTCCTCAACACAAAACAATACAGCTGATCTAAGGAAGATTTCTCTGCCTCTGAAGAATGACCTGAGATTTTAATCCACCTCCTTCTCCTGATCTAAAACTGACCCACCCGCTATTGCTAGTAAATAAAGTTTTCATTTAAACACTCAGATTTAAGTTTATTCATACACAGCAAAAGTCCCACCTGCATATTAAAAACAAACAGATTAGAAGTAAATGTTTTATTCTTCCAACTAAATTCCAGTACTACAAGGGCAGTAAAACAATGATACACTGAAAAATTGCAGCAATAAACATTTGTTAAAGACTGATAGAATAAATAAAAACTACAAAAATGAGAAATCATATAAACCCATTCTTAACCCCCAAAAAAGTCATGGAATACAGAAATGCCCTCCTTCACTATTTCACAGGCAGTACTGTGGGCTATTTGCTTAAAATTGTCCTGGGATTACATTCTAATTTAACTGTGATTACAGCTTTGTTGTAGTGCACAGTTATGAAAACCACACTAACTTCAGTCAGAAGTGTCATTCTACATTTTTATTTACACAACCAGTGAAGGGCAACTTCTAGAACACCAGCTTTAATCCTTTACTTTTTCAAACTTATTAACATAAGAAGCCAAATCGTAATGATACAGCAAATGAGGCCACTGGTATTATTACAGGTAGCAAAGGTCCACATCCAGGTGGTACTGACATCAGGGAGCACTCCAAAACCAGTTGCTGCATAAGAGTGGTTGCCACTGACAAAAGCTTGAAATAACCTGTGTTCACAGGGGGGAAAAAATATGGCATTGCTGCAAGTCTTTACTGGGACAGCTTGCAACAATAAAACAGGGTGTAAAGGGCAGCCCACATATGCAGAAAGTGTGATTCATGAAACATCTGGAAAGAGAAAAAAAAAAGAGTTAATGACGGAGGTAACAAATATCAGCTCTCTGCAAACCTGCTATGGTAGTATCAAAACTGGTTTCTGAAACTAAAACCCCTGCATCCTGTGGGAAAACAGTTCTAGATGTTTTAAACACAAGATGCATTTTCTCTCGCACCTTTGTGTGTTCAAACCACCACACCTTTCAACCTCAATATTCCATATTATCAATTTCAAGTATTTTACCTTGGGGCCTAGCAGCTTAACAGCAAACAATGGTGATTTAAATTATTGAACATTTGGTAATTCAATGCTACTACAGGGATCAGAAGAAACAGATACTCACAACTGGCAGGCTGTTCTCCATATCGTCGCATGATCTGATCATGCGTGAACTTCACAAATGCGTCATATTGTTCTGCAAGGATGAAGCATTACAAGTGTGAGTATTAAGTTTAACTCAAGCTGAAAAATACTCAGGGCTAATTTTTACACACAGAAATAATACAATTTAAACACACCCCCATCTAGCAGTAGTTTTAAGTAATGTTATACAGTTCAGAGCTGCCATTTCTTTTTTATCCTCCAGAACAATTCAGCAAATGTCCCCTTAATTAAAAGACTTTCCCTTACAAACTTCTTTGCATGAGAAAGATAGCAATAAACTCGAAGAGAATTACGCTGCACATAACAAAGACCTCAATATACCTCATACCTGGAAGTATCACACACTGTATTTCGAAGAAATGAAGTATGCCCATTTTACAGATCCATAATGGGGCCAGAGTAGTTAAGGAAAACATGGCATAGAGGCCAGTGCTAGGGTTGGAAACATAATTTGTCTGCTCCTATCACTACCAGATATAAGAAAATTAATTTAATGAAATGGAAACACAAAAGTACAGGAAAGAGATTTGCTACAGAGTTAGAAAATCTTTTTGATGACCACCAGAAAATCAAAAGCAAACAAGAAACTAAAAGGATGAAATGCTAAGTGGCTAACTTTTGAGTAATTCCAATCACAAAAGCAGCTACTATGGGAGACATATAGTTGACTGTGGACTGCATGAAAATGGTTACTGTGTCATCTGAAATGAAATTTTGATATGAAACATACTTAGCTTTGAACTAAGCACTGTTACTTCCCAGAAAGGTTACTCTTTCTATACACACATACATACAAATACATTTGCAATATTTTATTCAGTTTTAATACTGCACTCATTAGCAGGATATCACCTTTCAGAATTAGGAAATTGAACAAGGAGAGTAATATCTACCAGATGCCGCTCCTCTCCATTCCCCTTCCTCCCTTGTGGAAAAATACATGTGCAGCAATGTGGGGTGTTCTGAGAAAAGGGCAAGGTCAAAGAAGGCAATCTTCAACCAAAAATGCAGTTAGATTTGTAGTGGTTCCTAGTCCCACACGTTTGCCCCAATAAAGTCCCCATCCTCTTGCAGGGATGAGCTTCACCTTTGAAGTAAACAGGGTATCAGTAATCAGCAAGTAGAGCAGCAGCAGCCCAAAGTACGGAGCGGACCCAAAGATCGGAGGACATTCATCCCTGACCAAGGGGGCCTGGGGTCACGGCAGCCAGCTCCCCTCTGCCTACAAGCAGGACCTGTTTCACTGCAGTTCTGACCAGCAGCTTTTCAGCAGCCATGCAAGGACTTCAGCCAAACAACAAAATAACACAAAGAGCAGAATGAAGGATCTAGTGCCCTGAAACCATTTCAAAAAATAATAGCAACTTTTCCTAAAAGTATGTATTAGAGGCCAAAATCGAACTTGCAAATGTTCTTCTTTAAAGGTGGAAGTCAATATACACAGCTGCTTTGTAACATCATCTTTGTTAAAACTATGGCTTTACAAATTTTTTAAAAATCCAGTTACTAAAAAGCCCCTTTTTCGTGACGTTCAGATTCAGAAGTTAAGCAATTCAAAGACAGGAGCAGCCTACAGTGAACTACTTGAAAATTTAAGTGAACACTGCACAAATATTTACATCACTGCATCATATACATCCTAACTATTTTAAGTCAGGTGGCTAAATGACATGGACACAAATACAATTACAACGTTATAATAGGCTGTTTTTCACAGATTCTTTAAAACCTTTCAAGCTAATGTTTCACTAAGGCTCTTCCAAAACCAAGTTTATGCTAACACAGCAGTTTCAGGTAACAGAGGCAGGAAGAGAAATCAGGGCATTACAATAATCTGAGTTTTCTATTTACCAAACATTTATTCTGCATAAAAAGCAACTCTGCTCGCAAAGAACATGGAAAAAGGAAAGAATAGGCAGTATCTGGCTAACTACCTACATGACAACTCTGAGTCAGAAAACATCCAAGATGCAAACATTCAGTTAAGTCACTTGAAAGAAGCTATTCAAGTGAGATTTATTATGGAATTTCCAGTTACATTTCCTTTGACTTCACTTTCTTAAGAAAGAGTATCACCTTACTGCACGGTTTAGAAAGGGATATAACCATTCTGCCAGCAGACAACCATAACTGGCCTTCTATGTAAGGAATTTCTAAATTCTTTTGTCAGTCTCTCTAAATTCCCGTATAATGTTGAAAATGTATTAGTGGCTTAATATATGTGATGCAGTAACATGATCTTCCTAATTGCTCTTTTGGTGAGCATCATGGTAAGAACAAGTAAATCTAAATCATCTCACTAAACCACAACTCCCCAGATAGAATTCAATCCCCTCCCTTTCCCAAAAATAAACCAAATAATGCTCCCTTTGGGACTGAAAGACGGTGCACATGTAAGGAACTTGACAGAGGGGCTTCCTGCCTGTAGCTTGTACTCCGAAAGTGTCTGGAACAAATGTAAATCTATCTGGTCTTCAAATGGTTATGATGCCTGCTAAATGAAATGCATTTAAGAAAACACATGAAATGACCCAACTCCTAACATACATAAATTAGGAGAAAAAAGTTCTTTGGAGTCCTAAATCATCAGGCTGAAGCAGGTTAAAAAGGAAAACACTGAAATGGAACACCAGGCCAAAGCAGCAGAGTATTCATGGCTCTGATTATAGTTTTAAATAGATGTAGATTTAAGAGGGACATAGAACTATACCAATTTCTTATACAGAAATGGCAGATCAGCAAGTGCAGAACACGAACAGAATCTCGGGTGCAGAGACAATACTATCACAAGCAACCCACGAGCCTGGTGACTTTCTGCATGTGCATGCCTGTAGAAGGTTTTATTCCCACACCTGAAGAGACCTGCCAACTTTAATTCTGATGTATTTGCAGGTGGGAAGCAGAACAGCGGTAGGTATTCAAAAGCAAGTCTGCAGAATAGTGTGCTCAGAATTTCATTATCACCACACCAAATATTAAATTAGACTCCAAATAATATTGCACCTAGCTCTGAATGCACAAGAATTTAGGTGCTCAAATGCTACCAAGAGGCTTAGAAGTAAAGGACCTCAAAAACTGAAGAAAGGTCATATTTACAATGCTGAAATTAGCATGATCCTTATGGAAAGATATGTTGGCATCAGGTGCCAAGAATTTCAGCTGAATTGTGAAATACAAGAATTCAACATGGAGCATCAGAAAAGCAGTTGAACTGACTCTCCAGCAGAAACTAAACACTGCTGGCAGCAGTGTAATGGTAAGTACCAGGAAGAGAAAGGGAAATCTTAGCTACTGTCATCTTGCCAAATTCCAGAAAAAGGAAGTCAGCTTCCAAGCAGGAAAAAAACAAAACAAAAAAACAGTCCTTCAAAAAGAGCTCTAAAGGCAGTCTTTCTGGAGGAAAAAAAACAACCAACCAACCAACACAAGACAAAACAAAACAAAAAAACCCAAAAACACAACACCAAAAAAAAAACCCAGGAAACTATCAATCTAGCAACAATAGCAAGAGAAAGTTCTAACTGAAATAAAACCACTGCACTGACTAGTAATAACTAGGAGTCATAGTTTCTACCAAAGCAGCACAGAAGGAAAAAACCTATCAAAGGGAGTAAACACCATTTTTTCTGTCATGTATACAACCCCATTCCTTCATCAGATTAGGTCAGAAAAAAACATACACTGTAACAAAAGTAAGAGAAGTTAAGCTTTCAAACTCACTCTGACATATTATTCTGAACTGTAAGATACCTGCAAGTTTTGTGGTCAAAATTTCTTCATACTCTTCACGGATTTTCTCTTCACGTTCTTTCAGCAAACGTTCACAGATCATTCCAACTTGTCTGAGAGTAAATAGGGGCTGTTCTTTTTTCAATGGTGATGATGCTGCAGATGAAGTACCTAAGATTAAATATTTGGGCATACCAATTTACAAGTAGATGAGAACCAGTTTTTTATAATCAGTTTTTTTACATTTACATTACACCTTTTACATTAAAGGAACTTTACAAAACATTTGAAGAAGACTTTCTCTGCTATTTGATCCTCCTAATCACTACTGAAGCAGAACTGGATGCTCAAAAGGAAGATATCTGCAATGGACAACAAGTACAGCTATCAAAACCCCAAGAGTGTTACACAAACAATGTGAACACCATTTACATGGCAGTGTCCACGTACAAATTTAAGCTTCTATTTTATATAGAAATTACAGTACAGTATTACAGTACAGCATACTGGTGCAAAGACAGCTGCTTTGCAAAAGCCTATTACAACAGTATCAGTGACAGAGTAGGCAGGATGGTCTCCTGAAAACAGTGCCAGCTTTTTGTCCTACCAATTCTCAAAATGAAAAGCTACCATCTTCCAGACCCATGCTATTATTGCCAAAAAAGCAGCAGTAACTAGTGGGAATGTGCCACAACACAACAAGTAACGGGGAAAACTATTTACTCAAATGGAATCTGATAAAATAACAGAATATAGCAGAATTACACACAACTTATGGCCAAAAAACCAACAGTAACTGGTGAGAAGGTGCCATAAACCACCAAGTAACTAGAAAAAGCAAAAGCTTACACAAGCAAAGTCTAAGAAAACATAGGAAAATTACACAGAATTATCTGGGTACCTGGCAAAGCTGGTCCAGTAAGGAGAAATGCATGTGGCTGTGCATCAGTAGAACAACAAGGATCTGTCTGCTGGAAGCTATTTTCTAAATGCCTTCTCTTCTGCATGCGTTTGTACTCCTGTTTTATGTTGTACAGAATTTGTTCTACAAAAAAAAGAAAAAACCCCTAAAATAATTACCTTTATATTTCACCATTTCACTTGATTTCCACTCAAACATCAAATGCTGTAGATAAATAACAGATGATAAAAGATATATGGACTCTTAAAAAATTACCTGCAAAACCCACAGTGTTCTACCTGAGACATAAAACAATTAAACTAATTTAAAAAAAGGTAACCCAGACTGTTTTCACCAGGAGAACACTAGCAAAAACGTTCTTAGTTAAGGTCAAGTATTGGCACCAGAGCACTGCTAACAATAAAAACCCAGCATCCTAAAATTTAGGAACAATACAATACATATGGATAAAAACTTGGCTATAAAACTTATACTCGTATGAATTATCTTCGCTTCATGTATTTAATCTGCAATTTAATCTTTCACCCACACACAGCATTTATCACTCATACAGTTAACAGTAACAAGAGACTTCAGAATAAAACATCCACGAATTACCATTCCTCTCTGTAGGCTGAGTGGCCTACAGGCAGCACAGTGAAGAGGAAAACACCATTTAAACAATATTCATTAAGCGCCTCTTGCTTAAAATATCAAAGAATTGGTAGCTGACAAAATACAAACGCCTTCCACAACATTTCTGACAGCCTCAAATTTATCCAAATAAATACAGTGGATGGATCAACAGTCTCTTTTAAAGGAGTATGGCTATATGTAGTGCAGCTTTTGATTGCAATGAATAAAGTATGGCAAATTATTTTAATAATGCCATCTCCATTGTAAAATCATAAAGGAAAAACTAATCCTTGCAACAGAACTACCAATCCTGTGTGCCTTCTCTCTGAAATTCCACATACCAAATGACTCTCAGGTGCATCAGTGGCCTAACTCCATATCCTCTGGCAATGTAAAATATTCAAGGAAAAAACCCCCTAATTTTCTATTTTTTACATGAGACATTCCCATAAAGAAATTTCCACAGACTCTCACCCTTTATGAGAACTCTTACTTTTAATGCTCAAATGCATGGAAAAAAAAATTACCTGCAGGATTGGCTTCCTTTGAGACTTCTAGACTTTTCAGCAAAGACAGCTTTCCAAAACTCAGGTAATACAAATCCATGTGACCATGTTAGAGTTGCAAAGGACTCCACTCAGAACCTTCCTATTTCTGTTCCACATTTTGCCAATACGGTATCATGAAAACTTAAACCAATTTTCATGTTTGTAATCCATATGCTACCGAGGTTCCATAGCTGAACATTTTCTCGTAAGGAACCACGTGATGTAAGTAACTTCAGCTACCACCTTCTTCAGTCAGTGGCTGAAGCCTCTGTTAGACCAAGCGGAAGCAAACGCTTACCAATTCTCAGTTCAGATGTTTAAATACTGTCATGGTTCAATTCCATTAGTCAGTCTAGAGATTTCCAATTTATGAAAATAGAGAAAACTGTTTCCAGTCAACAGGAGCATCAGCAAAGGAGCTTCTTGGATTTTGTCCATTGATTAAGGACTTGATACCTTTTCAGTCCCATGCCTTCAGTTGTACAATTTTCAACTCTCTACTGGGATATCAGTAATATGGTTCAAAGCAGCGGCAAATGCAGAAGATGTAATAAAAAAGCATAGCAGGTAAATTAAGAGAAGGAACCACGAGAAAGTGGTGGAGGGGGGAAGTACTCGGCGGGGGTGGAAGAGTCATACTTTCTGTAGGACAAGATACACTCCAGTATGGTACAAAAGTACATAGATCATGTTAAACCAAGATGCAGTCAGGCTTCCAAAATTAAATGGAATCCCATGTAGAGTTCGTCATGTGCATATACACACCAGTCAGAGAACGGCCTAACAATATTTATACTCAGTGGCATTATGTTGGTAGAACAATACTTCTCCTCAAAATCAAGTGCTGTTCTGGCTGCAGTGATACTGCATAATTTTGAATGGGAACCAAATTAACTCATAGGATCACATCTGCCCTAAAGCATGTTTACACTACGAAAAACATGACTGCACATATTCACACTGCATTTGTATTAACTGAAGAACATAACAGACCATGACCATCTTTCACTATGACTACTTTGTCCTGGCCATACTTTCCAAACTCCACGTGAACTGCAAAAACATCAGCCAAATTTCAGGTGAAACAACTTGGACAAAAATCTTTTCTACGGTTCTTTCTTTTATCTTTTTGCAGAAACATTCTCCAACCACACTAACCACCAAAAGCATTAAGGACAAAAAAATTAAACAGACTCTGGTCAACTGATAAAACTGCAAGAGTTAAATCAACAATCATATGCCATGTTTCCTCCAGTCCTAACAACCTCTGGAAATTAAACAAGCAGTAATTTAGAGAAAATGTTAAAATACCAACCAGAACAGAAGGAACAAAAGCAACAGGGTGTGTGTGTGGCAAACAGGGAGAGGACACAGAGAAATCAGGTGTGGACTTTGGGAAAGCAGTAACAACTAGGAGAGAAAATTAAGATTTGTGCACAAAAGATACATGATTCTATTCCAAATTATACTGAATTATGGACAAGTAAGTCTCAATTTTACAGCAATTTCACCTACTTCTAATCTGGCAACACTTTTTAAACTGCCATCTTCAAATCTTGTTGTGAAAATCAAAACTCTCAAGGAACACTACTGACAGATATTGGGAGACCGCCATCCTGACAAAACCAGTTTGACAGTTTGCAATACTATGACTTCAGCTAAAGGTATGGAACTAAGCAAAGTGGGCTAAAGGAAGGGACTATTTAAACATGATGCTGCCTACATTGCAAACAGCAACCAGGAGAAAAAATCCAGAAATGTTAAGCACTGACTGAACACTTGACGAGCATGTCCATAACCTGGTTTGGGGTTAATGGTATTCCTCTATTCAGAGTAACTTAGAAGATTTAAGGCACTATTGCTCAGCACAGAGGACTGGACTATAAGCTGTACTCAGTACCTTGCTGATAGCAGGCAAGGAGACTGAAAATGACTCATCTTATACTTCCCGATTTCCACCACTTACAAAATGGAGATTAGCAGTCAAGAAACACAAGTTTAACACAGCACCAAACTTTCAATGACTTCTCACATGAACAACCACACCAGGAATGCTTCAAATAAAGCAGGCACATTTTTGTATTAGCAAAGACTAAGCAGACATTCTTATTAACTTACAGTACCATAAAATCTTAAGACTTAAAACAAAACTACTTCACTGTGAAGCGAAATGTAAGCCTGCAAATATTTCACTCATTTTAAACGAAAATTTAAATGCCAAATTAAAATAATCTAGTACAGTAAGAAAAACTGCTTAAATGCACCAAGTTACTCCCACCATTTATGGTGCTGTTTTGTAAGTCCACAAAAATACTTCTATAGCATCTCAGCACTTGCAGGAAGCCATGAAATATTAAAGTAGTGCAAACCAGACAACTTCTGAACACCACCTATATGGCAGACATCTAACTAAAGACTTTTAGAACTCTGACCCAGTTAAACAAAGCTTAGAATTAGTAGATCCAACCTAGTTTTGCTTCCAGAAAACCTTCCTGCTTTTTCAAGTTCAGTTTTTTAACTTCTCTTGCTTTCAATTAGTTCTGACTATTCTCTCTGCAGTGCACAACTGAATTAAAACGTGCACTGAACTGGTGTCAAACACAGGACAGTTTTTTTATGTGCTCCTCAGTGTGGAGGCCCAAACTGTCCTTTAAAACAATGACATGCACTTTAATTAACAAATTATTTTATATATGAAAACTTAGAATCTGAAAGCACGCTCATTAAAGAAAATCTAGTGTGTGAGCTTCTCTAAGACTATAAAATTTAAGTGAGAACTTGAATCACACATATTACAACTTATTAGATATTTTAAATAAAAGCTTTCATCCATCTTGACCATATGCTGAAGTTCAAATCAGATATTGTACATCAGACAATTATTTGATCTGAGATGACAAAAGAAATCTATTTAATATGATGAAATACACACCACAGTGGCCTATCCTCAGTTTCTTTGTAATTTCACTCTACCTCCTGTGCTCAGTGTTTCCTACTGGTTAGAGATGCCTCTGAAGGCATAGAGCTATTTAACAGGAAACACCAGGTAGAGGTGCTGAAAGTGAAAATCAGACTTGCTGAATCTGGTGTAGCAGCAAGAAAAAGCCACACTGCTAACACATCAAAATAAATTAGTACTCCATAAATAGCATTTCAAATTCAACATGACTATGAATCTCTGCTAGCTACACAAGCGTCTGTTTTACGTCCCCTTCTTCTCCTTCAAGTTCAAGGCTAAGATAAAGAACAACAAACAAAAACAGCTATCATCTCACCATAACCACCAAAGGCATCAGGGATTCAGTCAAATATACCCGAATATAATGAAATGCATGGATACTCTTTTTTTTTTAAATCCAGAGCTGTGTACTGAAAGCATAAAGTTGAGTACACAGGTTCATTAAATTTTTCTTTAAGGTCTTTCAGAACTTGAGATGCCATTTGGAGAACGAAGATTTCCAAATGAAGAGAGGATGAAATATGAACAGGGCAAATTAGAGTTCAAGTCTGACATGTGAAATATGATTGTCACACTAGTGGATTACAAAGCCAAATATTCATTTCCAAGGAGTGATGTACTCTTTCTACTTAATTCATGATAAGAAGTTAATATTTTTCAAAATTCTGCCATCTAATTACTTCATCCTGACCTATAATTACCTAGAAATTATGTACAAAGGAAACAGCAGTTGAACTTAAACAGGTAACAAGGCAAACAATTGTTTTCTCCACTTTAATAACTGCTTATCTACTAGGAAGGTGCTGATTGATAGTTTAAAAATCAAGCCCAAAGAAGAAAATCCTTCAGGTGAAACAATCTCTCATCACAGTTCCTGGCT
Organism: Rhagologus leucostigma; assembly: GCA_013397725.1. NCBI lineage: Eukaryota > Metazoa > Chordata > Aves > Passeriformes > Rhagologus > Rhagologus leucostigma. The sequence continues at coordinate 115,718 of VZTD01005549.1, forward strand.
TCTCTCATTTAGCTGAAGGAAAATTCAGCAAAACACACAGGAAGGTGACTCAACATGCTGAAATCAGAGTAGCAGTCTTCCTGGCCTGAAATGGAACCTTTAGCTCAGGTTTCAGTTTGCAATGTCACCATTCAACGTATGCATTCAAACTTGAACCATGCCTGAGATTTCTTCTAAGTAATCAATCAAATGCTATCCTGATGTCAATGGCATACATCTTTAGGGATTTCAGCTTCTGTTAAAGCAAAACTGCTCCACTGTCCTAGCTCAAACTAACATATAATATTTCCATTAGGCCTTCACCCTTATTCAACACCTAGCTGATGTTACCATGTTCCTACTTTTTGTCTCCCCACCTGACTACTGACATACAACGATAATTTTAATATGCCAGTTTCCCCTAAAGGCAGCACTGCAGCAGAGCAATGGGTAAAGGTATTCCTCACGGGTTTTTTTCCACTTAACTAGAGAATCCTGGCAAAGATATAAATTAAAACAACCCAGATATTCCTCTTACTCTCTTGCTTTGGTCTTACATACCAACCACTCCACGTAAGTTTTAATCAGGCATGTTAAGACATTAGTAACAGAATGTATACTCTTGGAAACCATGCTCTCCCTCAGAGGAGCACGCTCTAAGCCCAAGAAAAAACACTGATAATGGGTACATGCTGACACCTCACAGCCACTGGCTATAGCTACAGCACACAAAGAAGCAGCTTGCCATGGACTGGGGCACAGAGCAGGCCACCTCACGAGATCAAATTATTCCAGGGTTCAGGTTGACAAAAGTTCTGGTTCTCCCACAACAAGCTGGATGCTCACATATGCATTAGCTCATTCTGCAAACGTGTTACTTCAGGAAGTCCCAGTTCTCCTGATCAAGGGACTAAGGAATGAAAAATAAATCAAGCAATGCAAAATGTATTAGGCACAGCAATTAGATCTTTCCCTTCACATAAAAAATTGTCACATTGCATTTATCAGACTTGCCATTGAAACAAAAAAACCTGCTTCAACATTTTATGACATCTACAACCAAGGGTATTCAACATTTATAGTCACCACAGGCAAAAATTTCTCATATAAATTAAATCATGAAGTCCAGATGCAGCCATTACGTGACTTTTTTTAAGGGATGGGAATGTTTTGTTTTTTAAAATCCTAATGATTTCTGCAATACTGGAGCACAATGAAAAACTTGGCATCTCACCAAGATAATTTAGCAATAAATACACGAGTGGATAAGTTAACAAAACAGAAATTAAGCAGTAAGAGATGCAGCACTACTAATATGTCACATTCCAAAGCCACTGGATCTGTTCATTTAAAAGCCAAACCTATGCTTGGCCATTGCCTGACCAAGTTTCAGACAGAAGTAGTTCAGTTTGCTCAAGAGGGCAACTCAAAGGTCATAGGAGGACAGCCCATAGGGAAAACTTAACAGTTCTTCCTATTCAAAAAGGTCAAAGACATTTTCTTGCATTAACTTTGAAAAACTGTGTCAATTAGATCAATCTTTTTCCAGACTATTCTGTGAAAGAAAAAGGACATATTAAAGGCAAAGTTATCTACCTTCCCTTTTGTGATGAGTCCCTCATCAGAGGCCTGTTCTCAACAGCTCCACCCACTACGGTTTTGGTTTGCAACATTTGTTAGTTGCTGGGGAAGTGTTGAGGCAGATGAACGTTTCAGAAGGAGGAAAAACTGCATGTGCTCAAGTCTGTGGATTTTTAAGTGATTTCATTAACTGTTTTAAAATACAACATTCTTTTTGATTGCATAAAGTTCTTGCAAGTTAACCTCTAATTTTGGATGGAGTGTGAACAAAAAGCTACTGATCTCAGCTTGTCTTCAGAGTTTTGATGTACCAGGAATTAGGAGATTTAAATCCCTAAGATGAACATTATTTCTCCCTTCTGTCCCCCCCATTTCTTTCAACCATATTTCCCACCGTAGCTTCAATCTCAGAAGTATCCAGACATGCAGGCTTTGAATAACTGACCTGCCTCTGAACTTAAAAAATTTAAGTGTAGTTTTTTTTCTTTTTTTTCCCCCACTCCCAAACAATCTGTCATCAGGGTAAAACTGCAAACAATGGTTCCAAAACATCCAGCAGGGAACAGAGAAATAATATTGCCACTGCTTTCTCCTTTCACCCTCGAATTCATTTAACAGCTTTGAAACAGAAAAGCACCTTTTGGACTTCAGAGGAAACCCAACAAGCGTATGCTAACACATAGGCAGCATCCAGACCCAGGTGCAGTTATTCTGGTTACACAGAACAGTCTCATTTATAGCTAGAACTTACATGAAACTAAAACTCATCTCTAGTATTCAAGTAGTAGAAAAAATTTTAAGAGGAGTCACTGTTTCAAAACTAAACCAGTTTTACGCCAGGCAGACATGTTCTGCACTGCTTATAGTGAACACAGTTTTAAAAACATCGTTCTACATGCAAATAATGCTATTCAAAAATTAGCAAACATATTCACGAGTATGCTCAAGCCAGTAAGCACAATTCCATAGAAAGTACAGACTGTAAAGCCACAATTACAGTTCAGCTGCCAAATTCACCAAGAAACTGGAAGTGACCTAACAGCTGTTCAAATAACCACAAAATACTAAAACACTCTTGTGAGAGATAAATTTCATCTTGAATAAGCCTACCCTCTTTTAAACAGACATTGGTTATTTGTCTATGACCACTCTATACAGACAGCTGTTTTCTCATCTGACTACCACACTGTATTCTCAGTTCTCAGCACACCCCTCAATCAATCTGTATTCTGCTTTCAGATAATTCATTTTTGAAATTATGAACAATGTGGTAAGAAGTCCTGGTGCTGATACTGATATGGTCTCCACTGTGCGAAGTTAAACACTACCAGGTCAGAGTATCAGATAGAAGAAAAATGTTTAAGCATGAACTTAAAATAAAGTCTAAGCATCAGCTCCTTTACATCCAGAGCTCCGATTTCATGAGACCATTAATTTTCATTACACAAAATTCAGACAGATGCTTCTTAAATGCTGGAAATCTAAGTATTACAGTAACAGGCTGAGAAAAGCCTAACTGAATTCTGGCTATTGTTAATAAATTTCCCAACACAAAAACTAACACAAAATGGTGACTCAGTTGGGAACACTTTTTAAATCGGACTAGAATTCTTTCCACACACAGAGCAAGATTTATCTGACCCTAATGGAGACATCTGCATCAGAAATGGTCATATAAACTCATTTTAGAGTCAACGGAAAGCAATATATGTTTCTGCAGCACACTAGGCCTCAACCTAAGTCAGAGCTCTAGAATAAACCATCTGATTCTTCCAAGTGACTACCAGGAAAACTGCAAACTATTAGGTCAGATGTACATTTACAAAATTAGATGAATCACACACAATTTTTCAACAGACTCCTTTAAAATGATGAGCTCTATTTTGCTCAGTTAGGGTCGAAATGAAATACACACAATGTCATAATACCCCCAAATTCAACTGAAAGTAAAAGCTAAGCAAGCTGATTAACACATACATTTATACCAGCACGGTATAAAGATTTTTTTCCTGTAACAGAAATCACAGAGAGAGCTTTCAAGCAAAACCCATGCAAACATGCCCAACTTATAAATGCTTCAAGTTTTGCTTAGGAGCATTCAAGTGCTGTAAGAGACACTTTGATTTCCTGGGCTTCACTCTTCATTACACAATTTTTATACATAAAATACATCCTTGTCTGTACAGAAATCACCTTTTCACATGGATTACCACCTGCACCTCTGATTTTCTCAGGAGATAAAGAGGCCCGTATTTGCTCAATTTCAGTAACGTTTCGGTTTTTAAGTCCTTCAGAATGGTTAAGGTAGGAGCTTAGGTATTACCTCAAATACTGCCCTAGGTTGTCTCTGCTGAAAATTTTATTGATTTGTCTCCTTTCAGCAATACGTATTTACAGAACAGACAATATTTATATTAAGTATTCATAATCTAAGCTCTCCAAATCCTAAAGAAAGAAACTAAAATAAATCATTGCAAAGAAGCAACACTTATCCTTTAAAAGAATCAAATTAATTCTGATTTTAAACATCTATTTCAAAGTACATGTAATGCCTCACTGTACCAGGGAGTGCCATCCATCACAACTCTCATCTCAGACCGCTGACTCATTCAAGATCCTTTCCTAGAGGTTCAAAAAAATACCAAGGCACTGATGCCAAGTTTAACTCTGTATGCCCTCTGTATTTCCTCCACAGCAATTTTTTATTATTTGATTAAAATCTGTTAAAAAATGTGTTCTATGGTACAGTTTTCCAAACTAAGAATATTGAAACAAGGCACTGTCCTACGTGGAAATGGCAATTTAAACATTCAAACTTAGTGCTTGGTAACCTGGAGCCAACTTTTGTTATAACAGGGAGTACCAAACACAACAGCGGAAGGAATTCTGCTGCAACAACTGCAGAGGGCTTTTTTTTTCCTGCACACAAAGGACACGGATACATCCATACCTCGGCGCTACAGCCGCTCATGGCCGCGAGCTGCACCGTCCCTGAGTGCATTGCTGGAAGCTGCCCACTGGACTAAGCATGGCACGGGCCAATCAGTCCTGCGTGCCCAGCCAAGACTCGTTCCTTTCTTCTCTCCCTACTCGCTGCTAAAAAGAACTCGGTTGATTTTTAATTGACAACCATTACACAAGCAGACCTCGAGCTTTTAGGGTCGCCGGTTGACTCATCTCTCGCACCTTAAGAATTTAAAAGGGTTTCGTTCTTGCCCCGCGTCTCCGAGACGAGGAGACCGCCCGATTCCAT
>VZTD01005549.1:122190-311799 GCA_013397725.1 Rhagologus leucostigma
GATCGGCGGGCTCCCCTTGGGACGCGAGGACACAAAGGAGGCGATAGTCCCGCCCGACCTCCTGTGACCGCAGGTGTCGAGCGGGTCCGGCGGCGGATGTGCATTCGCGTGGCGCTTGTTTGCTTGTGAAATCGGGGGCAAAGTGCGTTTAGTGGCCTCCATGGTGAGGGCAGAGCAGGGACCCTGCGGGAGTCCGAGGTGGCAGCTAAGGACAGGCATGGAAAGGCCTGACGATGTCGGGATCTGTGTCACGGCGTAGCCGAGTGGTTTCCTTGCAGTTGCATAAAGCACATTCTTGCTTAAGGAAGGTGGTGAGGGAAGAGGTTCAAAGAACTACAAAGCTGCTGCTGGGAAGAGTACAGCTCTTTCCTGTGCAGCTTCCTGATTGAAACAAACTGTGTTACAGGTCACCACAGTGGGAAAGCTAACAAAGGTTGATAATCCCCAAATATATGTAGCTTTCAGGTTTTATGTATCTAATATTTTTAATTTAACCATGAACACAAAGACAGGTTGTCTTTGAATGATAAAATGGTGAATATGCACTCATAAAGTTTTAACACTTTGATGTTTTTTGATTGTGTTCTGAAGTGTAAGCTAGGCTTTCTCTAAGGGCATAAAAATCCCCTACAAACCTTGCCATCCTTTGGAAGCAGGATTTGCTGTACACGTTTGGTGTGTGGCATATATACTTAATTAAGCCATAGCGGCACCCAGTCAGTCAGTCTAAACACTAATCTGATTGTGCTGGCACTGTGGTTGTGCTGCTCTTGGGATAGCTGAGGTTTCAGGTGGTGGGGTGACCTAGCAGGTCCAGCCTTCTCAACAAATGATTTGTTTTCTGTGACAGATAGCTTGGGACAATGTTGGAGCAGTTAGGTGAGGTTTACCTTACCTGAGTTGCCTTGGCCTAAAATTAATACTGGAAAATCGCAAAATGAATCCTCTGCTGTGAGCTGTTCCTCTGAAGAGGAAGTACTTAGAGTATTTCCTTGGAAATGAGGATGCTGACAAGCCTTTCTAAAAGTAAGACAAGTTCTGCTTCTCTGCAGCAAGACTCAGGAAATGTACTGATGTTATTACAGTGTTACGATTGTCCTACTATTACTGTACTGGTAAAACTACTTCTGTGGGCACTCTTCTTTGGAATAATGCTGGCTGGTTTTCCATTTGTTTAATTCTTCATTTCCATTACATTTCCCTAAGCATACAGGTTTCTCTGTGTTTGGGCACTGGTGTTAAAAATTCTTACCAAGCACTTCACTCAGCAAGACTAAGGCAAAATTGCTCTTGCAGGCTTTGAATTAAGGAAACCCCCAAGTGTCTCTCAGTATGTGTATGATGCACCTGTTTAGTTTGGAGTGCCCTGTGCCCTGCTTCTGCCATCACCTGTATGCTGAGAAGTGCCTGTGTTTGGGTGCAGTAGTGGAAAAAAAAAGATAAATTTCAGAGTAACCAGTGCTTTCCCATTGAAATTATTATTTTTTATATATATTCTGCATTCAGCAGCAGCAGCAAAGATTTGGTTACATTAACCATGTGGCACTAGATCCTAAGGACCATTCAGGCACAATTTAAGTCAATTAAGACTGTCTGAAGAATGAGGTGAAACTTCATCAAGATAAGCTACTAGAAAGCCAGCTTTTGCCAGCACGGGCAGCACTATAATTGTAAGCAATTGATTAGAACTGTGATTGTCCTAATCAACAGAGTTACTTGGCTTTTATCTGACCTTTAATTTGTTGAACTAAACTGAAGCAAGTCTGATTTAGGTCAAAATAAGAACTCACACAGCCCTTTGCAGCAAATTAAACCCAGCCAAACCAACGTAGCTTTGCATGTAGACAAGCCCTAAGGCAGCAAAATGTCCAACAGCAGTGACAAAGTGCTTGATGGTTGTCAGGGAACATGTGTTTTTACTTTCATTGTGGCAGGAAACACCATAGCGTCGAGGCTGCAAACGACTGTTTATACTGTTTTTTCTTCTACTTACTTATTATATAACCAATTTTGCAGTGCTCCATTATGTGCTACATGGGGTGCCTTTAAAATTGTATATTATAATTTATGTAGCATATTTTTTAAATAGTACCCATGAGTTTTATTAATACTGGGAGTGGGAGAGCTTATTCGTAACTGTCGTGCTAGATTTTATTGAATCTGTACTTCAAGCATGACACCTGTTAAAAAGGCAAGTCCTGACTCAGGACAATATTTTGACTTCTGTACAGCCCTGATTGAGGTGGGAAAGTAACCCTTTCAGTGTATTGCTTTGGGATGGTGATGGAAATGTCATAGTGGACCAAATGTTAGGCTTTGTGCATTCTCTTTTCTTCCCCTTCCTTCTGCCACTGCTCCATTTCCCCATTGTTTTTTGTTTTCCTTTTTTTTTCTTTTTTTTTTTTTTGGTGTCTTCCTCTCATTCTCTTTCTATACCATCTTGACTTTGCCTCCTCTTCTTTTTCCTTGAGACATCTTATTTGTGATCCACTCTGATCCACATCACAGTCTCTATCTTTTCTATGCCATCTAACCATATGCTTCCCACTTCACACGTGCCTCATTTATCGTTAACCAGTCGTGCTTGCCAGCACAGACCCACTGTTTAGCTGAACAGTTTCTAGGGCTTGTTCATTTCACCCCAAGTGAACAAAACTCACTTTAAGTGGGGTCATGCCACTTGAATTTGGACATGGGTACTTAACTTACGTATTAGGCACACACTGTGGTTGCGGATTTTGTGAACAAAATGCAGTGGTGGTTGTCTGCCATGATGTCAGTGAAGTGTTTGTATGGTGCCAAGTGAGAAGGAATTAGTTAAGTTGAAAAAAATGGAGGTTAGTACAGGAATTGTAAGGTGGAAAAAACAGCTGAAAGAAAACTGGAGTAAATTGCTCAGTCTGCTTTGCTTTGTAGGAACGTAGACAGTGCTGGCCAAGGGGAAAAGATACACAGGAACAGGAATGAAAGGCAGAGGTCAGTGAAGGTCAGCTCTGCTTCTTTAGATGCTGACTTATGCTGATAAACTGTACCAAAAATTATGATCTGAACCTGCAACATGCACCAACTTTCAATAGGACAAATCTCTTTCTTAGGCCTGAGCTAAGGTATTTCCAGCAGAAGTACAGAATATATTTCCCAATATAAAAGACATTTAAAACACCTGTTTCCTCTAAAATACTGTATATACTTCCACATATTCAGGAAAGATTAATTAAAACCAGAATCTGTATAGGAAAAGGTAACTGAGCTGATTAGAATCATATAAATATAAATGGAAAAATTAGCCCCAGGAAATGAAAGCGTTGTTATTTAAATGTTTTTACCTCTACTAATTGTTGAAATCTATGACTTTTCTCTAAAAGCACAAGGAAAAAATAAGTTCAGGAGGTCTATTTTAGTGATGAAGACTGTGTTGATACAGGAACTGTCAGTCACCTCACCCAAACTGGAAATAAGAGAAAGATTTATTAGTGCCAGAGGAATGAGTTTCCAGAACACTCTTTCAGTAGCACTAGTATGGGTGAAAATAAACCCCAATCTTTAGTTGCGGGTTAGGTGGGCTTTAGGTAAGGCTTAGTATTTTTACAGAAAGGGATTCTATGGTATGGATGCTTTCAGTGAGGTGAGACTACTGGAATAACCCAGGAAGTTTTGTGATACAAAGTGACAACAAAGTCACAGTGGAATTAAACATTATTATTTTACTGGTGTGCTGTTTTTGGCTGGGATGGAGTTGATTTTCTTTGCAGTAGCTGGTGTGGGATAGGTTTTGGATTTGTGACTAAAACAGTGCTGATAATACAGGGATATTTTCATTTTTGCTGGGCAGTGCTTGCACAGCATCAAGGTCTTTTCTGCTTCTTATCCCACCAATGAAGAGACTGGGGATGCATAGAGAGTTGGGAGAGGACACAGCCAGGACAGCTGACCCCAGCTGATGAAAGGGACATTCCACATCATGTGGCATCATGCTCAGCATATAAAGCTGGAGAAGATGAAGGGAGGGGAATTCATAGTCACACTACTTGCCTTCCCAAGTCACTGTTGGGTGTGATGGGGCCCTGCTTTCCTGGGGAGGTCTGAACACCTGCCTGCCCAAGGGAAGTGGTGAATGACTGCCTTGTTTTGCATTGCTTGCGTGCGCAGCTTTTGCTTTCCCTAGAAAAATTTATCTCAGTCCATGAGTTTTCTCACTTTTAGCTTTCCAATTCTCTGCCGCATCCCACCAGGGGAGGGTCAGTGAGTGGCTGTGTGGTGCTTAGTTGCTGGCTGGAGTTAAAATGTGACAGCTTGCAAGGATGTGAAGCAGGAATAACCCATTTGAGTCAGTTCACCTATATTCAGAATAATATATGGAAGCTATAAAAAGAAAATTACTAAACTCACTGGTGTATATGCATGAATTGTGGTAACAGACCTGGATATAGAATAATTAGGAAGCACTGAGTAAAATTTTGCAGCTCTGACTACTGCAATTACCTCTATGATTTCAGGAAAGCATCAACTAGCAAAGCATGGATCAGTACTCTTTTCTATCTGTTGTCAGTCACAACCTTGTGTAAGATCACCAAAAAAAGTAATGGTGTATAAGGAGGGCAGTGTCATGAGGTACTGGAAATGCTACTGTAACCTAAGGAAAGATTGCCTTACATCACCATGTCCTGAATATCCTTACCCCCCAATGTCAGACATTTTTATACACAAACGTTTACATTGTGCCTATCACTTTTCTTTCTCCCTTTTACTATTGTTAAGAATTCACATTTTTAAACTTCACATATAATTTTCCCTGCCTGGATTCTGGACAAACACTGCACTATGTTAAACTCTGCTTTGCTCTTGATCTTAAAAAAAACCTGGCACAGTGCTTTAGCAGAAAGGAAAACTGTACTTCTTATGAAAAGATTTTTTTTCCAAAATGTTCTCTTACATCTTTGTAAAAGAACTTTTCATAATTGATTCTAAGGGTAAAGGAGCAGCATGGTATTGCATAATAATTGGAGAGTAGAACTGAGTCAACTAAAAATACATTGAGCTGGAATGGCGAAAAAAATTACAGGCCAAATATTAACAATGTGAGTAATACTGAACATGTAAATTAAGAGCCACTGAAGTCAAATGTGCTGAGCTGTGAACATCTCTCCACTTTTGCAGTGGACTGGAGCCTGGATCCTCCATGAGCTTACACAGCTGTGCTGGGCTGAGATATAGTGAAGGTCAGGCTTTTCTTCTGTGCCAGTATGTTAGTGAACAAGCCAGCGTAGGACAGAGTGACAACAGAGCTGTATTAACTATCTCCTATTGACTTCCTCAGGACTAGGAGGATGCTTGAGACACTGTTCATTCTGTTCACTTGCAGCACGTAAGAAATGGGCAGGTAGTTTCCACTGCAGACTTGTTGCCTCTTTGGAAATTTTGCACGGAAGCCAGCTGAAAATTTTGCTTTTATTAAGCTCAATTTTCTGCCTAGAACAATGAAGAACTGGGGACTTGAGTTAAAACTCCTGTTTTTCCAAATTGTTTACTAAGGATTCAACTCCTCTGTCACTATCTTACCTGTCTTATCTATCCTTCTGTTTTTTTCAGATAGTACCTGGCTACATTTTGTTCTCAAAAACTTCCTCTCTCCCACTGCAGCTGACCTCCAGGATGCTCCTTGGTCTCCCGGGTAGGTGCTATGTATGTGTGCTCTACCATCTGCACACACCTATAGCTTAACCTACTTCTCCACCTCTGATCAATCACCCCTCTGTTCCCCTCTGCCAATCCCATACAGTACTTCTCATTTAGCATACCTTTTCTATTTGTAAAACAAAAGACAGCACCCATCTTCTGCTGGCAAATCCACTCCTTGTCCTTTCTCCACCACCACTGCTAATTCTGTCATCCTTCAAGCTGATCTGCTCCTTTTTCTCTCTCATATGAAAGCTGGTTTTAGGTCATGGTTGTTCTTCTGGGAAGTATTTCCAACGACCTGTTTCCCCACCTCAGACCTTGTTTCCAAAATTCTTCCCCAGACTTAGGTCACCTCTAGCCTGAAGATGCTCATGAATTACCAACTTTCTAGAACTCTCTCCCGGAAAATCTTTAGTTTCTTCTTTCCACCCACAGTTCAGGGTCTCTCTGTTCACCATTTCAGGACACAAAATTTTCACTGCCCTCCTCACCCTTTTTCCTCACTAACCAGGAGCATCTCACCTCCTTTGTGCTCCTTCTTGGATGTTCTTGGGTTGTTCATCCCTTTGGTTTCAGGCCTCACCTTTGGGGCCTGGAATTCTTCTGCTGATGCATTAATTTGGGGTTTGTGTCAATCCCACACATTCTAGTTCAGTCCAGCTTTCCTCTAGTAACTTCCTTCCCTCCCTCATTCCCTCCTCTTTCTTTCCTCAGAAGACTTTCACTCATGCTGCCCTTTTTTCTTTAAGCCTGGAACAACTGCACCCATCTTGTGAATCAGATCCACACTGCCTTCATTCAAATCTCCCCATAAAATGTACTTTTGCCATAACACCTATCCAGCTCAGATTCTTCTCCTGAAATATATCCTGTTCCTCTATACTAAAAACAAATCCTGTTTCATAACAAAACAAAAAGAACTGAGCAAGAGACTGACTATGCAATTAATTTTTGCCAGTTGCTTTCTGCCAAGAGCAACATGCTTGCCCTTATCCCACTCCTTAGGACTGTCCTCCCCATGTGCCTCCTGTTTGTCCTTTTGTTTTCTTATCGGCTTTTGATTCCTTTCTGAGGGCTCTTGGCCTGATCCTGTGCTCACACTGGTGTGAAGTGAGGAGTAGCTCCACTGCAGCAAATAGAGCTTTGCCAAGGCTAAATTTCTGTGGAAGGCGATCAACCCTTTGTTTTAATATTAGCTAATAAAGCCTGTGCGCAGCTCCAGCACAGCACTCTGGTTTTAATTAATAAGAATTAGCATATACAGCTACATACACTTTTCTTTTTCCCTCAGCTGCTTTGAAGAAAACCTCTTTGTATGTCTTCCTGGTTGTTCTATGTCTTGACATTAAAAAAGCCCCAAACGAATAAAACCCCCAAACCAAAGTAACATCAAACTCCCACGCAAACAAAAGGCTTTGCTGCTGCCGGTGGCGGGGAGTGCTGGGAGCAGTCCTTCCCGCCTGCCGAGAGGAGCCAGCTCCCAGCCCCTGCTCCTCGCCGCTGGGGAGCCGTCCAATTCCCAGCCCGCCGTCCCTTCCTCCGCCTTTGTACAATCCCACTGCAGCGACTTCCCAGTCTTAATTGGAGCCTCTGGGCATTATTGTAGTATTATTATTTAATAAACAACCACATAAAACACTGGTTGACATTTAAATAAAAGTAAAGAAAGGAACGCTCTGACTCCTAGACTGTTTTGTTTCCCTGTTGACTTAGATGGAAGCAGAAGCAGGTTTTCTATACAATACCCGTGCTCACAAAACACATGCTTACATTTAATGTTATAGGGAAGTGAGCCCACTGTGGATGAGCAGGCCAGACCTACTGCAGCTGTCAATCCCTGCTGCAACATAAGCTGTAAATACAGAGTCATAACCTGGACATTCCTGAATAAAATGCCCTGCTTTTCTTGCCTGAGCTACAATTTGCAAGGATTCAGCCTCATTTTCTGCATTGCGACCCCCAGCATGTCCTTTTGAGTGGTTATCTGAAACTCACAGCCATCGGGATGCTATTAAAAATAATAAATGGAGAAGATAGTTTTATTTTTGCATTTGATTGTTTGAGGCATTCCAGTGTGAGAGTTACCATGACAAAAGAAAACGTGATGTCCTTGAAGTGAACACAGAGGAGCACAACTCGTTCAATAAGGTTTTGAAAGAAAAACAAAGAGCTGAAGGCCAAATCTGACTCCTTTAGAGACAAGTCTAAAATGAGACAGGATTCAAAGTGCTTAAAATACTTTGGCGACAAGCAACAAAGAAGCGTCTGTTACTAGAATTGATTGAATTAAGGAAAGAGAGAGAAAATCTTAAGAACTTTTTAAAAAGTAGAGTTTTAATGTGTGAGGAGTATAAGGACAAAATTCTCCCGGGCCATGGCCCTGAATCAGCATAACTCTTTTTCTTGAAGAAAGTGAAAACTAGACAAGGGCCAGTACGCACACCCTTATTATCATTTTTCATTGTGGATCAAAGAGGAGGAATTCAAAGAGCTGCCAGCTCTCCACTTCCCTGCAGTGAGTCTGGAGTGTGGGCTCCATTTATTTCCCTCGGTTAGGCAATGCTTCTCTATTACTCTAAATGATCAGATCCTGAAATGGACTTCTTGTGAGATCTAAATCCTCTTCACTGGTTTGTGTTTTTAAAGTATTCAGTAGGAGTGAAATATTCCTGCTGTTTATAAAAATTATGTATATATATGCTTTAATTCTAGGGAGTTCACCCCTCGTTCTTCCCACCATTTCATTACATGTTTGCTTTCCTGTATTATATATTAAAAACTTCATACAGTGGCTCACTTGCATTTACATATATGGACTGTAATAATTCTGTGATGTTGCTTGGAACTTCTGTATGAACATGTTATATAGAGTCAATGTGGGCATGACAAATGTATTGCAGATTTTTTGTAGATAAACACAGTCAGTGAATGCAAATATGAGTGAATTTGTGTGCAAGTTTTAATATCTAAGCAGAGCTAATAAGTGCATGGCACCTGTAACCGCAACTGCCAGTGTGAACAGGGAAACTAGTTTTAAGGCATTTGCACTGTTTTAAAAGTGCTGGACTTTGAAATATTTCAGCTGTAACGGTAGAGAAGTGTTCATCCTCTGGCAGGTATTTAACTGCGTGGACTCTGTTATTAATAGTACTGACTTTATTAGCAGCTGATATGCAAAAGCCCTTGTGAAAACAAGTACCAGAATGGTGAGGACTGCCTGACTGCCTTGTGAAGCAATCTGTGGCTTTTAAAGACATTATGGAAATCTTACTGTGAAATGGATTAAAAAGTGCTGGTTGATGATGTTAGGGAGATTGGTGTTAAGCATGGATATTTTTTTGGAAAGCAAAATGGGAACTTATCAGAAGGGTGCTGCATTTCCATGAGTGGCTGCATAGCCAGTAATAGCTCTGGTCTAGAAGCAGGGAGCTTGCTTAGGAAAGGCACTGCAGGGACATATAATGTAAGGAGAAAATGTAATGTGTTTGAATATGGGCTGTAGTAATTCCCTAGAGGATGATGGAGTGACTGCTTTTTGTGAGAATACTGAGGCAAAATTTATTAAATTGTTACCAAAGTGGTAGAGAAGTGTGTTCTGTAAAGCTTTCTAGTGCATTTTATCACAACCATTTTATCAAGGCGAGGTTGGATGGGGTCTAGTGGAGTTGTAACTAGATGATCTTTAAGGTCCCTTCTGACCCAAACCATTCTATGATTCTATGAAAGTGTTCATGTCACAAAAAGGAGATACATGCAAGTCCGAGACATTAATCAACAAAGAGGCAAATTGAACCTCTTTCAGCTCTTTCTTTATTCATGAATACAAATCTTTGCTTGTTTCTGCTTGTATTTGGTGGAGGTAAAGTTGTCCTTAATTGGCCTGCAAAATATTTCCTAGAGGTGTAGTTCAGGTTTAACATGTGAAGGAAATTGTTTTGAATTCATTGGAAATCCACCGGCTCTTTCTAAATAAAACCATATTAGTGTAGATGTTGAACTGCTACAACAAAAGTTATGTTTCTCAGAGAGAGGAAATTAAATTGTCTTTGTATTTGCATTTCTTTAGAGCTCAGTCACAGTGACTTATTGATGGAAAATCAGAAGGAGACAGTCTTCAAAATGGCCAGTCAACCGAAGAAAGCAGGCTGGGAACATCTGTATCTTCCCTTTTGAAAACCTCACCTGTTGCTTGCTCATACAGAGTACCTGGAAACACTGGTAAAAACCAAATTACTTTAGTGCCATTGTATTTTAGCAACTCATTTTTCTGTATAGCATTAGAATGATCTCAGAGGTTGATGACGTTAGGTTGTTCCAGTGAGAACAATTACTTTGGGGGCAAAAACCAGTGAGGACCCTGTCAGACACTGAACAATGTTTTTTGTTTTCATGTACTGATTCATCAGTGTTTATAGGCCTCCAACATGTAAATCACCCTGAGGTAATCTGGAAGGGAAGGATATGAATAAGCCAATTAAATTGGCAAAGAGCCTAAGGAACACCCTGTTTAGGGATAAAATCATGCCCGTCCTAGTGCCAGTAGTTTTGGAGAAAGAAATAGACTTAAAATCTTTGCAGAGTTTAATTTCTTTGTAGAGAGAACTAATTTAGAAGACTTTGGTCTTCTTTTGTATGTGTGAGCTTGGGTAACTGAGATAAGGTAGTAAGTGATGTGTTGTTCTGCAAGTAACTCTTATTTTGATGACACAGAAGGATGTCATCCAGGTTGCAGAGGGTGTAGGAACTAGTTGCCTCATTTATGGTAATTATTTCGTGTTTAGTTTTATGATATGAGCATTGAAAGGACTGAACTGCCCTTTATCTTTCCAAGTACCTCCTCTTTTTTTTTTTTTTTTTTTTTAATGGAGGTACAATTTTCTATCAGGAAGCTTCTCCACCCAACTCAGCAGTTACTAGCATACATTAAGGTGCTCTATATCTAAATAATAACAAAAGGAACTACTCTTTTCTTGCCATCTGCTAGGTCTGTGCCTGCAGAGGTGTGATGTAATGGGGAAAAAGAGGCAGAACTGAAGAAAAGTTTTCATTGAAAGTTGTACAGAGGGAAAAGTATTTCCATTCTCAGTTTACTTCCTTACAGTATAAATGGATTTTCTTTGAGTTTTCAAGAGGCTTGCTGCTTGCTGGAAGACTGGCTATGTTTTGCTGTCATTCCACTCAGGTCTTTGAACTCATAGGTCAATTCCAGTCAGGAAAGCAGCTGTCTCTCTAGAAGAGACATATCCTGTATATGCCTTCACTGGAGGAAAGGCCCAGACAGAACTCAGATGTGACACCAGACACTTTATGTGGGAGTGGATCATCATGACCTCTGCAAGTACCGGAGAAGCTGTAATTGGCATTTGTACATTATTAAGCACCAGAGAATTTAACTGTAAACAGGAATCCATAGGAAATCAGGAGTCACCAGTTACATTGCTCACAGAGCTACTCATTTAGGAGCAGCTTTTGGACATTTTTCAGATGCCATTAAGAATAGGGGAGAGGTAACCTCCCCTTTTTTAGCTCCATCATCTTTGGAATTCTAGAATCACGTTCATGGTTGAAGGGAAGCAACTTTCTGAAAACAAAAACAGCCAGAAAGCAACAGAGACATGAGATCACTAGAGACACCACTATCAGTCCTCTGAATGCCTTGGAATTGACAGCATCAGGAGATCCTAGATATAAATGTACAGATGGACAAAAGACTCAGATAAACATAGCTGTTAAGATGATTTCAGTGCCTCTCACGTAACCCCAGCCTGATAGCTCAGCATCTAGCTCATACCAGTCTTCACACCCTATGGAGATGAAGAGACACCTTCCAGGAGCAACTTGTACCAGCCCAAAGTAGGTATAAAAGGGATGAACCTTCTTTGTCTGTCTGTCTGCATTGTGTGCTGAGGAGGCATAGATGATGATCGGAATTTTTTAGACAGCAGGTGTTCAGTAACATGAATCCCAAGTTTACTGTCCAGCTCCTGCACAGTCTGACCATACGTTGCTGGCAGCAGATCAAACTCCTGTTACTAGATGAGGACAAGAAATTTTGCACCAGAGGTTTAGTTCAAGGATTCTTTTTGTTTTGAACTGGAACCAGAGATTCACTCATCCTCTTGGAGGTGTCTCTGGATGCTGTTCACTTTCAAGCATTCAGGAACTGCTCAGAGCAGTCAAAAGAAACAGAAATAGCTGTTTTCACTTCTCTTGTTGGTGTATGTGCCCTGAAGAAACAGGAACCAAAGTAAGGTTAAGCTGGGTTTAAAGGAACAAGATAATGTTTGGTAGAGGAAGGGAAAAATGCATAAGCTGGCCATATCTCTAACTTCAGTGTACATGAACTGTTGCCATGTCCCCAGGAAAACAAGGGATTCGGGAAATAGTCTAAATCTATGCTGCATGAAATACGGAGCACATGACACAAGCCTGACTCCCTTTGTCTCAATAGACAGTGCTCTAGAATTGGTGTGACCTTACTTCTGCCCTTGTTAGTCTGAAATATGTAGCACAGCTGTAGGACGTAGTTCATCGTTTATCAAGGGAAAATACAGTTCTGGATGGGAACATGGAGGTGAAAAGTGTTCTGCACACCACGTTCACTTGCATGTTGTAACTTGCTGCTTGGAAAAAACCAGAACGCTTTGTCTTCTTGTAACACTGGTGAGCAACTCCTTATCATAACCTTGTAAAAGGTTTCAAGTACATTCATGAATAGGAAGACGATTAAGATGACACATCAAGGTTTTCTGAATACTTTTTTCTGTTCAGATGCATCCTCATATTTTTCTTAGTTTTCATTCCAAAACAAGATGTTTCTAATCTCTGGTGTGATTGGTAGATCACATCCTTTCACTCTTGGTGGCCCAGCTTGCTGTGAAACTCAAGCCGAGCAGCAGGGAAGTGAGTTTACATGAGGGGCTGTCAGACCAAAAGCAGCTAATTTAGCTGAAAGGCCCTGCAATGACCTTTGCAAAGAAGGCCACTATTGCTCTGAGCAGTTACTGTCACAAAACCCAAGGATAAAAATCTGGCAGCCTGACTAAAACGTTGAGTGGGAAAGAACTTACATAGGGTATTTAAAGAATCTAATTTGTAGGATAGAAAGAGGAAGATATCTATATAGCTGGGGAACAACTGAAAGTCTTGCTCTGAACACATCCGTAAATCATCATGCCAGGTAGGGTATTTTCTCATCCTTCATGTATTTCCCAGGCTGGGAGTCTGCTTTGGCCACAGATGCTTCTCTTCAACCGTCCATTAGAGCTCTGAGACTGGGTTTTGAGCAGGCTATGTAGGAAGGCTGTAATACTTCTCTCAATTTGTAGCTGAAGAGTAAAGTGAGTAGCCTGATGTGCTTTTTTTTGAGGAGAGGACTCATATTAATTACCCTACATCTAAGGAAATCTAATTTCAGAGCACAAGGACACAGAGGAAAAAAGGAAGCCTGATTTTTCCAGGGTTCAAATGATCGTATTAGTGCAGAGATTTGTGTCACAGGGAGTGCCTCTGAGCCTTCTTGCCACCAGGGTTGTTAACAGAGGGCAGGAAATCAACTGAGACCAATGACTTCAGTGACAGATACCAGGGGAATACAGATGGTATCTTTGGCATTAGGCTGAGTGGACTGCAATTGGTGTTGCAATGACTGAAAGCTTTACCCTGTGTCTTGTTGCTTCTGGGGGTGTAAACACTGGCCATACAGACCAACAGCACAAGTTTCACCACAGCTGCGAAGTTAAAAAACTCTAGTGGTTCCTTCTTCTCTAAAGTGTTTTGCAAAGCTGTGTTTGGGGTATGAATTGTATGGACATGTCCAATTCAGTGGAGGCAGAGTTAGTAGAGGGGGTAGGTTGAATTTATATTGTAGTCTCATTTTCTTGATTTGACAGAGCAAAGAGAGAAATCCCAGAAGCCACGTATTTTGAGATTTACTCCAAGTTGGTTACAGAGAGCAAATGAAAAAAGTAGATAAGCTTTCCGAGATCACCAGTCTGACCCTCATGATGTATGGCCCCTCCTGTCCACCCTTCCAACTCATCCCCATGTTCCTACCCCTTTAGCTCTGTGGCCCCAAGGACTCAGTTAACACCTGCTCCTTGCTGTGTGGTGCCCTCTGGTGCTGCAAGTACCTGCCCAGGCTACATCCCATTGCACCCTTACGCAGCTGTGGGAACCAGCCAGTACCCCAGCGAGGACGCATGCTTTTCCCCACTGCAGCCTGGAAGTGGCAAGGGCACTCTAATATGCCCTGGAGCAAGTGGGACAGGCCCAGGAAGTAGGAAGAAGCTTCTCTAGCCCTGTTTCTGTCCTTGAAGGAGGAGAGTGGGAAGTGTACAGGATCTGACTTGATATATCCTCCAAGTATATCTCCCTTGCTTTACTCCCTTTCCCTTGCTTTAGCCTGTAACTTCTATCATCCACACTCTTTTATTACTGTTACCTTCGCATAGCTGCCTGGTCTCGCTGCACTTGCCTGGTCTCACTGCTGTATCTTCCTCCTCCAAGACACAGCTCCTCTTCCGCCTGGCTATTCCTACCACACAGTAATCCCACTCCAGACACCTTATACTACAATGCCCATGGCTCAGTAATGATTGGAGCTTACACATGCTCAGTTTTATTGTTCAGAAAACAGGATTACAGTATCTTTGCTGTCATTCTTGTTCCCCTTAATTAATCAATGCTAATTGATTGATTGATGGTGGCTTTCTGGTTTAACAATCTCCCAAGCCCAAGCAGCAGCCACATGCCTATCATTCCCACATATTTACCTGAAGCATTGGGTAATGTATTAACCTCCAGAAACTACTTAAAGCCTCTTCTAAATTAGGTTGTACAAATTGGCAGGGCTCATTTCTCTGGACTAAAAGAAAACTGATGACAGAAGCAGATAGCAACAGCAGGCTCACAGGTCATTCTCTTGATTTTGGTCCAAGCAGTTTTTACCTTTACAGGGAATGGGTGGATCACTCAGTGGCTACAACTGCACACTGACAGTAGGTTCTTGCCTGCAAGCCTGCTTCCCCAAACGTGATACTTGTGCCCTCTTCAGTTTAGTTCTCCTTTCTTGAGGTGGTCAAATGCTGTTCATGATGATGTTGTTACAGTGTGGCACGGTCAGTACCTGTATGGAGACCAAGCTTCACCTACTTCGTGGGCTGCAACACGACGTTTGCAATCTGATTAGCTGAAACTTCATTTAATACAGACTTTCCTGGCAGATTCATGACCTGAGGACCATCTGCCTGACAAATTTCAGTTCTCTGCCATAAGGAGCAATTATAGGAAGAAATCCACAACATTTTTTCTGTTGTTTTTGTTTGTTTCTGTCTTTGTTTCTTTGTTTTTGACAAATCTCTCTTGGAAACAGCTAAAATGATTTAACAGAAAATAAGATATCTGCCCCAAACTCAACCAAACCACCAAACCCAACTAGCAGACAATGAACTGTTGGCAGACACTAAGCTTGAAACCTGTGAGCTGAAACTGATAAAGGGTTGGCAGAGATGTAAGGAAACAGAAAATGGGACCTTATAAAGAGAGGTTGGGCAACCTTCAAAAAAGTGGTGCTACCAGTCCTGTCAATGAATACTTAGATATGGCCCTTGCAGACTGTAGGTCTTTGATGCAATGCTCACTGGTGAGTCATTTGGAAGATCACTAATTGAAGGATAGAAAATGGCCTGCTGCGGCCTGCAGCCATTATGAGCTGTACATTTTTTTAAGGGATGTTTGTTGCAATACCCTCTATTTTCTGCAGATGGGGTGTGGCTCTCCCATTCCTGGCAAAGTGGCTGGTGTAGCTTTTGGTTGGGAAAATATGGGTGCTGTTTCATGACAAGCTGGACTTCCCCTAGGGGGGAAGTCACCTTATTCCTCTCCAGTACAGCATCAGGGGTGTGACAATTCCCTAAAGCACAACGGAACCGCACAGAAATCTGGCAGCTTTACCCAGTTTGTAGTTATATGGATCTGCCTCATAAAAACATCTGAATCACATTTCTCACTACCTACCTAGCTACATAAACACAACCCCATCCTGTTCTTAGGATCTGAGCCTTATATTCTCAGACTTTGCCTCCATTTCCAGAGGTCTTGTGATTCTCACTCCTTACATAATTATTTGGGCTTTAGTGAAAACAGCTGTGTTTTAGCCTCCAATCAAAAGTGACACTGTCACTCTTTGTTCATGTTATATAAATACAGGCACACAAAGTTTCTTTGGCTGTGATGCATTAGAGAACTCATTCTTCATGCAGGAGGGGAGAGACACCACACTGAGCCTTGCGGATGACAGAGCATAAACAGCCATCCTGCAGCTATTTCCATGGTGGATAAGACAACCCCTGCACCTCCTTGACTTCTTTTCACATTTCCACCACTCTGCTTTTCCAGACCACTCACTTTGCCAGTTGAAGACTGCCTGGTCAACTCTGCTGGAAGCCTGGGATCATGGAGAAGGAGATAGACTGTAGTACTGTGCTGTAAGTATACGAAGCATGGAATTAGTTTTGTGGAGGCCACAAGGAGGGAGCAGTCTGGTGAGTATTCACATGGACACTACATCCAGTCTGGTAGGGAGAAGCTGAAATGCACTTTCCATGTTTATGGGAACATGGAGGTTGCTGTGCAAGGCCAAGCCGATTAAGTCTGGTATCCTGCTTCAGACAACAGTGAACACTGGCTGCCAGAGGAGATGCAAGAAATGCTGTAGTAAAACAAAGAATTTTCCATGCAGCATGAACATTTCTTGTCATCCTACAATATCTAGGTCACTAGTTAATTATGTCAACAACTAGTCACCAGCACGAGTTGGGAAGGGTGAAGGCTTTACGCTGAACTGTTCCAGTCAATGCCCTACATGATTCCTCTCACTTAGCTGAAACAATAATGAACAAAGAATGATACCCTCCTCATCCTGTTCCTTCTGAAATATATGACAAACCCAATATTGTTATCAAAGGTGTAGGTTCAAACCTGTCATTATTTCACACATCCTTCCTGCCTCCCCATGGCTCCTCAGGGAGAGAAAAATCTGCCCAAATAATCCTAAACAGAGATTATGTCTTCACTGATTAAACTTCTTGAGGCAGTGATGAGTCCAACTGAGCTTATGACTGCAAATGATTAGTTTCAAGCATAGTCCCAAGGGCAAAAAGGCTTCACCTGCCAAATTTGGTTAGTTTTCCCAGTTGAAATATTTGTTGATGACTTGTGTGTGTGGTTGATGAGCTACCTCCTCAAACATCTCAGTTATATTTATCTTATTGCCAACTTCTGTTGACAGGCTTTTGAAGGGAGGAGAGGATGTCATGAATGCAGAAGAGCATCTTCATTAGTTAGATAATTTTCTTTTTCCCGGCGCATGGATCTAAAATGGCCCTACTGCCTTGTTGCCGTTGCTTAATTCCATGGATGAGAATTCATTTAGCATTAATTTTCTGGCCCCAAATATTTGAAGTCTAGAGCTATTGCAGAGAATAATTCTATTTCATAACAGCCTTACTGGCATGAATGTGTCTTGATCATCTCTATTTCACCCATTCAGAGATCCATGTCTGAGCTATTCTTGGTAGTGAATTGTTTCTGGCAATCGGTGCATGAAGACTTTTGAAATAAGATCATTTGTAGCAGAGAAACATTAGGAAAGTTGTGAGCCCGTTAGGGACCTGATTGCAAGACAGTATTGTCCTGATTCTTCCATTTTGTAATGTGGGGAGATCCAGCTGTTTGACAACCCCAAGTCACAGCAAAGCCGTGGGCAATATAACTGATCTCCCAGTGTACTCCTGGTGATCAGTGCTCTGGAGCAGACAGCCCAGGATGTGGCATTTCTCCCTGTCTGTGCTTTGTAGGGGTGTGGGCTTCAGGGAGCTACTTCCCTACTGCTGGAAGAATCAACTTTATGTTCAGTAAGTTCAAAAGAGGACCTTGGCTTCCAGACAGATGTTCTGATATGTAGGGCACGTCTGGGTGT
Source organism: Rhagologus leucostigma (assembly GCA_013397725.1). Taxonomy (NCBI): domain Eukaryota; kingdom Metazoa; phylum Chordata; class Aves; order Passeriformes; genus Rhagologus; species Rhagologus leucostigma. Next base: position 139,850 of record VZTD01005549.1, read on the forward strand.
ATGTGGCATGATGACTGAGCAGAGGCTGTCACTTACGGGCTTGTGTTTGGAAAAGACTCGTAGGAGTGCTACCAACAAGCAGCTCTTGGGGCCAGCCACGTCTGTGCAGTGCTTTTGGGGGTATGTCCACTCTCTCTTGAGCAACTGAGTGAGTGCCCAGAAAGTCAGATGGATGCCGTGCCCCATACATCACTTCCTAAACATTGCCCTGTCTCTAATCCACGGCTGCTGTGGACTTTCAGCATAATGTCACTTTGTCTGAATAAGCAGCAACAGCATCTAAAGAAGCAATAGATTTTGAGACAACTGGAGCAATCATTCTTTGATCCCTGGCAAAGCCCAGGGGCTTGATTATTATCCAGTGGAAGGAGCTGAGATAAATAAGTTTTCAGGAGTAGGCAACTCAAAAGAGGTCAGGCTGGAGGAGGATTAGAGTGAAGGGTGAGAGGGTGCACCCTGCTCCCAGGATAATGAGGTCAGTCATGAGCAAGCCACAGGGTCCTCTCAGAGCCCAGTGCTTTTACAGAGCTCACAGGCATTTTCTAGGAGCAGGCAGGAATGCTTCTTTCCATGGACCTCTGTCACCTCCTTGGAAGCTGATCAAACGCATTTCAATAAAAACCACCATTTGACTCCTAATGTTTTTATACTGATTAAGAACATTGACTTGGCTGACTGAACAAGGGAACCCATTGTAGCTCAGCCGCTTTGTGCTGGAAAAGCTTTGATCGGACTGAGTGGGAGTTTAAGGTACTCTATAAAATGAATTTTGGTGATAAGCTTATAAACTGAATTTGAACCTTGCACAGGCTCCAGAGACAAGGAATAAACAGCTAATTTATATTCTCTAAAGATACACACCAAGATGTCCCTTTAACCTTTAGTTATGTTGCATTGGGGGTCAAGATGTTTCTTGAACTGTTTGAAATTATTTGTCCAGATTAGCTGTCCATGCTGAAGATGGAGAGCTTTGAGGGTGGTTCCCAAGAGCCCTGAAGCCAACTATAATGAATGAGTTTGGTGCTTTACTTGGAGAAAAAAAAAGCTGAATGAGTTATGGAGCTGCTAAATAGCCCCAGTTCATTCACAAAGAGTTGAGGATGATGTGCTTATCTTAATCCCGACATTGTATTGCTAGAATACCTTATTTCAAGGGCATTCCTGTCTGACATCTTCCCTCCCTCATTACTTATCAGCCTCTGTAGTTATATACAGAGAATTAGAAGACACTGGTATCTGACAGGAAACCTGGGGAGCATGTAGGGTTTGTCTCCTGTTTCTGCTGAAGCTGGCAACCAAACTTGCAGTGGATCAAGTGGAAACAAGCTCAGGTGGTCATCATGTGAAATCCTCTGGTCCAACACATCTGGGGAGGGTGTTAACTCACAGGAGACAGTCTGAAGAGTCTGCTAACTGGTCAAGTAATTATTCGCCACCAGTGGTGCGTGCAGCACCGATCCCAGCACAGCCATTAGGGAGAGTCCAAGGCTGCTGCAAACCCCAGGAACAAAGGAATTGCACATCGCAGCAGCAAGGTGGTCTTTGCCCAGAAGAGATTTTCTTTAGAAGGTGAGATTGTGATGTGTCTGAACAGATGTCTAAATATTTTATCAGAGGTTTTATCCAACTCATACATAAGTCTCACAACAATGAGAAAAGACACTTCTGTTTTCATTTTTTCAGGGTGGAGGGTGGAAATGAAAAACCTGAGGTCTGGCTCCGTAATGGCCGCCTGCATATCTTCAGGCAAGTCACTCCCACTGTTCCTGAAGTCTCTCCACATCTACCCCAAGAGATAATTGCTGAGACCCAGCAGCCCCCTGAGCTTCTGCAGTCATTCCTCCTTCCCAGCTTCAAAACAAATGCACTCTTATTTATCATAATAAAAGGAATATTTTTTTAAACCTAGGTTACATTTTGTGCCCTGCATATGCGCATATGCCTCTTCATCCCTCTCGGTGACTTCTACCCTAATACCCAACTCCAAATAAGTATAGAGGCTTCAGTGGTATCAAAGTTAAATTAAATTTCCATGAAATTGGGAGAGTGAATAATTCAAATGTCACTTCTCCTGAGAGGGATGTCTTACTGGATGTCACAGGGGAAAAGGGATAGAGGGACAGAGAAAAAGACATAAGAAACAAGGCTTCATTTGCTCGTTCTGTTGCACACAGTCATTTTATTTTGGGTTTTCTGTTTGTTTTCTCATGACCCATCATTCTCTAAACCTTACTCATGATTTGAAATGTAAATCAGTATATTAGCAATCAAATATTCCTCCCATTAGCCCTCAGTTGCTCTCCACATTGTATCTGGAAAGACCTAATGCTCACCTGGTGTTGACTCTCCTCCCCATGACAGAGGTAGAATTTAAGTAGCAGGGACACTGGACATGCAAAGGGAACAAGTCTGCTAGGAGCTGGAGAAGGCCTATTCATTGACCAGTTTCACCATATGCTAAGGGAACACAATAATACATGTCTAAATTGGAGACAAATTGCAGAAACTAATTTGTGAACTGGGGCCCCATTCCTTGAGGTAAAGATCTTTTCCCTCCACTGCCTTTGCCCATATAGAAACAGCTATGGAAAAATCATAAACCGTCAGCCTCTGCAAGCCTTCTGAGGGCATTATTAAACTTCTTCACATGCTCCCATTCAGGAATCATAGACTTCTGAACACTCAGTTTTGAACTGACTAGCTTTACCCTCAGCCTGCTCTCTTCATCACACATTATTTTATTCATCTGCCCTAAAATAACAAGGTTTAATTGGAAATCTGGTTCTGATTTACTAATATCTCCTTGTGCATGGAAGGAGACCTCGAATTCTATGTACTCATTCTCAATCAATGTCAGCTTGGTATTAACTCAGTGTTATTACATTATTGATTTTATTCATCCCAGGAGCTACATCAATTTATCATGGAATTTACACTTCTTTAACAACCAACACAAATCAAGACCATTTGTTAGGCTTGCAGTGTAGAGTAGAAGGTTTTTGGAATCTGATCCTCATTTTCCTTTACATTTGTTTAGATTTCCAGTTAATCTGAATTCCTATCTTCCCCCTTTGAACTCTCAACCAACTGTAAATACTTTTGATAAATTTCCATGCTAAAAACTATATTGCAACACAGTTCTTAAAAAAAAAAGAAAGCCAACTGCAAAATACCCAGTGCTTTATGATGTATTGATGTAACTGGTTCGGGGAAATAAACAGTCAGCTGCTTTAGGTTACACAGTGGCCAATGTAAACAATAAAATCTGTTTGTAACCTCAATCATGCATTTGGTTCTGCTACACAGTATAACTATTTGCAATTTTAACTCATGTCTTGAAGGTGTGTAGTGAATTTAAAATGTCCTTTCCCATTGCATTTTACTGTCTAACTTATTTGGAACAGATTAAGAGATTCTGGGAAAATTCATTGCCTGCTTCTGCATTTGTTCAGTCTTCCTCTCTGGCTGGACTCTGTGATGTCTGGAGAGATACTGAAAGGATGATGTCAGAAGAATGGGAAGTGAAAGCTGAAGGGAATTCTAGTCAGATGCTTTACTGTTGTTTTAAAAAAACAAAGTTAATGACTCCATCACTGAAATGCTGATTTTGTATTTGAGACAAAGGATGTGGGACACCAGAGAAGTCACAGCACTGACTGGTGTTAACAGAGGTAGTTTTGAGAGGGCTAAAGCACCTTTACTATCTTCCTTCACATCACAGGGAGACCCACCACTGGCTGGAGTGCAAGGGACAATTGTAAACTTTGCTAGGCCATATAGTAATTTTATCACTCTGCTGTATATTCATCCTGTTCTTGCATCTATTATCCGAGTATAGTAAAACTAAAACTTTCAGGACATGCTGTTGCTTAGTAGTAAGAGGGCAAAGACGAGACTTTAATTAATATAAAACGACCAGTTCAGCTTAAAGCACGTGAGTAATCTAGAAAAGCGAGGATTGCAAAATCTATGTGTTCATGGCATTGCCAACCTTCAGTGTTACCTAACACGGTTGGGATGACATCATCAGAACAAACTTTCATCAGTTCATCACAGTTTGCTTATGTCACACTGTTTTGAGCTCAACATGGAAGTGATGCTTTCATGTAAATTTGTCCCTTCCTGAGTATTGCAGTCAGAAACTCCATTCTATATTACCACAGTTTGCCACAAACTGCCTAGGGAGAGAAGGCCACTCCACCCAAAAATATGAAATTAAAAATTTAGGAGCTAGAAGATTTGTGCAGACTTTCTCTTTGAAGTCAACGAAGCAAGACTTCCTTGGCCTTGTTGCTCAGAAGAATTTCAGGAACATATATTACCAGTAGTTTCCACATCAATATCCTGGTTTGGGTCTCAGCATTTCACATGGTGGAGAAAGGTGAATACCTGGGTACCTGAGTGCTTGTGAGGTTTGAAATAGAGACATGCAAGAGACAGGGAGGAGAAGACCAAGAACTTCTTTTGGATTGCCTGAGTAGACAAATGGAGGTTTTATGTTTTTACTACTCTGATAGCACAGCCAGCTTGCACCTGTGCCAGAAACCTTTATGCATTGGCTGTTTGCCTAGTGGTAGCCGAGCTGCTCGAAGGGTTGTAGCGAGATGTTACATCTCTTCTCAGGCTGAGCAGTGGAGCGGGAACTCTCCTCCAGGTTAGACCTGGGGTCACCAAAACACCACAGAAAGCACAAACCTGGGGGCAGCAGGAGGAAGCAGAGCAACTGTGAAAGGCAGGATATGCTCCTGCCGTAATGTGCTCTGCCAGTTAGGGGCTGAGTGAGAAGCTGCTGTGCAGCTGTAACAAAAGACTCAGCACTCTTCTATAGAGACCGGCCAATGCATGGGATTTGACAAGAGTTAAGATGGTAACCACATCTGCTGCTTCAAGGGGTCTAGAGGGGTTGCAATTTACCCTGGTTTCTTTGTCACCATCCAGGTGCACAGGTAAGCAGGCTCTGGCCTTTGCCAGCTTCTCAGATCAAGCCACAGGAAGCCCTAAGCACTTTTATAAACCCATGCTGCAATTCCGCAGGTGCTGGGCGAGAGCAGGCACGTGACTGCTATCAGATTAGCCACTGACTTTATGCTGTCTTTTCACGGCTCCTGGGAGGATGTGATGCAGCACAGAGGCAGAGCAGCACGAGCAATCAGCGCCTCATCCAGCACCCAGCACGCTTGTACAAGGTTAACGCACCAACAATTTTAAACCAGCATGAGTAGCCAGAACTGATTTATCAAAGCTTTGCAACACGTGGCATTTGGGTTGGCACTAGGCACCCTAGTGCTGGTTTCAGCGTGTTGCTGGATCACAGGTCTGGTCTGTGGCTTAGCCAGGATGTTTGGTTGGTAGTGGTGCTTGGCTGTGCTGTGGAGGTTTTGGCATGTTCACCTTTGCTGCCAGTGCTGCAGCAGCATGTAGGCTCCAACTGCTTCAGCTACGAATCACTGAGCCCCCTGGGCCAAGCCCTTGGGCTCTGCAGGGGAGTGTGACCTGCAGCAGCTGCACTGTACCACTTTGAACATTAAAATATCTTCGCTTGTTGCTCAGGCTCCCTTGTTTTCTTCTCGATGGCTCTGCACAGCTCAGTGCTGTCTCAGGAGTCTGTCCCAGCAAAGGTCGCCCAAGTCACGTTTCCACACACAGGGAACTTTTCTAACCCTACATGGTAACCATGGTGATTTGTTTTCTTTTAAATTCCTTTCCCTTAAGTTCAATGCTATCTTTAGATGTCATCCTGTTTTGACAAATGTCCATGTAGTTCCTGATACTATCAGGGAACTGTGGCATGACAAGGACTGGCTTAAGTAACAGCTGCATAACTCTGTCAGGAATAAATGATGGAGCCCATTCCCTTTTTGCAAACACTCCCATTTTCAGTGATTCTTGCTCTGACACAGCATCCGGCAGCCAGTCATGGCCCAGCTTGCCCAGGTTTTGATCTTTCCTGTTGCCCTGACCCTCTGCAAGTATCTCACTGCTGCAGAGTTTGGCTCACTCTCTGGGATTTACAGCCTGAGAGACTGGAGGGTTGGGATGTACAGAAGTGGCAGGGCAGGTAAATGGACACTGAAGCCTGAAATGGTTAACCCTGCTGGGATCTGGGCTCTCAATCTCGCAAAGTCCCAGTGATGTGCCTGGGGCTGGAGTATGAACCTAGAAATGCTCCTCCTTCCTCACAGCATAGAACAGTTCTGTTCTGGATGCTGGTAAAACGGTCTTCCAAGAAGAGCCTGTGGAGTCTGAGGGCAAGTGGTATACAGTCCCCTGAAATTTTGTGTCTGGCACGTAGTTTCACAGAATCACAGAATATTCTGAGTGGGAAGGGACCCACAAGGATCATCAAGTCCAACTCAAGTGAATGGCCCATACAGGGATTGAGCCCACAACCTTGGCGGTGTTAGCAGCATGCTGTAACCAGTGGAACTATATATCTTCTCTAAAAAATGATTACTGTCTCTGCTTTGTGCTAATATTTTACACAACCTGGTAAACATGAAATCTAAAGAGTTTTGTTGTCTTATTATTCAAAGACAACTTCAAGTTTGCTGTACTGAAGAAACGTGAATGTAATTTTTTTGTTTGTTTCTTACAACATTTTGTATTAAACCACCGATGCTCTGGATAAAGTCACTTGTCTCTCTGTAGATGTGTGTTTATCAGGGCTAACTAATACAATGCCTTTGCTCGTTTAAATGCCACAATTTTCCTGATGCCGTTTTCCCTCAGCAACATGGAGGTGAGCAGGAGACACACCAGTTCTCAGGCTTCCTATCTTATGTTCCTCAGTTCTTGCCTGGGTGAGGCTGTCATGAGGACCTGTGCAAATGTCCTCCCCGAGAGATGTTTTGCCATCTAGAAGGTGTGCATGGAGCAGCAAAGGGGCAGCAAGGCTGTGAGTCTCTCGTCTGGTATCTCTGGCTTTTTAAACACCCTAAGCTTAAGCTCAGAAGTCTGACCATTCAAGTTCATACTTTAGAGTCGTCAAATCAAAATATTATTGGAAATCTGACCTAAATTATAGACCGTACAGTCTGACATCACCTTCAGCTAAATCATACAATGACATTTCCGTCCTATAATGGACTGTATAAACCTCAGCTTAAAATGGTGAACAAAATTATCCCGTGATTACCCAACTGATGTAATGCCAGTGTGCATTCAGAGGCACAGAGGTGATCTTTAGCATCACGTGTGAACTTCATGTTTCTGTAACTGACTGCATCATACTGCATGTTGGCAAGAAGCTGTAATGATACTTCATCCTTCTGTCGACCGAACATCAGAAAGTTGCAGTAATAATACTGTCAAGAGACAGACTAGGTCTTGATTTAAGAACTACTCTGAATACCACAAAACAAAATCCCTTTCAATAGTTCAATATTATATACTCAATATGCTTATGCTGTAATGAGTTCCTTACTATAAACAGCTGGGACCAAAATCAGTGTTATAGCTGGGTCAAACTTAGCTTTACAAACAGTGTTTTGGATCCAAATAGCTAAGAGCTTTGAGTGTTGTGCAGGTAGTTGTAGCTAGGAGGTGCAAAGTATGATAAAGTTTGGTCAATTGTGTTTACTTATGAGAAAATACTTGGCTTTGCCTAAGACACAGTGAGCGTTCAGGATGTATTGGGCTTCCTCTCCAAGGATTGCCCGCATGACGATTCTCAGGTTTTTTCTGTCTGGCAATGTTTGGTACATGCCTGGGCCCAGCTCCAGTCCCCAGCCCTCCTGCTGCCTCCATTTTGCTGCCTCTCACTGCTGCTCTCTGCCTATGTATCTCCTGAAACTGGCTTGATGCTAGACCAGGTTCAGGACCCCATCCTGGCCTTAAGCCCATAGACATCTGTGGAGGCACTTCCCTGGGGTCCACCAAGTGGTGCTGAGGCAGCCCTGGCTGGCATACCTCCATGCCTCGTTCCCTGCTTACATTTCAGGATGTAAGCCTGAGATGTAACCCACAATCCAGGAGACAAGTACTTCTGGTCTGCCCTCAGGTACTAGGCATTAAGCAGAGGTGATATGGTGGCAGTGCATCTGAGGGCTCCAAAAGGGGTGTCTGTGGTGTAGCTGTCAACCATGATCTCCTTCAAAATAAGATGAAGTTGCTTAGTCCTTACCCTGTTTTGCCCCAGGCAGCTTCATGGACTGAGAAGCTTGATTTTTTGCCACCCTGAGCCATGCAGCTATACAGGCTGTTACATTTTCTGATCTGAATCCAACAGGTCTGCTTCCATGTCTTGCCTCTCTGTTCCTTCCCCTTCTGCTGCCTGTACTCAAGGTGAGGTGCAGGGTTCAGCACCCTGCATGTTCCCTTTCACAGGAAGTCTGTACCAGAAATTCCTTTGCCGCCCCTGCCCCTGGCAGCTCATTCCTGGTGCAAAGCCCCAGGCTGATGCCACAGGGGCAACCATCACCAGCCAAGGGCATGGGATGGGACTCTCATCTTCCCAGAAGATGCATAGGTAGCTCCACCCTTGGCCCGTCTTCTCCGCCTAGAATTTGGAGCAGCTTCATGTGTTTGCTTTTGTTTTGGGTTTAAAGATGTGCTTAGCTATCTCTTAGAGCTATCTCAAATGCAGGGGTGGGGTGAGGCTGCATAATTTAACCCAGCCTGTGACATCCCACAGATGGATAGTCTGTCTCCATAAGGCTCCTTTACCTCCTTCATTTAGGTTGGTTTAATAGCTGTTCATTTAATTCCCTTATTGCCACTCTTCTTTTAGCTTAATGAGACATAGTCTTAAGTTAGCTGGTAATTGAGACAAAGGAAATAAACCCTCTCAGAAACAGAGAAGGCCCCTGCCGAAGAGAGCCAGTCTTTCAGAATACCCCTTCAGTTGTCTTTCCAGGAGGAAGGATTTTCTGGGTGCTCATATGGAGGCCCAGTTCCTATCCAAACTTTCATCACATACACTCCATTTGTCATTTCCTGTTCCCGGGGTCCTGCAAAACCCATTGGCCAGGCACAGTGCCTGCCATGCCAGTCACCTCCTTCACACGTCAGTAGAAATGCTCAGGCACCAAACTTGAGGAGCTTCATCCCCACCCCAGTGGAGTCACTGGAAGAATGAAAGCCTCTGGCTTTCACAAGGTTAGGCTTTCAGCCTAACCAGCACTCTCCAGCTGAACAGCTACAGGCCTAACACACCCACAGGATCCACAGCATACATCTCTAGCAATATGCTCCAATTTCAAAGTATTTGCATATAATCTTATCAATGAGGGTTTTTCCACTAAACTCTTGCTCTGACATGCTGAGGCATGTTTAAGACAGCAAAATGGAAAACACAGCAGGGAAATACGAACACCTGAACAAAGAGGGCAACCTCTTCTCTCCTGTTGGTCCCGTCACCATGGGTTTTGGCTTCCACAATTCCTCCATGGTGGTCCTAAGGAGCACTTGTGACAAGTATGGGCAGCAGCATTCTGGTCCTCATGCTTCTGCTTTCTCATTGTACATTGTGATGTGCTGCATGTCAGACACCAGCCCATCACATCTGCATGGAGCTTGCATTTGAATCACTGACCAAGGTATTTTTTTAATCCAGGGCAAGGTGGATCTCCAGATCTCCATAAAGGCGAATCCCATTTGAGAGAGTTGCTTGCTGCCAGGGATTTACAAAATGCAGGGGAGTGGTGTGTTGTCTGCTAGGGACAGAAGGCAAGAGGATAATTACTTTGCTGTCATTTTTGATATCATAGGGCAATATGTCACTAAAAGTTTGGGTTTATTCTTCAAGAAGATGGTATTTCCTTGTCTCTGTCTTCTATGTTTTTAATTCTCTGTGAGATAGATAAGTGCTATTACCCACTTCTCTTGGGCTGAAGTCACAGAGGATGTGAAAAGTGAGAAACTGAGCTCTAGAGTCTAACCATCCTCCTTCAGTATTGGACTCCTCGGTAAAAGGGAAGAAGATGGGCACCCTTTCTCAAGTGCAGTGAATCTCACCAAGCCAATGGCATGATATCCTCATAGGTAAACTTGGGAAGTGGAGACTAGATGAGTGGATGATGAGGTGGATTAAGAACTGGCTGAACAGCAGATCCCACAGGGTCATGATCAGTGGCACAGGGTCTAGTTCGAGACCTGTCACTAGTGGTGTCCCCCAAGGTTCAGCAGTGGGCCCAGTACTGTTTAACTTACTCCTCCATGGTTTGGATGAGGGAACAGAGGCCTCCTCAGCAAGATCACTGATGACACAAAGCTGGAGGAGTGGCTGATACCCCAGAGGGCTGTGCAGCCCTTCAGAAAGACCTTGACAGGTTGAAGAGAGGGGCAGAGAGGAACCTTCTGAAATGCAACAAAGGCAAATGCAGGGTCCTGCACCTGGGCAAAAATAAGCCTGAGCACCAGTACAGGCTGGGGGCTGATCTGCTGGAAAGCAGCTTTACAGAGAAGGACCTGGGGGTCCTGGTGGAGCACAAGTTGTCCATGAGCCAGCAGTGTGTGTCCTTGTGGCCGAGAAGGCCAATGGTATCCTGGAGTGCATTGTCAGTGGGTCAAGGGAGGTGATCCTGCCCCTCTACTCTACTAGTGAGGCCACACCTGGAGGGCTGTGTCCAGTTCTGGGCTCCTCAGGACAAGAGAGACATGGAGCTCCTGGAGCAGGTCCAGTGGAGGACAGTGAGGATAGGACAAGAGACAGTGGGCAGAAACTGGTGCACAGAAAGTTCCACCTTAATATGAGGAAGAACTTCTTCACTGTGCAGGTGACTGAGCACTGAAATAGATTTCCCAGAGGGATTGTGGAGTCTCCCTCCCTGGAAATACTCAAGAACCATCTGGACGCGATCCTGTGCCATGTGCTCTAGGATGAGCAGGGAGGTTGGACCAGATGATCCACTGTGGTCCCTTCCGACCTTACCCATTCTGTGATTCTGTGACTCTGTGAATGGCAGCTACGCACATTTCGTCCTATCTCTGTTGTTCTTCTAAGAATATGTTCAGTTCACTCCTGAGGAACAAGGATCCTGGCCACATTATGTCACTTCATGGCAGATGGTTGTGTTGTGGGTCCTGTATGAGATTCAGATCCTCTGCAATGTGCTCCATGAGTACCTGAAGTGCTTCTGAGGGCCCACCATGAGTGTGTCTCCTTACTCACAGGGTTGTGAAGTCCCTGCAGTGCTTTCCAGCTGTGTGTCACGTCTGGTCTGGAAAACCCAGCTGTAGGTGGGAATACACTTAAAGGGCCAGCTACACACAATACTGACTAATGCTTCTTTTTCCCCCCAGATACAGTCCTGTCCAAGATGGGTTAAACACAGACCACCAGCCATACAAACTATCCCTTCATTATATCATTCCCCCCCCGCCCCCAGAAGCTCTTAATTTGGGATGTATTTCAACTAGTGACTTTGACTGGAAAAGTACCAGATCCCATGCTGTGTATCTTGGGAATACCCTGTCTCATTAATAAGTACCTTCATTTCAGAGTATTGTCTATTTATTTTGGAAGTTTTACCTCCCCTTGTTGAAAAAACAGAGATGAATTGGGATAAATACAAGCAGGAAATGGTTTCCATGGCAACACTAAGAATACATAAGAACAACCTCATCATTCACTTTTATTCCTTAGATACACTTTTAAAAGAAGTTTGAGCTACGTTAAAAGACATCTCCTGTTCACAACACAGCACCCAAGTCAGCAGAAATAATCAGCCCTGATTTCACTTTCAGTGAGACGGGAACTAAGTTCCTTTAAAAAACAGGGACGAAAGGTCTTAGTTTCCAGGGAATGAAAGCTCAGTCAAAAGAGGAGTTCATTCAGATTCAATGCTGGTCAAAAAAAGGCCGCTTTATGCAACATTCAGCTTTACTGAAGGGCAACACACACTAACAAACTTCCAGCGTATCCTGCTCAGTCTTAGGTTTTGCTGAAGCCTTGGTCAGATTGACTGTAAGCAAAATCTAATCTAGTTGTGTGACAGTACTGGGAAGGAAATCCATAAAACTCTTTCTGAGAGCTTATTAGTGGAGACTTCAAAGCTTGGTGCGATGTAATTTCTACTCCTGTCACGTTGCACTACTGCATTCCCCCCTCCCTCCTGATCTGCTTGCCATTTCTGCCAGCCTCCCCACATGCTGTAAGTGCAGGAGAGACATTTCAGCAACTTGGATGACTTTACCTTCCATCTAGAATGGCGTGTCCAGCCTCAGAAGCCAGGGGAGACCTCACTAGGCACAGTCTCCTCACCCAAGTTGGTCTACAGTCTCTTGGCAGAAGGGTTCTCCTGAGAGAAAGCTGTTTGGGAAGCAGGTTTCAGGCTTAGCTCTGACAGATTTCTACCTCCAGAGCAAGCAAGATCTTCCCTTTCTCATCATTAAAGATCAGATGGGCCAGCAAAGGTCACAGCATCCCAAGGACCTGGTGTTCAACCTGCTTCCTTGTCTCATGTGTTTCCTGGGATCACTGCTTTCCAAACAAGAAACCCCATACTGTATGTAAGACCTATTTTCTTGGTTCTCATCTGCCTAAGCAGCATTAGATTTTTCTTCTGGAGTGTTGGGGATTAATCCGTAAGCGCAGGTACACATCATTTTTCACAAGCTGGGTTTTTACTGAACATGTTATTGATGCTACGGAAGGAGGACCCATGGCTGGTGACATGTGGAGATGATGACAGAGAACATTTGTGGTCATAAGAAGATTAGTTGTTTAGCTGAGTGCAAACAAACCATATCTGCTTCAGCGTGTGTCTAGTATGAAGTCACAGATCTAGGATCAGAAGTGGCAGGACATGAGAAGGTCTCCAGGGCCTGTCTGGCTCATTGGAAAGAATCTGTTCTCACTGGACCCCTGACAACAAGACTGGTCACTGCTTACCATTGCCTGGATGAGGACAGATACTTGATGGCCAAATGTTTTTTGTTCTAGATGAATAGAAGAACTGGGTGGAAGCTGAAAGTAAGGAAATTCAGACAAAAATAAGTTGCATTTTTTTATTGTGACTGTAATAGTAATTGGACTTCAATGACTTCAAACAAGGTTGAAGTGGTTTTTTCCCTCCTAGGAAACTTAATATTCATGGTGGTTTTCTTAAAGGTAGATTATTTCCAGGTATGAACCAGGTTATGTGGGAGATCAGAAAAGATAGTCACAGTGGTACCTTTCTGGTGCTAGAGCCTATTGCATGAAGAGGAGAGCAGTGGAGAAGGTAGTCTGATATCATGGGCAATCTGGTACGCTCAGCCTCTTGGAAGGACCCATGGGAAGAAAGGGGATATTTGCAGAAGGTTGCTGATACACATCTTCCTTTTCCTCAGGTCTCTTTGGAGACTCCCGAGAGAGAGTGTCTTGTTTTACCAGTCCCAGTTTATTTGGTCTTGTCATCAACTTAACTCCCTTGCTGCCTTGTATTAGAGGAAGGGGTTGATAGTCTCTTCCGAGACGGATTAATAGTCCTCTCTGAAGTAGCTCACTGTGGCCCAGCTGATGGTGTGCAGTCACAGCACACTGGCAGGCGGTGCTGGAGGAGCTTTGAAGAGGATGATGGTGTGATGAGCTGAAGTGTTGAGGGTTAATGGCTCAAACAATGAGCCAGCTGCAAAAGCAGCAGGGTGCTTTGCTGGGGCCAGGTTTCCACCCGCAGCCGAAGGAGAGTTTTTGTGTCCGTGGTGGCAAAACCTCTTATCTGCATAAGAACAGCCCAGGTGCAGAGGAGGTGAGCTCCCACTGCCGGAGAATGACCGAGACAAACCAACCTTTGTCTAGCAACAAGCTGGGTTTTGAGCAGCGTGGGGGAGAAGGCCGATAAGAAACACATCCTGCAGAGGTGATAATGCTTTTTATCATGACAATGTCCTCCCTTACACAAGTGGTTCAGGTATATAAATCTCCCCTGCCGGGAGGTATGGAGACATTCACATTTACATGGGCCTGAAGGTTTTCATCCCTTCTAACGGGGCTCAACTACTCTGGCGTGAGAAACAGCTGTCAAGCCTTAGGAGGAGTCATAAACCATCAAAGACCCCCGAAGCGCCCCCAGACTCACTTTTAGGGGGCGCTTCGGAGACGACTGGGCAGGATCCACAGTGTTGCAACACAATGTAAAACTCCCCCCCCCCAGGGGAGGTACCTGGCTGTTCCCACCTGAAGCTGAGCATTTATTAACCCCTTCAACTTTGTGTTCTGTGGGCTTCCCCCACGTCCTGACGGATCAAGACTGCGGCCATCACTTGGACCAAGGGACATCGAAATTGCAACAACCTAGTCCTTTTGCTTGATCCACTGATCTTTCCTGTCCACTATGTACTCTTATCCTTTTATTCTCGTTCTTTCTTTTCCTTAAAATTTTTCTCAAGTGATAGCTTTATACTTTCATATTGTTGCATTTTTGCAGATGGTAACCAAAACATACCTTCTTTCCATTGAAACCAAATTGTTCTAAAATAAACCTGCCAAATACACATATATATAAACACCGGTCATTCAGTGTCATCTAACTCTAATCAGCCCCAAGGGATCTATTAACAAGAACCTCAGTTACCCTCGCCTTCAGGGCTGGGTTGTAAAATATGGTTACTGGGGAGGTGAGGGATTTGCAAAGAGCCCCAAAACCTGTTTCCCACTACTGTTGTGCCACTCTGGATTAGCTCATAATAGGAAATGATGCTGTATCCAAAGACAGCCCTAGAAACTAATGTAGTCACTTCCTTATCTCCAAGGGTCTGATTAAACTCAGAAATTATTTCTAAACCTGCTTCTGCATTTTCCATCTAGAGTATTACTAACTTCAAATGAAAAAAAAATTCTGATATGCTGCAATACAGTAATGATGAAATATGACTGAGGTGTGGGTGGTTTTGTTCCGTAAATGAGTATGCATTATTTGTTTCAAGATCGAAATACAACAATTGTATACAGTATTTCTGCTTTGTGGGGTGAGATTGTACCATCTATGGTGCTTGGCATCAGGGAAGGACTTTCCTTATCACACTGCAGTTCTTAAACAAGGTACTTCTCAAAGATAATACCTCTGTTCAAGAAGGGCTCAGTGCTGGGAGGCCAAATCAACCAGGTTATGGAGACCAGACTGGATAACCACAGCACTCTCTTTCTGGTTTAAGCTGCAAAAGTGGATGATTTCCCGAGCATGAGGAACAGGACAGTTAAGAGAGGTAGTCTAGCATTGTGGCCAAACACTGAGACCCATCTTCTGAGAAGGAGAAACAGGAAGAAAAGAGAAGGACTCTTTAATGGGGAACTTTACTAGGCCCCTGCTCCATAAAGGGCTTCTCAATGCAGCGTGCAAGCCAGGCAGTGGGCCAGGAGCCAGAGCAACAGAAGCCATGGGTCATGGCCCAAACTTGCATGATCCATGGTGACAAAACATGTGGAGCTCCTCTTTTGGGAATGAGATCCCTAAGGGCCTGGCTGTGCCCCTGCCTGCCCTGGGTGTGTGGAAGGAGGAGGTGTATACACTCTCCTGGGCTAAGATACAGCAGCATTTGGCTGGAGGGTTGCTAGTGCCTCTACACCTGCCCTGGTTCTGCTCCTGCCCAGGATTAACTCTGTGCAAAACCCTCACTGATTTCAGCAATTGTTGCCTAAGCCTCTCTCTCCATGTGTCTGTGCTTCTCTGCCATGTCTATCAATTAAGCAAAAGCCCCAGACATCTTTTTGCTCATACAATGCTTTAATTATAAAGTAGTTTGCTTCTGATTGGCAATTACTCTGCCTGGGAATGGGCCTCACAAGTGGGTGGGCTTTCGAGACCTGGCTGTCACTCATCTGCCTTGTCCTCTTCTCCATCTGGCTGCCGAAGCATGAGGTCTTACAGAATTCTCTCTGAAATAAGAGCACTAATTAAGAAGTGGATTGGATTGGCCTTCACTGAGGCGGTATCTTTGGTTTTTTTTCCCTTTCCCTCCCCTGTGAATAGGAAACGTCTGATACTCTTTGCAGTTCCTAGGCTAACCTAATCACACCGTGGCACCCGGCTCCTCCTGCCAGACATGCTGTAAAGGATACAAGTGAGACAGCCATGGCACACAGAGAGCCTGCCACTGACCTGCTTCTGCTAAATGCTGTGGGACTGCCCTGGGAAAAACACTTCTCAGAAGTACCATCCCAATCCCAGATGCTGGAATGAGGTCTGAGGGGTCACCATGGGGGTCTGTGCAAAGGGAAACCAGGGGGCAGGGCTGGGTGTGGGGAGCAGACTGGGCCTTCTTGCTCTGAAATCCCTGAGCTAAAGACCAGAGGCAGAAATGCAAATGTGAAGAAACTGGAAGTCTCTTCTGTATCCTGACTCAACTGTGCAGCTTTGCAAGCTACCCTGGGGTGGGGGATGGGTGCAGGAGCCTGGGTACTGCCTGTGGTCCTCCCCCTGGCCTGGGGAAAGCCCCAGCCACCTCTTGACCTCACCTGTCCCCGGTCCTGTACTCTTCCATCCCATGACATCCTGGCTGCTGGCACAAGCCAGTCCCAGCTCGAAAATACCATAATGAGTGGAGGTGTCATAGTGCAGGGTTGGCCTGATATTGTCAAAGGCAACCTGCCACCAGCAGGAGTCAGCCACTGTTACAGTGCTTTTCTCATAAACTTTCTATGGCCACTAACATCTGGATTGTTCAGCATGTTCTCCTATGTCAATTGACCCTTCAGACCCTATCCTAGCCCTTTCCCACATCAAGAAGCATCTAGAGACAGAACCTTTTCCTTCTGCAACTAGAAACTGCACAGGATTGGATCTTAATACCCTGCACTTTGGTTTTGCTTATTAGAATCAGACCAGTCATCGTCGTTCAGCAGTGAATATTGGCCAAGATCAAATATTTTGTGGCACTGAGATAAGGAACTGAGCACATTTTTGATGAAACTCTCCCTTTCTTCAGCAGCCTGTGGTTTTTTTGAGCTATTTAGATTCAGCCACTAGAGAGCAAACTTCTTCTTTTTATCAAATGGCAATTTATATATTCCTTTAAAAAAGAATTGTACAGTTCTTCAGGCTAAAACCCATGAAAATTGAAAACAGCTCTAAGTTTACAGAAGGGAAAAGAAGCTTGCTTGCTCGGTCTTTTTGTCTGTCTTTTTCTCTCTTTCTCTCTTTCCACAAGCTGTGTTTCAGGAAGAGAGAATAAATGAGTGTGTTTTGTTGTAGTGAAGGCCTCTGTTAATGACTGCTGAAGCTCTCTTCCTTCGTGTCAATCACTAGAGGTAATTGTTCATCCTGAAATTTGGCAGGCTGTGTGAGTAGAATCTCAAAAGGGGGCCTTGGGATGCCAATAGGCAACGTGTGTGCAATTGTGCCAGAGTTAGAGAGGAGGGGATCTGCAAACTATCGGGATTATACTCATTAATATTGGAGGCTGCCTCTTTCTGGATTAGTGCTGAGCCGCTGGGCTCCTTAGACCACGTGGTTTAAATGCCCTTGAGATGTGAATGCAAACAGGTTGGAGAAGTCAAATCTTTCTGGGAGGAAGTCTTGAGCCGTGGGCTTTCACTTGTCCCTTGGTCTTTCACAGCTAGGACATGCCCTGCTCTGATGGTGAGGACAGGTGTGGAGATAAATGGTTTAACAGGAGACAAGCTTCACTTATGGACTGGGACTGTGCTGTGTGTCCCGGGCTTGCCAGCCAAGGTAGCAGCAGCAGGAGGGAACTGACCCTTTTGGGAACTACCCTCAAATGGCCCAGAGCACAAGTGAAGCAAAGCTAGTTCTGTCAAGACCTGGCAAGCCACATCAGCAGCTGATGAAAATCAGCTCTTCCCAGGAAAATGGAAAAGGATTTTGTGAAATGCTTAGTGTTGTCATTAGTGTGTACACAGTGGGTTATCTCCCTGCCTTTCTTTGTGAAATGACCAGCTGCAGATACGTGCTGTTGCCTAATGTTCAATGAGATGTGCCCTTCTGGTGACTCACAGGCATGATACTAGGGCCCATGAACTGACATGGACCTTTACAAAAGGGTCCTCCAATGGGCTGTGGGTGATATGTGATTTGACTGCTAAGAGGACAAGTCCTACTGTTTAATGTCCTATTGACATTATGAATTGCCCCATGGGGTGATGTGGCCCAGATTTAATCAATTTAATCCATTGTACCAACCTGGGAGCTAGTGTTTTAGACTGAAACTGCTTTGTTGTCTTTGATGACATTTCAGCAAGATGAAGTGGCTATGAAATGAATTAGTTGTACCCCTACCACATGCTGTGAGAGACTCTACAAGCCAGATGTTTTGCCAGGTCCCCAGGCACCTTAGGATTTTGGACTCAATCAGAGCAGCTAAGAGAGTCAGAGTTGGAAAATCTCACCAGGTCATTCTATTGCTAGGTAAGTTTTTATATTTTCCTGTGAAGCCACTGATCTTGAGACCAACTACATCTTGGGCAAGTGCTGTACAAATGCAGGCAGCAGGTAATAAAATCCTTTTACTTCTATCTTGGAAACATCAAGGTGTTTGGGAGTTGATGAGTCAGTTTGGAGAATGTGGTACCTCCATCCCTCTTTTTGATGCAACTTAGCTACAGCT
Source organism: Rhagologus leucostigma (assembly GCA_013397725.1). Classification (NCBI taxonomy): domain Eukaryota; kingdom Metazoa; phylum Chordata; class Aves; order Passeriformes; genus Rhagologus; species Rhagologus leucostigma. The sequence continues at coordinate 158,333 of VZTD01005549.1, forward strand.
GTGACTTCAAAGATCCATCACTTCAGGGGCTTGGATGTGAACAACTTCTCTGTAAGGTCACAGAGATCACAGAGGTACAAACTGAGAAGTGAGGACAGAAGCAGGACTGGAGTGTCCCACACTGCCAGGCATCCAGACCACCACAAAGGGTTGGTTATTGACCTGGCTGAGCAGTGGTCAGAGCAGGTGTGACATCTCCTCTGACCCCCTACTAATACCTGCTTTGGTCACCTTTGTAAATGACTAATAACCCTTTGTGAAGTGTGGCTTTGGGCAAGCTTGCTTCACTGGAGAAGCTCCTAGCTGGTGCTCAGATTAAAAACAGCCACTGGACAAAGTAAACAGCTCCCAGGACACACTGCCAGCAGCTGCACAGCTCATGTCTTTGCTCTGTGTTTGACAACCCAGTGCAGTATTGGTATAAATTCAGCTCTTGGCACATTCAAACCTCTTGTACGCTCTTACCTGCCCAGCCAGCTTTTAAAACTGTGTCAGAAGCAAAAGCTAATTATCAGCTTAAGCAGTGCTGTTTCTCCTCTTTGGCTGTAAACACTGGCCACAAGCAGGGGCAAAACCAGCACCTTGAAGTTTCTCTAGAAAGGACCTCTGGATAGGAACTGTTTAAGCACTCAGCATCTACTTCACTGATAGGTACATCAGTAGCTTTAACAGCGTACATTTAAGAGTGCTTTGTGCAGCTTTCATGTAGGAACAAGGATCTCTCTCTTTTAAAAAAAATAAGGCCATGATGATTTTTATTCTGTGTCTGAAAACCCATTTTCTGCGAATGTTTATGTGTCTACAATTAGATCCCATAAACTCTTAATGGAATGGCTTGCACACTTTTCCCCAGAAACTCTCTAAATGCCCCTCATAAGTGATTGTTTTCAATAATACTTCTTGCTTTTGAGTATCTGCTTGTATTTTCTATGTCCCTTTGGGACAGGCTGCATTGCTATTACCATGCTGCTGTTGCTGAGGTCTCCATCCGCAGCATGTCTTGGTGCTGGACCACCCTGGCACTTGCATTTTGTGCCTCCCATGAGTGAGAACCTGTGTGCAGGGATGGGAAGGAGATGCTTCCACCATGGGGGAAGGACCATGCTTGTAAGTTGTGGTGGGAGTGCAACTTCCTGTGGACTCTCTGCATGACTTGAACTATGGCTTCCCTATTGCAGGCCCCGAGCTAAAGCACTTGTCTGTATTTCTCTTGGGTTTTTTGGCTTGGAAATTATTTGTATGGAGAATTTTTTAAATGGAAGAATTAAGGACATTTTTTCCTAAATCCTATGGAAAATATTTTGCAAAGCACCGTGTTGTGCTTAACAGAATTTCATTCTTGGCTTTTGTTCACTCTAAAAAACTATTTTTACCTCCCTCTTTATACATCCCTTCTTTTCATACAAGAAATGTATCAATTTTCATAACTTTTCTGTCTGTCTGTCTGCCTAAAATTAGACAGCCACTTTCTTGTCTCTAACCATCTCCATAGTGTTATGCTTTTCCATTTCTTTCAATTTCTTTTATTTTTTTTTTTCTTTGTGATTTTTGTCTGGAAGACATGGCTTGCAGTGAAATTTTACTGATGCTGGAAAGGAAGATAGAACAAAATAAAACCCGGACTGTGTCTTGCTTTCTTTACTCTTCACGTTCCAGGAATGTTCAGTTATTTGTCCTTCAGCCAGACCTGTATATCTTCCAAGGCCTTATCTTTGTTTCTTGCCCTGAAATGAGAATTAACATCTCTGGTTAGAGGAGACTAAACCCAACATGCCGCTGCTGTCTGATGTTCTCAGGTCAGTCTGGGGTCTGCAGCAGCATCCTCTGCATGGGGCTAGTCTAATGACATTTGGTGTCATTCCCTGTTTCAGTGGGGTAAGGCTGGTTGTACGTGACCTCGAGCCTTGCTCAGCAATTCCCTTGTGCGGTTTTAGGCTTAAGCTGGCAATTAGAGCTGTTCTCCTTTCAGTGCGTCAGCACGCTTGTCATGCAGAGAGCATTGCTGTCTTGGAGTGGTCCCAGACCTAGCCTGGGGGAGCAGAGCGGGGAAAGGAAATGGGGTGTGGAGGGTGGGGGGAGAGGCCAATCACCTCTGGCATTATGAAACTTATGCCCTATAAAATACTGCAATTATATTGTTTTCTAAATCCAGTGGGAACTGTTGTTTTTCAAGCAATAAATATCCTCCTGCAGTGTTGGCAGCTGTAATATGGCAGCTCTGACAACCCAATAGTGAAAAGCATTCTGGTAACATGAAACAAGACCGATGTTAGTGACTTTCTATTAGCTGAGCTGAGAGAAACAGTCAAAAAAGGTAAATAAATTGAAGGTTCAAATTTGTTTTCCTTTTCTCTTTTAATAATCTCTTTACAATAAATCCAAGATCTTCACTAGCAATGTGTTTTTGAAAACATTTTGATAACAGAGCGCTGAAAGATGCAGAAGGAATCACTAATGACTGATAGACCAAACCCAGTATTTTTTGTTAAGAATGAGGCTCTTTTTTTTGTACTTCAAAATTTCAAGGCAAGATGATGTAGGCAATCATTCATTCTGTGAACACCGACAATATTGTCTTTTCCCATCTCTCAGCTGTTTTGGTCTGGGATATACAATACATTCTATTGGTATTCCTGTAGCAGAAATTCAAATGAATAGCAAATGCATAATAATGAAAAAACCAGAATGACGTGATTAAACTGAGATTCTAACACAGCAAACCTTACTAAACTTTCATCAGCACTAGAGTTAGATTCTTCTCAGGACAAATAGGAATGAATGTGCAGAGCATTTCACTGTTAATGCTGTACCTAAGCCACATGCACTAATGTGCTATAATAATTAAACCACTTTGTTATGGAAACATATTTACAGCTTGATCTGTTGTTGGTTGAATGACAGGATTTGTAAACTAGGTTTTCACATTTATGGAGAACTGTCCTTGTGCAAAATATCCCTACTTTGATGCAACCTTGGACCTTCAGGGAAATTAGTCGGGTCTGTGGGTACAAACAATCCCATTAACATATGTTAAATCAGATAATAAAATTGCAATACAAATGTAGCAGACTCCCTAATGTAATGGTGTTGACTTGTAGTATAAGGAAAACCCTTACCGTGGTGCAGACATTGCAAACCCAGGTGGATCTCACACGCCCCATTTTTCTTATGGACTGCGAGTTGTACACACTCGCATCTCTTGTCCATCATCACTGCAGATCCCAAAGACAAGGGTAGACCTAAAGGGATATAATCTCATATTATCTAGTTAAAAAGGATGTATTTTGCTCTCCAAATCATTTTTCTCTAGGCTCGAACACCAACTGAGTGCCATTGTTACCCAGACATTTTTGAAATATGTCCACAGTTCTCACACTAAGAAGTCGACAGGCTATGTGGTGAAGTAGTTGATCGCAGATTAAACCTTTGGGTTTTGTTCCTCTGTGTCCAACAATTTAGAAGCCACAACTGACTTCAAGATGTGCTTAAATGAGAATAAAGTTTGCAGCGGAACCTTCCCTATTGCAAGAACCTTGCATATACATTTGTAATTATTAGTGCATTACCAGAGATGGTAGCATAGACATAATAAAATGATTTATTTCATATTCCTGCCAGCACATGTGTGCGTCTTAATTGTGTATCGAAGATGCTCTTAGAATCCTCTCTGTCATGTAAATATGCTCATTGGCTAGTAAATATTAATGCTGCACGCTGGCTCCAGCTGTGAGAAGATTTTATTGTTGTGTTAGTGGTTTTGATTAGCCTCCAAAAGGTTTTGCAGCATCTACTCTATTTATTTGAAACATACAGAACTGCTGCAGCAAGGGCTGCTACAAAGAAAATAATGCACTTTCTTTCATTGTTTTTAATTTAGTTTGTGCTTTTTTAATGCTTCGGAGTCACTCTCTACGAAATTCCAGAGACAGGGATGGAGCTACCTGGTACTTTTTAGTTCCAGTTTTCAGCAGACAGTGCTGAAATAAAAGAAATACATGTCACGTCTTCCTATTATTCTCCCTAATTGTCATGGCAATTTACCCACAAGCTGACATGATAGCCATGGAGGGAAATGGAGCAAAACCTTTTACATAACTCTGGGCTCCAGGAAATCATGGAGGCAGATGGAAAGGGGAGGTTTGGTGTCTGCTGGGCTGCACTGTGGGGATTCTCACCCTTGAGATCAGCTCACAAGGTTGGTGGCGTGTCTTGACCTTCCTTCATCCAGCTGATGGAACAAAGTCCTCCTCAGCTGTCCCTTCCATATCCCTTACAGCAGGGCACAAAGCTCTGCGGAGTTACCCGAGCTGCTGGTGCTGCACATCTCGCCGACTGCTGGACTGGTGTCTGTGGGACTGGTGTCCGCTCTATGCAGGGACCCAGGTGCTGTTGTGCCCATACCAACGTGGCTCTTCATGGTGAGAGGCATGTTCTGTGGCTCCCAGCTTTTGCAATGAGAAGGTTGTCCTGAATTCCCACATCAAAAAGAGTGGGCAAACTTGTGCTGTATCCCTCCCTCCTGGCTCTGAAGGGGCTTTCTAGAGAAATGAACAGCAATGATGTGGTGATCATATCCATTCCCTTGCCCAGGCCACCACAGTCAAAATACTTTGGCAGCGTGAGCTCTGGTCTGTGCTACTTCACACACAACCTCAGAGGAAGGGGTTTTGCAAAGAGGTAAATCTTTGAGCTTGGGCGATTGCTTGCTGGGACAAGCCCAGTTAGTCTTGCAGGGACGGTATTTCTTTTGCCCTGTGATTTGACTTTAAAACTTGAATTAAATATGCCCAGCAGGCATTGACTTCTGAGCTGGGAAATTGGGCACTCTCCTCTGTCAGTGAAACATCTGGGACCATTAGCAGTGTCTGCTCCACAGTGAGGTCGACCCAGGTCAGCTGAGATGCACACGTAACATCCATCTTTTCCTGAGACTTCTGTCCACAAGAAATCCAAACCATCGCACCCTAGTGGACAGGCTGTTTGGACGTGACTACTTTTACTTATGATGACTACGTCTGGATTTGAGCCAGTTTCTTGGAGCTAAATTGCCAGTCCCCCGTGCTGGGTAGTCTACTCTAATTTGTCGGCTGTTAATTTTCAACTGAAAGGCCTTTTTTCTGGGGGGCACTTTTCAAAACTTAGTGCGCTGGTGGGGCTGAGCTCTGTTAGTAAGCCAGTTCTTACACGGAGGTCACCAGCATCTCTAACCTCCTTTACATAAACCTTATATAAAAACCCACTGTACCTTTGCATGCTGAAGAATAAGTCTTGTTTCTATTATTCAGAAATTACCACATTTTCAGCTGATCTTTTAGGTGGTTCCTAATAAAATTGTTAGGACTGGAAAATCTTCAATAACGTTTTTAAATACAGCCCAGCTTCACAGTAATAAACTCAGCTTTTAACAGTCCTCATTTATAACAATCCCAACAGCAAGAACTAATTTTCCCTCTGATAATGAGGCCTATTAGCAGGACTGTTCACACAGGGCTGACCTGGATTCAACAGTCATATGATTTTTTTTTTGTTATTTTCAAGGCACATTGTGTTTAGCGAGTAAACATACAGCTTTCCCTCTTGTTCTTGTCTCTACTTGTCTCTTTAATGATTGTTTGAAGGTTGCTAAATGGAAAGCACAAAAGTAAAATGCGGTGATGTTCTATGCAAATAGCAGCTTTCTTCGTTATTCTGATGCAGCTAATTGCTGAACCCCGCTACAATGTGTACTTTCACAACGGGAACATTTATCCCGTTCCCACTGGGGTTTGTTATGGTGAGAATACAACACTTCAGCTTTTAGTACGGGCAAAGGACACGATTGTTTGAATATGCTGACAGCATTTATCATTCCACACAACTGCTTGCTATAGGCTGCAGAGCTGGAAGATGTCTCCTGAAAGCAGTGGTGCAACTCTGATTGCTTCCCGCGGAGCAGGGTGGGTGAGCAGTTCCTACCAAGTTTCTTGCACCACAACTTGCAGTGTCCCCTCCTTGCTGGGCTCCATACAGGACCATGGGAGGCAGATCAGCACAAGGGCTCTTCCTGTGACCTGCTCATGGCTCGTGAGGCCGACTTGGCTTGAGGCTGCAGGACAAAATTGATATTCCTGGTCCAGGCATCTCCCTGACACCAGACAGCTCTTCCCACACACGTGTCCTTCACAGAACACCCAGCACCTTGCAAGGGTGAGTTTTGCACATACCTACTTTCTGCTGAAAGGGACCTCTCATCCAGGAGAAGTTAGGTTTGGTCCTATTGCCCTCTTGTGGCTGCCCAAAAGAGGCCACAACTGTCACTGTCTCACGTTTGCACATGGTACCTGCCCATTCAAGCTGACATAACTTTCATATAACTTAAAAACACAGTACTGGTTCCCTAGGAACTGCTGCGTAAGGTAAGGTGGAGCACCAGCCAGGAAATCATGACATTTCTGGAAGGGACATGGTGTGCCACTGGAGGAGACCAGGCACAAGGGTGTCTCTGGCCAAGCCTTCCTTCCCTCCTCTTCCCTCACTCTCACAGTTGCCTTGTGGCTATTTTTCAGCCACATAAAAATGGGAAAAATGGTTTGGCAGAGTTCTCCAGGGCTCTCAAATCCAAATATGACCATGAAAAATGCCCTGGTAATGCTGGCAAGACACCCTTTCCTTACTGTCAGACCTGAAATGAACCCCATGCATTATCAGTAAAGCATATTGTGGTGGTGCTTCCGTCCCTGTAGGACATGATGTGCACAAGGTGGGGAGATCACTGTTGAAGGGTTTCACCAAAACCCAATGGTTAGAATAATAACTAAAAAAAAGACAAGTAGGAGGAAAGATAGTAGAAAAAAAGAAATGGATACTGTAAGTGTCCCAAAGTCTTAATGCCTGTCCATCCATGCATGAGGATGTTCTGGGTTCAACTGTACCTGAGCTGCTTTCTCTTTCCTGCTTCTCCTGTCAAGCTGGCAGCATGTGAGCAGCCTGCACACCTCTCTGGTGTTTATTCCTACAAATAGCTTGAAAATTTACTCTGAGATACCTAAAAGGACCATCAATAAAATCAAAGCAGGCTTGCATGCAAGTTAAATCTTCTGATAACAAGAGGTAATGTTATTTGGTTTCGGGCAAACAGGGCAATAAAAGCTGAGATGTTAAATGAAAATCTGCTTGCTGTATATTGGCCTTGACACAGTGTTTTACTGAACATAGCCTGCACTTAATGGAAAATCCTGGCAAACAGTTAGAGCCAGGACTATAATATTCATAAACTAGCTGTGGCTTCAGTGTGATTTTCCCCAGTGAAAGTCATGCAAGAATAAAAAAGGAAGATTCAGTAACAGTGTAATTGCGTCACATAACGGCTCCTCCTGGGAAGCCATTTGAAGTTTTAATGTTTTAAAATGAATACTGAATTCACTTATCCTTGATAAAGCATGTGGTTCCTTTTTCTGCTCCCAGGTGCAGATGTGCTAGTGCACAGAAGGGCCAGAACAAACACCATTTGCAATTCAAGTGCCTTTAGACCCCAGATGAGACCGTCTTGTAACCACTTCCCTGCTATTATGTAGCTTGATTAAGGGTAAGAATTATCCCTCCAGTCTGATATTTGCCAGTGACTACCAAAGACGTGACTCTAAGCTCTCACTAATGAAAACATCAGGTCTCCTCAAGGTAACAGAGGCACACATTGACATCAAACCACTGAAATGACACCAAATCAGGCTGGACTCTTGGAGTTGGTCATCACATAGTCCTGGTCTCATCTGACAAAGTAAGGCATTAAAATATCTGGGGTTTGCATATAAAATCATCACCTCGGGGGCGTGAAGAAACCCTCTTCCCTCCAGGGCCAGCCACAGTTGTGCTGTCTGTATGTGAAGCATGGGCTGCCAGCAGGGACAGACATGATGCATGGGCTCTGCTAGGTTGTGCTTTGCATGCAGCAGATGTTCAGGTAGGTTTGTTTCTTTTGCAGGACCAAGTTCCCAAGCTTGTGCCTGGGCTAAACTCCCCTGATGGGCCCTGACGGTCAGCGGCATCCCTGATCCACCTCATGCTTTCTGAGCTCTTAGTCCTCTTCTTTTCAACTGGACATTTGATCATTAGCAACAGCAGGTAGTACAGGACATGCCGTATATTCAGTTTCTGAAGAAATGAACTATTTTACATCCATTGCTCCATCATCCTCTTGCTCTGTCGCCTGTCACTGCAGTTCCCTTGGATTGCCAGACACTGGTCCAACCTCTGCTTGGCTCTAGTGTCCGTCTGCACCCAGTCTCATACAACGTATCGGTTTTTGAATATTTCACCTCCACATCCCTTTTCTGAAGCCACAGGATCAGTCAAGTTCTTTGAATCACACCTTGCAACATTTATTTCTGTTCATTATCAGGGAACAGGAAGAGGGTTGTTATAAAAATGAGTTGCATTCATTGTCTGTCCTCAGCTGAGGATCTTTGATATTTCTGTACTGGTGCAGCTCAGACATAAATAGTATTGCCAAAGAATTGCCAGGATCAGGTGAGGCAAGTTTCCATCTAAGAAGTTCCTTGCCACGAGACAAGAGATTTTCTTTCTTCACCGAAAAGTTTCAAATGCAGCAGGAAAAGGTTGAGCTTGTTGCCTTTCTCAAAGACAGGCTTTTTTCTTTGCCATCCAAAGCAAGAATTGCAAAGGTTTTAACATGAATTTAAGAAAAACACAGGGCTGAATTGCTGAAGTTAAAAATTACCAAAAATACCTGGGCATTTCTTTTCAAGGGAAAGTTCTGTAATATTGAACTTACTTATAAAAGGATAATATCAAACTTATAAAAGGGAGTCCAGGACATCTCCAAGCATGCCTGGAGCATCAGATGATATGAAGGCGAAACAACTGATGGTTTCTGTAGCAGTAGCTAATGCCTGTGTGTGATTTAGTAGCATAGTTTTGAATACGAGATCTGCATGATACACACAAAGTATTTAATGATGACTCAGAGGCCACTATGGACCAAAAGGTCACTGATAAGTAATCCAAATTCCCATTAAAGTTTTATAATCCCTGCTCTTAGCAGAGTGGCTACGTCTTCTTTGGATTTGTACAACCGCTAACACAATGGGATCTTGTTCCTGCCTGTTACACTTTTTGTTGTTTGTGACTGGTATTTTTTCAGTGCTATCCCTAAATAACCATAGAAAATGGAAACATCTGATAAAAAAGTGATCTTTCTTGTGATTTCCACCTGTACGTGGGGACTTTCAGCAGTGCCTGGCATCCTGTGTGGGTGGAGTTTGATGGGAGTTCTCCTGATGGCTTCACAAGAGGTGAAGGGAGGCCATTCAGCCAGCCCCAACGTTTGTCCTTTCCTCATTGCACAGGAGCTGAAGGATCTGCATTTGGCAAACAGAAGAACATGTCCTCCCCAGAAGACTCCACCAGGCTCTGGCTCTGTCACTGACCTTGTATGTACACAGGGAGAGGTCACTCACTGCTCCTGTGCTTTCCTCATGCTCCTGACATGTTGGAAAAAGCAAAGGCATCTCCCTCTCTATCACCTCTAGCTGTGTTTTTCTGCTTCATCATTCGAGGAACAGACTTGCGAGGTGAATGGAGAATGACCCCAGCCTCGTGCTTGGGCGAGTGAGATGGATTTTGCAACCTCAGTGACCTGGTAGCCTGGCCAAGCTGGTACTAATCAATAGCAAACACTGCGTCCAAGGCAGAGTTACATTTCAGGATGCACTGAGCCAGCCATATTGCACATGTTGCACGCTCATGCTTTCCCTGGTCCTGCTGCAGAGCCAGACTGTGCTCCTGTGGCTCCATCCCAAAGAAGGCAAGAAGTGTGCTTTCCTTCTTCCACCCTGCCTGGCTGTAGTAGGGGATCCCTCCTTTGGCCTGTGTTGGCAGCCTTGTGATTCTTGTGTTGTAAGAGGGCTGGGAGCTTTATAGAGAAGGTTAACCTAAGCTATAAGCTCACTTTGGCTGGGTCACTTTGGAATATTAATGTGAGTGTTAAGGTCAGAATATTAATATTGTCAGCTGTGCAAGTGTGCTGCTTGTAATTCATAATGAATATGCTGAAGAACAGCACCATTTCAGTGCCATGGCAGAGCCGTTTTCTACTGGAAATATTCCACTTTCTGGCTGTATTACTTCGACACGGAGTGGGAAGTTTCTCATGACTGGGAATGTGCACCGTCCTTCCCTGCTTATGAAGGGCACACGAACAGTGAAAATCTCTGAATTGTTTGCATTTCGTAGACCCGGTAAGCTTTCAAATCAAATAACATCTCCTTTTTTTTTCTCCCTCTAAGAATAAAAAGAGTGATTTAGGTAATGTGGGCATGAATAATAGGTTTTTCACAGTTATATTTGCTGCTTCTGTTTAATTTCTCTGAGATGACTAATTGTTTTAAGAGCTGTATTCCCAGAGCAAAACAAACAGACAAACAAACAGCTCCCCTCTGTTTCACTCCACAAAGCTTAAACCAGCCCAAATAAGGACAAAATAGATTTTGCCATCTGTAACTGTAAGTTTCCTCTTCCATCAGACTTTTGCTTGAAACAGATAAGGTTTTCTTTGCATTGGCAATTAGGGCACTATCTCTTTTTGGACAGATCTGAATCAGCCATCTTTCTAAGCCAAGATCAGAGACGTAGGTAATGAGACTGAAAGCAAGTTCAACAAAGTAGAAATTCTAGTTCAAGGAGCTGTTTATGAATTCAGACTTTCTTTATTAAATTAGAAAGAAAAAGTCTCTCAGGATCCAGCAGTCTCCAGCAAAAATGTGTTCACGTAATTTTGTTGGTCTACAAGCTCTCTTTCCCTTTGGCATTACTGTAATCAAAGCAGACTAACAAAAATACTTTGTTTTATAAGGATGCATAAGTTGTTCCGTAGGTGTCTGCTTTGGTAGCAGGATGCATACTCATTATTTATGATGCAAGAAGCTGTCTCCCTGAAGGATATCTCTTCAGTCCATAAAGCCTAGCATTTCCTTCCTTGTGGTGTTGACCCAGCTTCCTAAGTTTGTTTTCTCTCCTTTGCCGTGTTTTCCAGACACTGCAGCTCAGAAAGATGCTATTACAGTGTGATCAATCTGCAGCAGGTACTGGGGTCCCAGGGAGATGGCTGATGATTGAGCAGGGCATTTTCCCAGAGCAGACAGGAGAGCTACCTGCCTGCCTGGCATAACCCTCCCATGCCAGTAACCCACAGGTGTTGTGGTGGAAGTGCTGGCACATGGACAAAAGAAGGTCCCCCTCAAAGTTTCTTCTCTCTGTTGTGTTCCTGCCTGAGAAGTGATGCCACATGGAAAACCAGTGGCAGTGCATTCAAGCTGGGCGAGGTTTACCCCACAGAACTCACTTTTGTTACTTGTAAAGGGGTTATCCTGTTGCTGGAGGGAGGCAGGGATATCTAAAGGAGGATCTGAATCATCAGGCTCAAGCCCCTTACCTGTGCCACAACTTACTGAAGTACCTAGCTCTCTGCTATTTAAAGAGGGGCCGGAGACAGTGAGACACCCGAATTTTAGACAGACAGACTTAAGGAAATGAGTCCTGACATGGTGATAAACTGCTTTCATGTCAACCATGCTGCTATTCTGGAATAAAACCTTCAGATTTCTGGGACTTTTATGCACGAGTAAGCAGCAATATTAAGGAGTTTGTGGCCCAGTTATATAATCCACATCATTCTCTTTGTTTTATTCCATTTCCCTTTGTTTTTTCTGATAGTCGGTGACAGCCATTTCCCAAGTGCTTTCAGTGTGGAAGTACACCGATGCTGAACCTCATCAGCCTGCTGCAAATGCATTGATATTCACGCAGTGACTTCAGAGCCACATTCCTGAGGAGGGTGAGACTAAAGCAAGCAGACACTTCTCCAAGAGTTGTTTCTGCAGCAGTCCATCTAGGGATCCATCTTGGGAGCTGGGACAAGCTAAAAAAGAATGTATGCAGAAAGCACTGTTGTGGAAAGCTTTGGTTTGTGCAGTTGGGTTGTGCTCTGTTTCTGTGGGAGATCTGTGTGCCCCTTCTTTTTGTGCCCTGGAAGGATTTGGACTTTCTCAAAAGAAAAAAGTATTTCGCAGTGATGCTACAAGGTGAATTAACAATGTTGGGGTGAATTAACTAATGTGAATATTGCTGAAAAATCCCTGGCAGTAGGGTATTAGCTGCTTTCTGAAATGGGCAATGCAACTTCCGTATTCATGGACTTCAGTGCTGTTCCATTGCTCTGCTCATTATTATCCCATTTACACTTCTGAATTAATTGAATTGAGAAGGAATATGGATCTCTTTCACCATACTCTGAGTAGCTGCATGACCAGAAGAAGCAAACATATATGGAGGATGATGAGTGTTATCAGCAGCTTCCTGTGTATTTTACAGTCTAAAAGCAAGGAGTGAGGGTCCTTTGCCAAAGCATGGAGGAGGCATATGGGGGAAAAAGTGTGTCTAGGATATACTTCCTGGTCTAAAAGCATCACGTCGCTAGTCAGAAGCCAATGTCAGCTAGGTACTTGACTGGTTTTATGTTTAAACATGAATCAGCATAACTTCCCGTAAACTAGTGTATAACTGCAACAGCATGAAGCCCAACTCATACTTTGTGAGAGATTGTGGTATGTTTAATTAATCATCCTTAACTGTTTGATGAGCAGAACTATGAGGACAATATCAGTTAATTTCTTGTATGTAGAATTAAATATGTACAATTTAAATGTGTGAGAAGTAAAAAAGATTAAAAAAACCCAGAGCTGGGCAAAGCTGAAGAAGTTATTTAAGGTGGTGTAGGGAAGTTTGTGTTTGTACAGAAAGTCTGCTGTGCTCGTCTTCTTCAAGACCTTTCTCAATGCTAGGGGAGGGAGTGGCTCTACACTTGCCATATGCTGTTGTCTGAGTTAATGTTGTTTCCTCATTTTTGAAGAAGGGTTATTCTCCAAGGGTATGCGCGGTCTGTAAGAACCCTTGCTTTTTATTTTCTTTAGGAAGAATATGTCTTCCATATTCTTTATGAAGAATATGTCCTCCAAAACTGCATCAGTACCAGAGACAGGGAGGTTCACTTGTGGGCTGTAGGATGGTCATGAGGAAGCTGTGCTAACCTCCTTACAATCCAACCAGAACATCTTACTGCCTCAGTGGCTTGGCTCTGAAAATGTGAACTTTGGTTTTCCAAGACACCCACCTGTACCCTGTCTAGAATTCAGGGAAATCCTGAAAATTCCTGCATGTAAGAAATGTTGTTGTCTCCAGAGTGGAAAAGTCCCTTGATTTTCATCAGGGAAACAGGGAACAATATGAGAGTTCCCAGGGCTTTTCAGACAGGAGCCATGGCAAGGGTCTAGTTCTGCTCTACCTGTGGCACAGGGAGCATACAAGACAGTCAAAAAACCCCAAAACCCAGAGCAGCACAGTGCAGTGATGATGAGGCTGTATGATGTCTGCCACTGGCATAGCCCTGTGTGAAAGCAGAAGGAAGTTGGTGCAGGTGTAGCAGCTGTTTCTCGAGGATATTAATCCATTTCTAGTGTGCATGAGGATGCGCTACCCCTGTATCTCAATAAAGTTGTTTGCAGATAAAAGAAATGTAAAAAGGAAGGTGATTTTTGATAAAAAAGTGATGAACAAGTACAAGTCTGAAATGATACACCATGTATCATCATGCAACAGATATTCGGTGTAGGCAAGCCTTAGGTCAAAGATAGTGAGCAGAGAAGCACCACAACTATCCATGCATGAGTGATAACGGAGGCCAAAGTTTTCACATATGGAAGTCTCCAGAAGTACTAAATGAGGAGCCTGGAAAAATCTACAGATTTATGAATATTATTATCTGTGAACTTTAATTACACTGACATTTAAAATGAACAAAAATGGCACTTTAATTGCACTGTAGCCACACTTTTATTGCATGCATTTAAATACATTAGAAAGAGGTTAGATCTGTACTGTGCTGGATGGGACCAGTTCAGGCAGTTAGACGTTAAAAATATGGAAAGTAATGGAGATTTCAGAGCTGCACCTCAGCTAAGTAATACTGGTTCAGTAGTTGTCTCTCAATATGATAGAGGAGCAAAAAGAAGTCTTCTCCAAGCTTTTTGAAGTTCTCCAAGGAACTCCAGGCACTGGAGTCTGCTCTCTAAAGTCTGCTTGGATGAAACTGCTTGTGGGCTTTAGATAGATGGCCTTCTCTGCAATGCTATTTTCAAAACAGACATAGTTTTTTCAAGTACAGCTTTGCATAACCCTGCATAATCATGGCCATTGGTATAGGAAGGGTCTCACACCAGCCTCCAAAGTATCTGAGATAGCCATCCTTGGAGCTAATGGGCTGGATGAGATGGGTGGCACTTCATATCCAGTTTGGCAAGACTGTTTCGAATTTACAGAGCTGAGGATCTGACATTGTCTATCTGTGAGGCTGTGGTAGAAACCAGACTCCTCCTGCACTTTCATGTTTTGGTTGAGAATGCTGATATATGGAGGTCTGACATCGCACTTCTTCCTTTCAAGCCTTCTTCCTGTTTGTGGAAAGCTGTTAAAAAGGAATTAAAAAAAAAGTTCTGCTGTTTGATGAACCCTTAAAAGATATGTTCTGCTAGTGGTTCAGGCACTGAAGAACTTTACTCAATTGTTTAATTCCTAACCGTCCCTGGGCAAATGACTCCATCTCAGTAGTCTCTACTCAGCTGTGCAGCATTAATGATTTCAGAATGGAGCTCTCAGCCTCAGCTCTTCAGCTATAAAGCCATACTAGTCCTTAATTCATAAGCATTATTTGTGATCAGACATACTGACAAGCTGGACTGTGTAAGAAAACTTCCTTGCTTACAACTTTCAGAAATGGAAACCACGGGTTTGTGCGGTTTCTGTGCTACAGGCTAAGACTTTGAAAGTTTGAAATGGATTATTGCAGACTCCTCTGGGGGCTGCATCATTTTGTTCCTTGTACAAAACATGTCTGGTGCTGTGAATACACAAACCTTAATTCTGCCCTCATGTTTGACAGTAGTACAAACGTCACTGCTCCTTTCATTGAGTAAGCAATCACGCTGATAGTGCAGATCTTAGGTGCTGAAAGAAGTGCATTTGTGGCCTCCTAGAAAAATGAATTGTCAATTTAATTTTAACTTGGGAAATATTTATGTAGGAGGCATTCTGACTCTTTAAAAGATCCCTTCCTCAGATGTTTTTTTCTGTTTTGTGATTCACTGCTTACTTAAGCAAGTGTTGTTGTTATGCCCTGCTGTGGTTTTGCTTCAAGATCCCTTTTCAGTGAGTTAAGTTTGAGAGTCCAATTTCAAAAACACACTTCCTTATCCCAGAGGTATGACCTGCATTCTTAATTTCCAAAGATGCTTGTGATTTGCGTTTTGACATATTAAAACTCATACTTCTCAGATTAATCCATTTTACAAAATTATCTAAATCTCTTTGTATCATTGACTTGTCATTATTTTGTACATCACTTTTTGTACTACCTGTAAATATTAGTGTTCATGGCTTTAGATTTTCTTATAGATTTAAGTACCAGCAGCTATTACATGCTCTAAAGAGATGCTATAATTGTGCTATAACTCTGTTCTGTGTTTCCACTGATGACTTGGATGATGTATACGAACCTGTGATGAACTGCTAATATGCTGAAAGAAAGGACTAGAAATTTGTAACAGGCTTCCCAAATGAGAGGCATGGTCTGAAAATAAAGAGGATCAGTTTCAAGAAGTAGAAATTCAAGGTAGCACACTCAGGTTGAAGTACTCTTGTACAGGAATATCTAATGGAGAATACTTGGTTTTCAGCAAATCTGCAGAAAAGACTGGAGTTTTCCATTACTTGCGGGTTCAACATGAGTCAATTGTGTCTATATGATGAAAAAAGAAAGAGGTAAGTGTTACAGTGGGGAATATAGATGTCTTTTTAGCCTGCAGCACAAATTAAATATTCCTCCTGCTATGGTCAGCACTGCAAGGGCTTCTGCTGCAGCTCTAAGATTGATTTTAGATGATGCACTTCAAAGAAAATGGAATCAGCTGGAGGGAATCCATAGGAGAACACCACTGCTGACACATCTCAAAAACATGGGCTCCACAGGAGGACTGAAGTAACTGGGTCAGCAGAGTGTACAGAATGAAGGACTTACACAGCCTTCAAATTTGTTAAAAGTCTCTCTAAAAAGAACAGCTTCCTTGCCATGTCTGTAGGACAGGAAGTGCACAGCTTAACTTGCAGTTACTGGAGGCTTTTAAATATGGGTTAAACAAGCCCTTGTGGGGCTGGTAAATGTATCATTGACTCTTCCTTGGGGTGAGGGTGATTTGGATAACCTACCAAGTTCCTCCTGGTCCTCTTTTGCAATAGTGCAGCTACTGACATACAGTTCTATTGTTGATCTCTTTTGCTGTATTAGCTATAAAACTGAGTTTTGGCATCACAAATGCCTTTGAAAATTGTCATTGGATTCTGGCTCCATGTTTACTACTGCTTTTGAAATCCATCAGTACATCTAGTGTGTGCTACACTGACTTAGATGTGTGTTGACTCTACACCACATGCTGTGGTTGGGTGAAAATACAGTAAGTTCCTTTGCTTTTGAGGCCACTGTTTCAGGGCCCTGCCAGAACATTTTAGAGATGTACATTTCATTTTTCTCATGCTCTAGCTTTGACCCCAAGCTTCTACTGAGCAAGGTGCTAATGTATGCTAATGTATGCTAACGTATGCCTGAACTACTTTGTATTAGCTCTTTTATGTTTAATTGACTTGATTTGCTATATTTACATGGTAAGTTATGTGGTATGTGGATTTCATGGGACAGAGGCCAATGTCACTTATCTTTGGCGTGTTTGAGTGTGCTTTCTCAAAGCAGCAATTGCATATGACTTGCTCTTACTGCTTCAGTCTGGGACCTATGAAATCCCGCATACAGATTTCCATAACAGGAGGCAGCTGGGCACAGGGAGATGGGGAAAGTGGGATACCCCAGCTGACAAAAACACCCAGAGAGTCTCAGACTTGAGATGGTTTGTTGGGCTTTCTAGAGCAGCTGCTTCCCGAAGGACTAATTTGCTCTGCAAATGCCTGGCTCAGGAAGCACTGAAGCTGTATTGGTTCGGGCATGTGCATAAGGTCCCAATGGCCACCAAATATGAGCTGGTATCTCTGTTCCTATGACATAATTTGCCCATATCCAATGGGACCATGGCCTGTAGTTTGCTCCCGTAATGGCTGTGCTTTACCGGTCATTGTTGCTCCTGAGGTGCAATGGCATGAAGCATCAGGTAGGATGGGAGCGTGTCAGGGGCTCCCATATCCGTTTCTTGCTTATTTTCACCCCTGTGATGTTTGCCAGCTCCTCCAGAGTGAGTTGTTTCAGGAATGTCTGTTAAATTGGCGGTGACTGACACTTATTGCCAGTACCCAGGGATTCCCTGTCATTCGAGAACTACTGGGACCTGTCTAATAATCGCACTTTTCACATGCACCTTCTCATCCAGCCCTTCCTTCAGCTGCTGTTGTCTAATGTGATCAAAGCCTTTACCTATCACATACTCCCTCTCCACTTTGTCGCTGGTGAGGTCTGATGAATCACCCTCGTTATTATTCTGAGCCTGCAGGTCACCCAGACACAACACAGTGCCCACACAATGGTGACAACTGAATTATAACAACTTCTCAGTTTCCTTTGCAGCACAGATACAATATTTATGACACTCTTAATGCACAGCGCTGTCAAGATTTTTAAAATGAGAGTAACTCACCTGCCCCTGTCACACATGCATGTCCTTCGTGTTTCAGAAGTGCCAGGAGAATCCTTATCAATTTTTCTGTCTTAATAGTCTTCTGCCATGAAGCCTGAGTCAAAAATGGCAGGCTGTACCACAGCAAATTCTGATGGATCTTTCTGTGGAGGCAGCACAAAACTTTCAGCTGTGTTGCTAAACAAGTGACTTAGCCTTGAGGCCATGGGAATGTATGAGCACTATTTCCCCCTTACCGCCTCATTTTAAGCAGAATTTAACTCCCAAATGTCTTCATAGATTCATCCCATAACCTTACAGGGCACTTGATACTCAACAAAACCAATAGGTGACACAAATTCACTCTCCTGGATCAGAAGAACCAAATTACGTAGTGGTCTTTATGCCAGGTTGGATGTCAGTTGTCTCCCTAGGGTCAGGCACCGAGCTGGCGTCAACACTGCAGTTTTGTGCTCCGCCTGCATTAGCAGAAATATGACTGATTGCCCTTGGCCGTGGGTGATCTGGAACATGTTTGTACTGCCAAGGGATGGGAAAACACATGGGCTTGGAATGAATGTATATAGCACCTCAGCTTTGAGCTCCTGCTCCACCTGACTCTGAAGGTAAGAACTTGTAGCTACAGTCAGAGGCTCTCACAGTAACTTTGTGAATAATACACTCAACTACTTCTGGCCATCATTGCTCTTCCAGCAGAAGTTGTGGTGACCAGTGACTTGCCTGTGGACTTGTATGTCATTTAGGCACTTCTGGATTGCTCTTCTTTAGCCTTCTTTAGCTCTGGGTTCGTATACAACTCTAGGAAAGAGCCTGGAGAAAGCTGAAGAGGGAGGGGAGCCGAGGAACAACTGGCCTCCCTCATAATTTCTCCTAAGATCTTGCTTTTATTTTTCTTCTTGAAAAGCTGGTTGTTAAATTTCCCTCATGTCTTTGCACTGACCTGAACAATAATTGAGCTCTGTTATAGTCACTAAATAAATCTGGTCTGAGAGACCTCCATGCTACTGGCAAAGGACATTTCATGGCACAGCCTTTCTCTGCCCTCCTCAGCCCATCTCTTTTAAAATGACAAACCTGCATTTAGAAAAAGGAAATTTACTGTGGCTTTTCTGTGCAGATGGTGATAAGCGTGAGTTAGCATTTGTAAGCTTATAAGCACATATGGTTTTGTACATATCAATTAAGGCAGTTGGCTAATCACTCTAATATCATTACTGATTCATCTGTATTCCTTCAAATAGACATTTATGCTCAGCCTGCTGGTTTTTATACGTATGGATTGGATTGTGCAATTCTCCCTGTCACCATTTGTAGTCAATAACATTTCCTTGGCACCAAAGGGAGGAAAAGGGTACATTTTAGAACTGTGTGGGCAAGTCATTTGGCCCATGCCTTATGTGTAAGGCATGCACATAAAATATTTGTGCGTGTGTGGTTTCTTTTTAAAGGATCTGCTAGTCATGCTGTGGGCTGAGTGACAACAGCATTATGTTTGTGCACATGGGACATACATGCAGATACATGCATGCACTCATGCTGCTGTTAGCAAGCCTGTTGTGCATGGCCAAGCATCTTGACCCTAACCAGCCTCACCTCACAACCCTGATGTGGCTCACCACAGTACCTCCAAGGTACCTGAGTCTCTGGACTTTGGGTGGTGTTTGGGATCAAAAAAACTATGTGAGCTGTTGGAAGGTTTTAGGAACTGCGTTGCTTTTCCAGTGTTCGTGATGAAATGGCCTGGGTCAGCCCCTGGTACAGGTAACCTGCAGGACTGGAGGGCTGTGTGACCTGCAAGGCCATACATTGACCAGAAAAGGTTCACCCCATCTGCCCTGATCTAATCCTTATGTTCTCAGAGCTCATCATCATTCTGCCAAAAACCTGGTGCATGCAGGCTGTAAAATGACCACTCTTGACAAAGATTTTAAAAAGGAGACTTGGGGATTTTTCCCAGCTTTAGGTTCAGCAAAAGGTAATATTCACATAAACACTCTATGGGTTTTTTCTCTTCCTTTCGCTTTTCAAAACTTCATGCCCACTTTTATTTAGCTTGCAAGTGAATGATGCATAGTCTCACCAGGGAAGTGGTGGATTCCCAACAGTGGACACTTACGATTCAGAGAAACAGAGTGCTGGGCCATCTTGTCTAGAATATGCTTTTACCAAGAAAGGTTGGATGAGATGATCCTTGAGGTCCCTTCCAACCTATCATGCCAGTTCAGAACCGGGAACTGTTGCACTTTAGAGAACATAAGATTTTTGGGAGTGTCTTTACCTCTGTCTTCAAATTGTTTTAAAAACTGAACAATATCTTTAGTCAAGGGTTTTTTTTAAAAGAAACTGTTTTTCTCCAAAAATCATTTCTGGTTTTGATGCTGAACAACTCTCACTGTCTAGGAAAAAACCCCGCAAGTATTTAGAACAAAAAACCTAAAAAGGATATAAAATGAATGAGATGTTTACTCTCCCAGCTGTGGTCCAAAGGAAAATTTCTATGTTAGTTCCTCACAGGAGTTTATTTATAGATTTTTGCAAGCCAAGGTGTTAAAGTTGCTCTGGAGAGGTGGCGGGATGATATTTTTAGAACCCTACCTAGAACCTGGTGGTGTGATTTCCCCATAATCCCCTGGCAATTGCATAATGGAAACTGCAGTTTAGCTATAGCAAAGTAAAGATGAAATGGATAGTCCTGCAAATGTCCAGCACGGAGCTCTGCCTCTGGGTGGTTGTGGGTGAGTTTGCCTGTAATGGAGCCCTCCTAGAGAGGCAGCAGTGTGATGGATGAACTTCCAGCTCTCCTCATCTCCTCAGTACTCCATCCTTAGTTACTGTGCAATTAACTAGACCTTTGTTGGCCTAGAGGGACCTGTGTCCTGTTGGTGCCACACATTCCCAGTTCCCCCTGACGTTAATTGAAATTGGGGGCACAAAGTGCTCTGGAGCTTGGGTCCAGTGAAATCCTGGGCCAGGTTCCCATATGCACATTTGTCATTGGACTGACTTGCCCTGGGTACAAACTACACCTCACTAGCAAAAGGGTCTTTTCCAACGACATTTTTCAAAGAAAGTGAAGGGGAGGTGGGCAAAATTTTTCAGCAGAAAACACTTGTGGTTTTGAGCCCTTTCTCCCTCACTTTGGCTGTGCTGTGTGATTGTGGCTGCTGAGGTGGACCATGGTGTCCATGGTGGGTGTCATGCAGCACCTGTCAAAAGAGGTTTTTTGGCTGCTGATTTACTAACACTGAGGTACAAGAACATGAGGAAACTGGACTCTGTACAAAACATCACTTCCCAATCAGCATACCTTAGTGGTCAATATGTAAGAATAGTGTACTTGCTCGTAATAGTTTTTCCAAAACTAAATTGAAGTCTCTGTAGAAATCAGACAGTGATGAAATATTTAATAGAAATTTAATTCCAAGGGCTTTTCATCAGAAAATTGATTTAATTTCATCCCACAGCTAATCTTGCTGTCTTGATTAAATGAGGCAGAGAGAATATTTGCTGGTTGCATGCATGTCCCTGGTCCCTCATTTAGTGGTGTGTTTTTGAAGGAAGGAGACTTCTTGCATAACATCTTTGCAGGCTTTGGTCACCCTATCTACTTTGTGACACACCGCTGAGGCCAGCTGAGGCTGTTTATTTGCTCTAAGATCTCCATTCAGCTCCTCACTGGAGTGTTTTGGACAAGACATTAAAAGATCACAGCCTTGACAGCTCCCCAAGGCCATCATCTCCTGGTTTTCTCTACGTAAGCATAGCTACTGAAACATTGGGCACTTCATCCAAGGTAGATGTCTAAGCCTCCTCTCCAGCCAAACAGAGATGGGCACCTCTCAGAGAGCTGGTTCACTCGTCCTTTCAGGAGGGGATAAATGGAAGTGCCTCTCTTCATTGCCAAGAGGCTGACTTACGGATGGATGATGCCAAGTGAGATAAATCAGACCCAAATTAATCTGAATTTTGAGCTCGTGCTTTATTCTCACTATAGCCCCTCACTGACTTCTTAGATTCAAAGGCTGATTGTATTACCCTGGGGGAGGAGGCATTTTTGTAGACACATGAAAGAGGTCTGAGAAATGCAAATGCATTATTAGCAGCAATAACTTAGCTTCCCTCGCCCCCTTAAAAGCTGCATCATCTTCAGTGGGGCTGATGCATTAGCCCGAATTTTGGCATTGCCAGATATTAAGAGTTTCAATCTTGAAATGTAACATTTTCTTGACAGAGTAATTTGTACAGAGCACTGTACTGAAAAAGAACCTGCTTGCTTGAAACTGAGTCTCAGCCATGCTTTGCTTTACTTTTAGTAAAATTAGTCTGCAGGAGAAATCCTGCAGTCAGGAGATGGAGAACAAGAGGGTGCATGACCTCTACTGCAGTTTAATTTTTGAAGGTGCATCTCATACAGTTATAAAATGCTTTTTGACGTGTTGGGGGATGCACTCAGCCCCCAGGCTGCCGCTTGTGATCAGGTTCCCTGCAGCAACATTTCTCTGCTGCCATCTCCTGTCCAATGCCCATCCCATGGCCCTGTAGGACAAGGGCAGGCCAGCAGTGGCTGGAGGCTGGAGAAGCATTTCCCACCTCCCCAGGACTTCTCCCCAACATCTGCAGTTCCGGTGGGAATGATCAGTTTCCACCCTTATCCTCCCTGAGTTCAGGCCAGTCCATGAGGAAATGTGGTGCCCACTGGCCTACCCTGTGTCACTGAATTTTTGGGTAAAATTTGTCACACAGGGCAGCTCTGCCCTCCTGAAATCCAGATGTTTGAAAGGCCCCAGAACAGCCATGAATTTTCATGAAAAGCCTTCAGAGAGATTCTGTACACTGACCTGATATCATGGGTAATGTATATTTCATTTTAGGGTTGCACACCTCAGGTATACACAGAAAACTCCTGAGCTTTGCTCTCATGGTTACCAACGTGTCCACTGAATCCCTCAATAAAGTACATTACAGTGGTGCCAGATGGAAATATTATACCTAAACTTTAGGAGACCAGGCCATTATCATGCTCTGATTTCAACAATTTCCGCACTCTCCTCACAGGAAAAACAATTTCTTCTGAGCTGAAACCTGGCTCAGAGGATCTCTCACAGATACTGAGTTTGATAATATTCACTGCAGACATTTTTTGACTTGGAGAAATACAATATAAAATGGAGCTTGGCAGGTTTGGATTTCTTGGGGGGTGCTTTCATAGAGTCACAACTCTTTTGTCTTAGAAAATTAGTTCTTTTGAAAATTTGGTCTATTGATGTACATCTTTTATTAGAGAAAGAACAAAAGACATTAATGCGAAAACAATGATACTATTATATTTTATTTTAATCATTTATATTTTATATATGACATTTTATTATTTATTATTACATTACATTAAATACAATATATTATGTATGTGTTATAGAAATTATATTATATTACACATATTATATATGTGTCATATAAATATATTATATTTTTTGTAATATATTTAAGTTACTTTTGCTTTAGAGAACAGAATTTTTCTGGAAAGCAAAATTTGGGTTTGTGTATTTTGCTGCATTTAAGTTGTGAAAAGTGCTATTTCTGATGACTCTAGACTGCCATAAACCATATTGCTCACGTAAATAATTTTTCTCAAAAGCTGATTTTTCTTTCATAAACAATGCTTTAAAAATGCACATTTTAAATTCTTATTAGAAGAAAGGTCAGTCATACAGTGATGTGATTTTACTTTTAGAGATTTTGCTTAGTATAATGTCTGGCGAAAGACATTCAGTTTAACCTTTTGAATGGCTTTGTGAGCCTAAAGAACTGTCATGACGCTATTTCCTTCAGGTGCTGCCGTCTTCAGACTCTTTCATAACCCATCTCAGTTTCTTTCCTTCATCTCCCTGTGACAGGTGCTTATAAGAAATATGCTGGCTTTGCTTCACACTCTGTTGGCATTTAAAATACGTACTGAGCTTTAAGAAGTTCTTGCTTCTGTTTATCACAGAGCCACAAATCATAGAATGACTGGTGTTGCAAGGGACCTCTGGGGGTCGTCTAGTCCACCCCTTCCCCCCCCACTAAAGCAAGGTCACCTGGAGCGGGTTGGACAGGATTGCATCCAGGCAGGTTTTAAATATCTCCATGTTTTAGCCAGCTTTGCTCATAACTCATCCACTTCTCTGTCTCCCCTGCTAAGTGTGATGGCCACGTAGTTTCTGGTAGAGAGACAGCACAAAACTGCAGGGAGAACAGGAGTACAAAGAAAAGAAATTGGCTTTCAAGAAAGCCTTCCACTTCTTCTCCAGGTAATTACACTCCCTGTTGCTTGTAGGTTTTGCAGCTTGACATTTTAATATGTCTCTGTTCACATTTCTTTCGCTGTTCGAGGTTTACAACCGGTCATGCCACTAGAGCAAATGTTATCCGAGACTGAGTATCCCCTCTTCTAGTCTTTTCTAGAAATGATATTGTTGCAGTCACTAATCAAACAGACCTTTTCCTTTTTCCTTTTTACCGAAGAGGTTTTTTTCATAGGCGTAGTCATCACAGGAACTGCAGTGCTGTCTGCTGAAAGTCTCCAATTTTGTATGAAAACTTTCTGCTTACCGAAAGAATCAGTAGTGCCTTTAACAGCTAAATAAATGGACTGTAAAGTCCAAATTGTCTTGACAATATACACTGATTTGTAGTAGCTGAGCATTTTTCTCTTCAGGAGCTTAGCACAAGGGTACCAGACAGCCTCACTGCTCCAAGCAATGGAAAACAGATCATTGCTGCATCTGCCTGTGCCCCTAAAGCAGCTCCCCATGGCTTCAGCGGCTGTGCAAGTGGCCTCTCAAGTGACATTGTCTCCTTTCTAATAACTACAGTGATTGGGCAGTAATGTTTAGCCCATGGTCAGAGATCCCTGAGAGAGGCTGTGGAGTACTTCAAGGGGTACGTTAAAGCCAAACAAGAGAACTACCACTTGCAATTGACTTACACCTGACTTCTGGGCTTTTGCACCTTCCTGGAAACCATGGACAGGCCTGTGATGAATAACATCACAGGCTGAAAACCACTGGCCCACAGCTAGCTGGCAGAGCTCCTCACTTCCCCACCCCTGCCACCGCTTTTTAAATGTTTCCGGCATTCTGGTCTGTTAGTAACATATTTCGTCCTTTGTGCATGGGTGAAAAGTGAACCCCGGGAGTAGGGAAAAGGAAATCCACTAAGCTGTTTTGGACTCTGTCAAGTGGAAAGAAATGAGATAGACACTTTCCAAGGGCTGGCAGTACTGCCCGACTGCTCCTCTTTGCGGCATGGGTTGACACTGGCAAGTTTAAGGAACCTTTTGCTGTGGTTTATTCTGAATTAACGAGTCCTGAAGTGCCACTGAATGACCAGTGATTTCAGTATGTCTCCAGAGTTGGTCTTCTCAAACCTTTGAGCACCTGGAGGAGTAAACACCAGTGACTCCTGCCCAACACTGCCCACAGCAGTCCTCTGTAAGGTGCTTCTCCCGCATGCCCGTGGAGGTCCCACATTACCTGGGGAAGGCAGGAAGGGGGATGCTGTGTGGGAGGAGAAGGCACTTTTCTGCTGAGACTGTCCAAGGGAAAAGAGCATCAGCCTGATGATTCCTGCCCCAGTGCCTGACCATCCCCATGCAAGGAAGCTGTGGCCCTTCAGATTTTGGGAAAGGTTTCCTCCCTGTGGCCCTGTTTTGGTTCCCCTCTTGATTTCCTACATCCTACCCTAGTGCTCAAAGAACAGGGACACTGTGCAAAACTCCTTGACTACACTTGTAAGCATTTCTTTCAAATACTCTAAGCACTAAATTGCATATTGCTTCTGCAGATAGGGGATGAGTGGTACTGCTGAAAGTATGGCTGACGTCTGAATTTGGCCCAGAGACTTCCAAGAAAATTTTGTCTGCCTACTCCCAGCTACATTTAGCACAAGCCAGTCATTTGTGACTGTAGCTTATAAATACTCTTAACTTCTGGCGTATACAATGGGAAATAAAATACATCTTACCTAAAGGCCAAGTGATTATTTATTACACGCATTATTCATTTCCATTGTCATTACTAATGAGGCTTTAACACTTGCTGGGCCATTAGCCCGGCTAAGGGTCCCAGATTTCCTTGGCATAGCTATCATCTCTTTTATCTGATATGTGGTTCCTGGCTGGTACATATACAAAAGGAAACTGGGCATCAGAAAAAGAAATTCACGCTTATTATTATGTCCCACAGTTCATTATAATGCTACAGTTAACTTTTTTCCTGTTTCCTTCATTGAATTTCTTGTAGCCAGGTAACAATCATTCTGAAATGAAACATTTTTATTAAGCTGATCTGTGCTGTGTCTTCTGACTCTTCAGATAGCCTTGCCAAATTAAGAACAATCACTCCCGTGTTTGTGTTTAATAAATATTTCAGTGCTGCTCAATAAGCCTGACACTACTGCATTGAGGACACTTGGAACCATGTCCCACTGACTCATGGCTCTGTTTCTTCCCTTCAGAAGGTGGCGTGTGAGACTGAATCACACCACTCACGCTGTGTGTACAGAGGGCTGAGCAGGGAGACTGTCAGCATGACAGGCATATCCCTTGTGTATCTGATGGAGTGAAAAAGTGAGTGACAATTAATCATCTTCATTCACTGTCTCCAAAACCACCCAGTTGTATCCAGCCTATGAAAGGACAACTGCTGTGAGCTTAGCTTTTCTTCCTCTCTCTGAAAACTCAAAAGATAAAGAAAATGCCTTTTGGCATGAATGCAAAGGGAAATGGGTCAGCCACAAACTGTTATATGTTCTCCAATGGCTGGACTGGTGTTAGCAGCTTCTGCCTATTTTATTCCTAGCCAGGGGTTCATGAAACTCATTGTCTCCTGTGGTCTCCTGCTTTCCCTGTGAGACTGTGTGCGGAACAAGCACAGAGGTGGATCTGGCTAAAAAATCAAACCAAAAGAGCAGAGAACTATTCTTCTTCTCTGTAGGCTTGCAAATAATCACTCCAGAAGAAATGTGAGAAAGCAGCAGAGTTGGGGTGGAGTGGTTGGGTTCAACTTGAAATGCTTACAGGTTGTTGCAGCCATGCCTGAAGGCATGATTCCTTCATTCCCTGGTTGTACAGAACCATTTCTAGCTGACACCTAGTCATCTGTCAACATCTTTAACTCATTTTGCACAGCAGAAGGGTGCTGGGGGGAGTGTAAAATGATGGAGGCCAGGCTTTCACTTCCAACCATAGTGCGTGGTTAGGTCCTGTTCAATTCAGGATGGCGACCAACTTAGAATCAGGTCATGGCCAGAACATGAACGGGACCAGACAGCAATGGGCCTGACAACAAGCCTGAAAACAATAATGAAACATCAAAGTGTTTTCAAGCCCAAGTGCAGACATGACTGGTATCTCCTATCTATGGGGTCCAGGCCAGTCATTCATCCTTTGCACGCCTTTGAGATCTTTCTTCAGCTGTACCCCTGAAACATCCATACATCTTGAAAAGAGCCCAGAAAAATCTTTCTGGAGTAGCTTGCTGAACCCAGAAAATAGGAGTCCCACTGAGGCACTTGATACTTCATGTATCTCTCAGCTGTACATTGGGAAGCCTCTCACTGCTGTCATTCCAGGTAAAAGGGAGAAGGAGCACCTGCTTTGGCAAGCAGTGCTGGCACTGCTGTGCTGAGCTGAACGACAGTCATACACCCAGCTCTCAGTGCTGCTTGATGGTGGGCACGCTCAGTTTTACCCATTCTGTCAATACTAGCGTTTCCCAAGTGCTGCCACTGTGCACAGAGGCACAGACCATGGAGGCAGGTGCCATATATTTGCTAGAGACTTCACATCCTTGTGCCATCATGCCCCTGTGGAAGCCAAAGAACCATTTATAACTGTCTCCAGAGGGAGCAGAATTAGGGACGCGCAATCACAAGAAAGTGACTTCACAGGCTACCAAATCCAGTCATCTGCAATCATAAGCAACTACATCCCTTAAGTGATGTCAGACTCCACTCTGAAATTAGACACTTTTCTTTACCATATGTTCCACAATCCAGAACTAGTTTAATTAGAAGAGAAAGTCTCTAGCTACCCAATGGTCATTTTGTACCTTTACTTAATCATCTTTCCAATTCTCCCCACAGACTGGAAGTTCAGGTGTCTTGCTGCTGACATTTCCACTCAAAACTTACTTGCGGTGCAATAATGCAGGCACGGTTTCTCATCAGCAGTTGCAGAAATGGAGCTTGATTAATTTTTACTTGAAAGTCAGGTCCTGAAGTCTTAGTCCACAAGTTGGCATGTACTAGGGGTAGAAGCTTGTTTACTGGCTCTCTGAAATGCCTCTTCACACTGACATTTGCTTAGTGTCTTTGTCACCCTAACTCTGATTTTTTTTCTCTCTCCTGTGAATCATTTATGCATTTTACTGCTATCAAAGAAAAGTCTTCATTTTCAGCATGCTGTCAGGAGAAATTCCTTTGAAAAAATCTCACTTAGGCAAGCCTTTCAAATGGAAGAGAAAATGCATAGCATCACTCTTTCTTCTGAGTTTTATGAAAAAGAAAGACCTTTTTATGTCATTTTGTCCATCTTTCTGCTGATACAGGACTCTCTATTAGTATTATCTCCAGGGCCAATTTAATAGGTTTTCATGGTGATCTTTACAACTGGATTCCTCTGGGGGGAAAATTACTCCATAGGCTGTGGTGGGCTGTTCTCTCTCTGCACATGGTAGTTGACAATTACGATGTCTCCTGCCTGGGTAATAGCCATTGCATACTTTATTCCTCTTTAGTTTTTGTCATCTAGCAGCTGCCTATTTAACTTCACTAACCTTCCCACAGGAGTCAGTGCATGCTATGAATAGGCTGTCATAACAGTATGCAAGATTGGAAAGTAACAAAATTGGCCTGGTTTCATTGGATTTCTCACTGCTCTTCTTTGAGCTCCCTACTACTTATCAAGATCTATTATTTTCAGAGAAGAAGTGATCTTAGCTGAAGAGTGACTGCATTAAGAGCATCACTCTGCTGGAGCAATTACACATGGTAATTTTCTGTGTGGAGAGGTCGCATGAGAGAGAGCAGGTCCATTACCATGAAAGAGAAGATGTCCTGTCTTACAACATAACGTCCTCTCTGAAGAAGACCGAAATGGTATTAATCTTTATTTGTCTCTACACTTCATTGTCAGTTATTATGCCGTGAGCATTGTCACTGCTTGGTCTCTTGGTATTGCTGCTGCTTCACAGACTGCTCCTTTTGGTGGGATGTTTTTATTATGCATAACTGAACATCACTACATAATTGCATTCTGCCTGTGACTCAGTTCCACTTGATTAGTGAAGAAGGAGGATTGGAAAGGACTGTGTGGGTCACTGAGTGCTATCCTTAGCAGTTTCAGGTGATTGGGCTGTAGATGTAAATGCAGGGTACTGAATGTACCTGTACACAAGTCCCAGAACCTGTGCCTTTCCACACATGTCTTCCAAACATCCTCAATCTACCTGGCAAAGGAATGTTTAACCCCAAAGACCCATGGCTGTCAGTGTGACTGAGGCCTGACTATAAAAGAAGTGGTATTGGACACTATGGCAAAAGCGATGCTGGACAACTACTCTGCCCTCCAAAACACTAAGCCTTGAAGTTCCTGGGGGTTCATGGACTGCATGCTCCAAACAAAGGGCAGAGCAGGGTGCTCACGGTGAAACGGGAGAGGCAACAGTTTTCAGTGATTGCTGGTCGTTCCAACCTACGCATCCATCATGACTGCAGGGTTGAGGGGACATTAAGAATAGGAAGAAAAAAACCCAACTTGATTAATTCTTCCCGAAACACACAAGGATTCCAATGGTTCACCAGGGGTCCTCTGGGATGCAGGGTCATGTGGTATCAACAACCCTAGGCTCACTGTGGCCTGCAAAAGTCTTTTCTGGTACCCGTGCTGTGGCCTTGCTGCTTTCTTCAGCAAATAAGGAAATCTAGCCATGGGAAAATATGTGGTATTGCTATGAAATAATTACTTACAGTCACGCTTAAAAAATGCTCTTGACTTGCTGTGATAGAAAAGGCAAAATATGAATGTGTTTCACACTTAATGAGCCTTCCCTGTGCAGAAGAGTCTAGGATGCAGAACAAGGTTAACAGAGGTAAAATTAGACTTTGACTTTGGTCTGTGAGCTCCCCCAAGTTTTTAGCTTGGCTAGTGAGAAGGTCAAACACAAAATGTTGTCCCTGTTTTGGACCCGGGCTGGTTATTTACAAAAGGTGTACAAAGCCCCATTGCTTTGAATGTTGCTGGTGTGGGGGAAGGTGAGAACAGTGTTTCTTTGCTGACAGCTCATGGCCTTTATCCTTTCTCATCCCGAAAACTTTCTGGTCATGGTGACTCTGTAAACCCTTCTCTGATGGGTCCTTGCCTTTCTCTTATTGCTTCAGTGACATTTCCCACCCTTCTCATGTATCTCTGTCCTCTTCTGGGCCGGTGGGATGAGGTTTGCTTGGAGTGTTTGATGGGCAGTGTAGCCTCTGCCTACCTAGGGTGCTCATGGACCAGGCTGAAAACCATGCTATTCATCTGCTCAGCTTTCTCCTGCCTCCTTCATCTGCTTTCCCTACCTTGGTTCTGGAACAGGCTCCTGAACCTTCTCCCTTTGCTCTCTGCTTGCTTTTGACCATATGGAGACCCTCCTGCTCACGCCACCGGGTCCTGGCTTTGCCTTGCTGGGTGTTTTGAGCAGCTTTTCAGCTATTTCAGCTCATGCAGGAACATTTCAGCCTCTGCAAAACACTCAAACAAAGCACGGCTCTTGCATCCACCAGCTTACCCAGTTGCTGGTGAAACAATAGCGTTGTTTTGTGGTTTGTTTTTACTGCGCTCCTGATAACAAAAGTTGTTGTGGTTTAAGCCCAGCCAACAACTAAATACCACTCCCTACCCCTCAGTGGGTTGGGGAGAAAATGGTAAAACCTGTGAGTTAAGAGCAGTTTACCAATGGAAATAAAGTAAAATATAATAATAATAATTATTATTATAGTAATAATAAAGAAAAGGAGAGTGAGAGAGAGGAATAAAACCCAAGAAAACCAAGTGATGCACAAGACAATTGCTCACCATCTTCTGACAGATGTCCAGCCTGTCCCCCAGCTTTGATCATCCCTCCCAGCCAACTCCTTCCAGTTTATACACTGGGTGTGTTCTATAGTGTGGAATATCCCTTTTGGCCAGTTCAGGCCAACTGTCCTGGCCATGCTTCCTCCTGGCTTCTTGTGCCCCTCCTCACTCGCAGAGCACGAGACGCTGAAAAGCCCCACACTTAGAGTAAGCACTACTGAGCCACAACTAAAACATTAGTGTTACCAACATTGTTCTCGTACTAAATCCAAAACACAGCACTGAACCAGCTACTAGGAAGAAAATTAGCTCTATCCCAGCCAAAATCAGGAAAAATGTAAAACTTAGTTGTGCGTATTTGATTAAACTTTGAGGGGGGCCGCAAGGTGATGGCTCCCCACACATCAGGGTGCTTGCAGTGGATTTTTTAGCTTCTGCAGTTTCTTTAATAAACACTCCATGCTGTCAGCCAGCAATTTAATGCTTTGTACTGTAACATCCCCCATTGCCAGTGAAAGCCTCTTTTCTGAAAAAAAATCACTTTGGTAATATCTTTCTGACTTACTGAGAACACAAAGTAACATGTGTCACGGTCTTGTGCTGCACATCCCAAGCCTGACCTAAACATGGGAACAGAGTGTCTGGGCAAATGAAGGAAAACCAAGTAACACTAAGTAATCAGTCTCTTTCTTTCCTCCAGCTAAGTGCTCTGACTCTTGGAGGAGGGTCATCAGGCTGTGCTTCTTTTCTTAGTTCTGGAGATGCTGTTCCACCTTGTTGCAAAGCCAGGCAGCAAGAGAGGGAACAAAATGGGCTTTTTGACTGAGCTCAAGAAATTTGGGAGGACAGGAAACAGAACATTGGAAAACAGAGAGAGCCTGTTTATCTGAAACTTTGTGAACATCTGGCAACCTTCAGAAAGGCAGACCTTCCAAACAGAAAACCAGATCCTGAGGCATTTGGGGCCAGCTGATGATGCTTTTTTTAGTCCCGCTTCATGAAGATTAAAACAATTATGGATTAAACAGTTATAGTTTACTAACTATTACTTTTTAATGATAATGTTCGTAAACTTGTTTGGTTTAAAATGTTATCTCATCTGGTTGATTACATTGTTCTAAGCCTATGATGTCCTAAGGTTTAGCAACCACACCGTGTCATCACACTTTTACATCCATAATGAATTTTTGCATGCTAATAAAATACCAGTTCTTCAGCTTCCTGAAACCTCGGAGGCAAATATTTTATTACACCATGAAATTAATTTTTATTGCCCTTCTGTTCTATGAAGCAGAAACACAGAGCAATACGAAAAGAAAATCAACCAAAGTGGCCTTTTCAGCAGCTTTGCAGCCAGAATTTCTTTGTTAATCTCCAAGGTGACATGCTCTTCAGATTGACGATCAAAGCTGGGGGGGTAATGACACATTGTACAGACAAAGTCTACCGAAAAACTCTCTCTGGTAAGGAAGCATTAACCATTATGGGACCTCACAGACCATGTTGCTGACTTGCTCAGAATTACAATGATGTTTCTGCCTCACAAGCTAGTGGGAGGCATAGATGTTAGTGCCTGCTTTTGTGCCTGGTCACAGTGAGAGCTGACCGGATACTGCATTACTTGTTGGAACAGGGGAGTTGGAGCCCTGCTGTAACATCTGCTGCAGTTTTGTGATCTGACTGCTGCAGTGTAAATACTGAGTTATTTCATTTAAAAGAAATGCTTGTGATTTATTCTCCCTGTTTGCAGGAAGACAGGAGGTGTCAGCCAGGGAAATGCATTCGCAGGCACTGGGGCAGTGCTGGCATTTCACAGACAGTGGTCAGGGGATGCTGTAGCTCTCGGGGACATCCAACAGCTGCCACCAGGATGTGGTATGGACAGTCGGATCAGACAACCATCTGAATGCTGCCAGGCGGTGATGTCCCATGGCTGGGGCAGATTGGTAGCTGCCTCACTCCCAGATGCCCAGGACTGGGAGCTGCTGCACTTCCAGATGTGAGTGTGTGCTTCCAGATGAACTGGCTGTTTATGTAGCTATGTGCCTCTATTTATGTGTCCATTTGCCGAGGCTCGGCAGGCAAAAGGGAGCGTGTGTATGCAGCATACGAACAATTAAGTGTCGTCAGATGCAAATGGGAGCTCTGTGCATCCTGTGCTGTAAACACAGCGATTTGTGTGTGCTCATGCATGTCCTGTCAATGTTTGTTTAATGCTTCAGTTGCACTCACTTTTTCACTTTTAGTTTGTATTTTAATGTGCAGGCACTTGCCGAAGTGTATCCACTTAGTGAACATCTGGCCTTGCCAGGTTTTAAAACTGAACACACATTCTAACAACATCTGATTTCTCAGTCAGCACCAAGAAAATTGATAGATCCAATAACCTTTCCTTTCCTCCTGTGCAAGGCTGGCTGGTGCTCTTTCCCTAGCAGACCCTATTTTGTGTGTCCCACCTGGGTCTGGGGGTTGCAGCAGACAGTCCCAGCCAGCACCTTGCTGTACAGAAGCTCTGCTCTGCTTCATAAACCCTGCAGAAGCCCTGAAGCTCACTTGTGGCCTTTGAACATTATGAGCTTCTAAGGTCAATTGACTGAGCATGGGAAGCCTGACTCTTCTTCAGTAGAAGGCACTTTTATTTGTTCAGTGCAGCTTCAAAGGCTCACCTCAAATTAAGGATTTAGTTACGGATTTAAATTAAGTGAAGGTCTAATCAGCGCAATAATGCATTATCAGACAAGTAACAGGATTGAGACAATTTGCTTTGTTGGGTTAGTATTTGAACAGGTTAATGTGGAGTAAAGTGACATTAATGAACAAACACAAGATCCAGTGAAAGTCAATCAGGGAGCCTTCATTAGACAATCAAAATCTCCCTCTCTTTGCTAGGTGTGATGCACCACAACCTGGCCTTCAGCTCTTTCTTTACAAGAAACCTAAAGGATTAAATAACTGAAACTTTAACAGCCTTGTGCTCGCCATCATGAGCTTATGTGCCAGAGATGACCTTGATGCACTGACTTCACACACTGAGACAGAGTAAGCAATATAAGAGCAAACTTCTGCATCCTAAGCCAATGCTCTCAACAGCAACTCCCAGATACCCAGAATGGTTCAGCATGCCCATTTCCAGGTCTGTTTTTGTTTCTTTCCAAGCTAGTGGTTTCCTCTCAAAGAACTCTGGAGAAGGACTTGCTGGCCCTCACTCCAGCACCACTGCCCAGATGCTGGCACCAGGCCATGGGTGCTCGCCACACGAGTGGGCACATACAGACTTCAAGCTCCAACACCTGCACAGCCCAGTTTCAAACTCTGCTTCCTGGGAATGCTCATGTGTGCAGCCTGGACACACTGCCTTTACTCAAGGCTTTGTGCTGGTGAAAGCCTCTCATATGAATATGCAAGGCAGCAAGTACCAAGAGAGGTTGCTGGCCAAATTAATTAAAATCTGTGAGTGACTGTGTCTGGGAACATTCTGGCAGAGCTCATCCAGCTCTCCAGCTCATTAATGCTTCCAGCACAGCTATTAGATGTGAGGTTAGGGAGGTGCTGGTGATTTGTTTTATCACTATTTAACAGTTACATGAACTTTGGCAATGATCTATGTTGATCTAAAGACTCATCATGCAGTTTAAGGGCCACAGCTGAAGGTCTTCAGCTAGAAACATGGTCTGGCTACTCCCCTCCATCAGAGAAGACATCTAGCTTTCCCTGCTGCTAGAGATGTCCTCTTTCCTCTTCTCCTGTGTTGCTGGAGAGGAAGCCCCTGTCCTGCACCTGCAGTTAGCTGAGAAGATTCTGGACCAAAACAAGCATTATCAGCTGCATTGTCACTGTCTGAAGTGCAGCTTAAAGAACGGGTGAAGGAATGAAAATCCTGGTCACCTGCAGCCCAAGATGGCTACCACCAAGACAGCCCAAGATGGAAGGACAATAAAGGAGTCTTTATAGACATGGTGCAGAAAAGTCCTTGGAGGACTCTGGAGGGGACGGAGCTCTGGGAACTTGATAGGCTCTGGGAACAGGAGTCAGTTGCCTTGATAAGATGCATTAACTAGTTTTACAGACATTTCCAGGATGTGAGAGCTTTTTGAGTGTAAGACAGACATTTGCAGTTCACCTGTATGAAGGCCTTTTCAGCATCAGCAAGGGAGATGAGGAAGATGCTTTTGATTCACATAGAAGATGAGGGAGTTTAATGAGGATCTGCAGGAGGAAGACATGCGTATGTAAATAAGAGAGCACAGCAAACAGACCTCTGGGTAGTAGAGGTCTGTGCAACTCTTGATAATTTTATCCGTACCATTTTCACAAGTAGGTCATAGAAAGTTGCTGATGGGGTCAGCTTCCAGCTTGGAATAACTCAATATAATTAATTCTAATGGATTTGTTAGGTCATAAAAGGTGATTTCCTTTAGGACTTCACCCTAAAAGCAATATTTTCAAAACCCTGGATAAGTAAAAAATGCATACTGAAGTGGTTCCTAATACCCAGGATTTTAATGAGACTGCTCTCAATCATTTTTACAAGACGATGATGACCAAGTGCTCCAATTCCCTCTACTTCCTTTTCCTAGTATAGGAAAGTAAGGGTACATAGCATTATAGCTATGAAGTATCAGAAGAGAAGCCTAGGAAGGCTAGAAGTTTCTAGAGTGTGCATTTCTTCAGTATGTAGATCTAAAATTGGATGGTCTGCAAGGGGAATATCTCTGCTGGCAGCTTAGGCTAGCACAGCCCCACTTTTAGCATGCAGACACAACCAAGCAAAGACTTTCCTTAGCCCAAAGTGCAGGTCTGACAGGTGAGAGGACAGCCATCCTCTCCAGGTGCAGTGTTTTAGCACTGAACTACTGCCTGTCAAGGGCTTCTGCAGGAATGGGGCATGGATAAGACCAACTTCTGCAGTTCCCTCCACCATCAGTGTCCTGCTTGTAGCTCTCCCAAGGCCGATTTGGACTGTTTGGGTGAGTGTGAGATGCTCAAAGGGTAATCTTTCCTTCCTCTTCAGTAAGATGCTCTGTCAAGGGAGGGAAAGGGCAAACTACCTTGGAGAACAAGTTAAGGAGAGGTGTCACCACCCAGAGACCAGGACTTCTGCTGAGGAAGAGGGATGCTGGTGGGGTTGTAGGACTAGTAGGAGTAAGGACAAGGTTTCTGTAACAACTACTACCACTTTGAAGGAAAGATGAATTAATGCCTCAAGGAGGGACATCCCTGATGCAAGCCCAGATAATCAACATCAGGATCATAGTCTTGAGGGGTTCTGGACCCTGTATTGCCTTGAAGACCAAAGCCAAAGACCATCCTGGCAAGGGAACAGCATCCTACAAGCACTAAGTGCTACCTCAGCATGACCAGCCCCGGAGGTTTAATCAGTGTCACGCAGCAGTCCTCTCAAAGTATCAAGGGATTACTTTAAAAGCCATGAGGTATTTTCCAAGGAGGTTATGACATTTATTAAACACTATCTCTCTGTCCATTAGGCTGATCCACAGGTGTTAAAAGAGAGAAGTGGATCTAAAAATAGTACTTGGTTCACAGGCTGCAGAGAAATCCAGCTCTGCCTATGCTCCCTTTGGAGCTAGCAGTCCTTTCCCGGTGCTCTCCTGTAGTGTTCAACACCTCCCTGGAAGCAGGAGTGCTGCCTATCTGCCCAGCCTGCTCAAGGACGTGAACTATGCCTCACTGCGTTATGGAGACCCCTTTCACAGTAACACCCTCCAAGGTCAGAGCAGCCTTGCAGAAGTTCCCATGTGGTTTCAACCTGTCTCTGATGGCCCTCTCCATGCCTGGCCAGAAACACACAGGTGGACCACAGCCCATCCTCCCATCATCTCCTCACTGCTGAGCTCTGTCTCTGTGTGTGTGCATGCGGCTCTTACTGTCCTCATGGGATGCTGATGCCAGCTTTCCCACTATCCCTTTTACTTCACTTATTCCAAGGTACAAAGATTTTCCCTCTAATTCTGCTCCGTGAGGCAGCATGAGGAATGGTGTTGACTGAACAAAATTCTGAGCTTTTCCTATTACAGAAGTCCTTAGACCTAGGGGAATATTCCAGCGAATCTTTCCTTCTCCGAGTATGCAAACCTGTGAACGGGACAGTACACACTTGGGGACACACATCGTTTCCTGCTACAGGAAGGGAGGGCAATACAGGGTGGGGGTGCTGAGTGTGAGGGGACAGAGGTGACAGCTACACCTCCCCAAACAACAGCCATTTTGCAGTCAGTCCTCTCCTGTCTTCCCACAGGCATTCCACATCCACAGTGGGAGGTACACCAGGGGAAGAGCCACATGGTGAAGAAGAGACATATCTATCCAGAATGTCAAGCTGATGGTTCCAACAATGCTGCCTTGTTGGGATGTGGCAGTCTCCAATGGGGGAAGTGGAGTTTAACCGTGAATAGCAACGCCGCGTGCTCCCAGGGCAATTTTTCCAGGTCATTTAATCCAAATAAGCAAAAACCCACAGCAAAGTTAAAGGCAGCCTATAGCCTAGCCACAGCTAGGAAGGCAGTAGGTTTAGGAATTGGTTTGCTTCCAGAGATGCTAAATGTTTGGAGAAATTAACTGCAGTATGTTGACGTGAAGATTTATGAAAGGATCAAGGAGATATGAAAATGAAAGAGTCAACAATATCAGAGCATGACATGAGATAGTGAAGTATTTTATTTCCATTGCTTTCAATATTATCTCTTGGTTAGCAGGAAATAATCTGAGCAGGGAGACTGCATAGCAGAGGTACGGAAAATAGATGTGATCATTTTCCACAGATGCAATGAGCACCACTCTAGATATTTTATAACTTGCTAGTGGTTTATGTCATTTCTTCAGACATCTGCGCATTAGAGTGACTGAGAACTGCAAATGATGTATAGTTAAGATATCCCCCTATAATTAAGCTGAAATAATGCTGGATTATTCTAGCATAATTATAGGGGGCTATTTTAACTATTAGCTCATTAAAAAGCTATGATGCAAATTTCATTCTGAAAGAGACGAAAAAATGAGGGTATATGAACAAAATGTCAGTGGTCCTCTGCTGATACCAGATGGAGAGGTATAACTATATTCAATTTATCAGTCAATATATTTAATTATAGCCAGGCTTGGATGGAGCCTACAATGGCCTTTTATTATATTTAGCGTTTGCAGATGGATGTGGTGATTCAGAAGTGCTTGGGAAGGGAATGTGGTACCTATGCAAAAGGGTAGACTTTAGCTGAATTTGGTCTGGGTTTCACATGAAGTCCTGCCATGTGCTCCTCTCCAGATGGGAGCTGTCCCTTTGCCCACCTTGCCCTTCAGGTGTGGCACATAGGGATACAGAATTGCATGTGCCAGGCTGTTCAGTGGTGTTTGAGCCCCACGATGAGGCCGGCCCCAAGAAACGTGCAGGCGATTGCAGCCGCCATAAGCCCCGCCAGAGCACAAGGCACTCGCCTGTGTCTAATCTGCTTGGGGTCAGCGTTGGTCAAGTGCTATGGAGCAGCAATGTTTGGGTAACAAAAGGAAGGCAGTACGCATGGCTAGTCGGGTTTCTGACAAAGGGCATCCTGAAAAAGAAGCTGCCTGCCCTCGTGTGCTCTCTTCCAGAGGACAGGAAGTTATTCTCCATCTTGTTAACTCCCTCTCTCCCCTGAAGGACCCCAAGGGGGCCAAGGCATCCTGAGCATCTGGAGACAGGAGCTGTTGCCCTGTCCCCTGTACTTGTTTGAACCCCAGCCTGGCTGTGCTAACTGGTGAAAAGTTGTCCTGGGACAAATCCCTGATCCTGCTGTGCTGGTAAAAATAAGGGTCTCTCTTGCCTGGCCCTGCATATAAGGTGGGAGGCAGCTGGGGCACAGTTAAACCAAACATTGAAATTCTCTGTTTTGGACTTTCTGAGACCTCCAGGATCCTTCCCTCCAGAGAAGGGGGTCTGTGTATGTTAGGATCAATCCCTGGCCTGTCACTAGGGCATCACTGTACAAGGGCCACGTTTTCCATCCCAGTTCAGCCACTGGTGCTGCCTTGCTCAGAGTGATTTGCTTTGCAAATACGGTTGGGTGTGCCTGCTCTGCCCAAAGGGGCATCTCATCTCTGGCATCCGACAGCAAGCATCAGGGCGAAATAATAGACCAGAGGCTAAATAAGAAAAATTACTTCTTGCCCTCAAGCATTATGGCAACAAATGGTGAAGAACATGCCCTCAGGGAACAGTGGAATGAATGAGATGAATGCCTAATGTCCAATAACTACATGTCAAATCAAAGACCAGACTGTTAAAGCACGAAGTTGGCAGAGTCTGGTGGATGCAAGAAGTAGAGTCAGCAGGGAAATTTATTGTTGTGCAGGATGGCACAGTATGTAAATCTTGCTGGAGAGCTATTTGTGCTTGTCATTGGCTTTTGAAGAGTAGGTGAAGAGTGTAAGACTTCGTTTTATAGCAAAATAATGAAGGAGAAAAACCAGCAAAAAGGCAGGAATGGCAGCTCAGGTAAAACTGAGGTCCCACACAAATCTCTTTGTGGTCTAGGACTCATCTGTATGTTGTCATTTCTTTTTCTCCCCTCAGCTTGCCCCATAGCTGGCTGCTCAGCTCAGGAACAGCAGTGCAAGGCAGTGTGAACAGGGAGAGGCGGTAAGAAGCCGAGGGCATAGCACAGACTGTTTTTGTGCTTGACTGAAGGACTCATGGATAGACGTGATTGGGAAAAGATGTCCTGGATTTTCACCCAAGAAGATGTCTTTCTTTATTTTAATTTGACTAAAGGCTGGCTGAAAACTAAGAACGTGACCACGAGCCCAAGTGACCTGTCAGAAAGCATTCATGTGCGCATGTTGGACGTGAGCAAATGGAAAGGGTGCACATGAAGTGCCCCACTGGCTTATGCTAAACTTGACAGTGCAATGCCACACCCTGAGACTGCAGAACGAGTGACGCGGTTACACGAGTGAGCACGTGCTGTGGTTACCTGCACCAAGGTCTGCAAAGAGCTTCAGAGGGTGTTGCTGCCTCAACCCCCG
Source organism: Rhagologus leucostigma (assembly GCA_013397725.1). NCBI lineage: Eukaryota > Metazoa > Chordata > Aves > Passeriformes > Rhagologus > Rhagologus leucostigma. The sequence continues at coordinate 198,185 of VZTD01005549.1, forward strand.
GGAGCACGGCTCTGTGCTGCCCGTGCCCTTGCCGCTGGGAAGGTATTTCATGCGAAAGTGGTTTTAGGGAGAACTGGAAGAACTGTCACTGGTGAGATCCGCACCCAACGCCTCGGGAGCCACTGGGTGGCGTATGAACGCTGGCATACATAAAGGAGCAGGATCCGTGGAAAAAACCATACGGCAGAAATACACGTAGATAATTACGTGGGCTCTCTTTGGACCGGGGCGAGAGCAAGTGAAACCAGCCTGGCATACATCAGGAAAGTGGTTACACGTCACGCTTCCTTTAACAAATAAAAGTCCAGATGATCAAGTATCAAAGAGTAAAGTTCAGAGGCTGTAAAAGCAATCAGCTAATGAAAAATCACAGCACAGCTTCGCCTTTGCCGTGCAGGGTATGAACAGGGGACCGCAGAGGTAACTGCAGTTGCAAAGCCCTTCGGCGAACAGCTGCCCAAAATCATGTCTGGTGCTTAAATACGTGCCGGCAATGGCCGGTTGTTTGTGCCTTGCTCAGCTGGGCACTGGTGATGCCGCGGCCACAGTTATTTCAGCTGTGCAGTGCCCCCAGGTGCTGATGTGGCAAGGGCACCGCGGGTCCCCAGGCACAGCCCTGTTCAGCTCCGCAGTTCAGTGTTTTCATTTCCTATAGGAACAGCGGCTCCCAGGACATTGCCTTTGCTCACAGGGGCTGAGGACAGCTGGCTCGCCAGCAGTTGGCTTTGCAAGCCGGCTAAAGCCGAGAGTTTTCAGCAGGAGTCAGGAGCTAGTAATACTTCAACTCAGCACCCTCCAGACTCCTCACGTTTTCCTCCCGCATGTGGTTTGTCCCTGCCTGATCTGTAACCCTTGCTGCATTTCATGGACTCCTTTCCCTCTTGTTTGTTTAATGTGATTAAGAAAATATTAATAATATTTCTATCCCAGTTTTGCTCACTGCCTGGAATTCCCCCTGCAGAAAAGCAAGCTCTCCCAGCCTCGTGCAGCTGGACCTGTGAATATTGCAACAGAGAGATGCTCGGAGGAGTTACTTGTCCCCAGCAGGGTAAGGCCACATAGTGACAGAGAGTAGGAGACGCTCCAAGTTGTGATGAGCATCTTGAGACACATTTTACACGGTTTTACCAGCTCTCAATACGAATGAACAAGAAACCTGCTTTGAGGGACTTTCTTTATATGATGCTGGGGCTGGAACAGGAAAGTGGGGGGAATAGCACTAAGATAAATGACACTATTTTCAACTAATTCAGATAAGCATTTGTTCTGAACACAGCAGCATCACCATGAATGCTCTTCAGCATCTCTGAGAACCCCATATTTTAGACATGAGGCACTGACATGCTTTCATGCTGTTCAGGCATCACACAAATGGCAAAAGGCAGGAATGTGCAGTTATCAGCCAGGCTGGGGCTACGTTTGCTCACCACGCTCACTTGTCCCCCTTCCCTCCTTTGTGTGAGGTGAGATCATGAGGTATATCTGCTCTCACCTGCCACTGATTCATCACTGCCAGGCACCATCAAGTCACTGGCAGGCAGCGGCTGTCCTCTGCCTGCAGATATCATAGGGGCAAGAAGGGGACTTTGGTGTGCAGAGGGAAGGAGAAGTGCTTAAGCAGAGCAGAGTGATGTTAGCCTTGAAGCATACTGACTCCCCTCTACCAGCTAAGAAAATAGTTTTTCATCCAGCCTGGAGAAAAGAAGGAAATTGGAGGTGAACAGTCCTCTGCAGTTTGTCCATTCCCCAGCATGACCATCTGCCCAGCTGTGGGAAGTCCATGTCCCACCTCCATGACTCAGCATCCCTCTGTGAGAGGGAGATCATTCCCCCAAGGGCTGAAGTCCTTACTGCCTGTGACTGGTTTGTGCAACATAAAGGGAAGATGTTCTGTGGCTTTCATGAGCCTTGATAGAGCAGTAGGCTGGTGTTGTGGCTGCTCTTCAAAGGGATGCCTGGGAAGGGACCAGGTTACTGGGAGGTAGCTGCCCTTACAGAGCAATGGACTAACATGCAAGCCCTGATGGAAAAACAATTCTCCTGCTGTGAGGGGAAAATCTCTCATCCCTGGGAAAAGGGCTGGGAGTGCATCTGCACTGATGTTGCCTTCCTTCAGAGGCACAAAGGCGCTGTCTTCCCTCTCCTGCAAATGGGAAGCTGAGGAAGAGAACAAAACTTAATTGATTTTCATGCATGGCAGAGGAAGTCCTTGGTGGAAAGGAGGCAGGGACCTGCATCTGAGGTTAATGCCCTCAGTATCTCCTCTTCACTACAGTCTCTCATGAAGACTACTGTGGTTTTGGGGAAAGCCACTTGATCTGTATTAGTCTCAGGAAGCTTCATGATGGATTTCAAGTAATAAATGGCAGCAAAATAGGAAAGGAGAAAGCAAAGCCTGGCCCCTGAGTTCCTGAGCAGAGAGACATTTACCCACATTTTTATCCGTAAAGGTTTCCTCAGTATTTAGCATTGATGTAAAACTCTTCCCTCTGAACAGCACCCAAAATGCCAGCTGGCTCCAGCAGACTGCAGGAGGCACAGGAGTTAAGTCTAATGAAAGCCCAGGCACAGCATCCCAAAAGTGACAGTCACCCCAGTTTCGTGTAGGATTGTGAGCTGCTGTTTCCTCCCAGGTTAGCAGAGGGCAGTGAGATTTTGGGGGATTTCTCCGGCATTGGGGTGTCACTGTTTAGCTAAGCATCCCCTCCAGTTGTCTGCAGCCTGCCTGTGGTTGCAGGGTTGATCACGCTGTATGGATCTTGAGCCAGCCAGAGAAGAAAAGGTCATTACTTCTTCCTTTCTTTTTTGTTCTTTATTCCTTTCAGGATAATAGAGTTCTCGCCTCTCCAATTTTGTAATTCCCACAAGATTCTGCAGTCCAGGATACTCTGTCCTTAAAGACAAAATGTAAAAATAAGCGGAAATAATGATGTAAGTCTGTAAGTCAGAGAATATTACAGTTAATCAGCAGGACTGCCTGACTGGCCTCCCTCTGCACAGCCCAAGAAAGTGCCGATAAAACTAGATAGATATGTGACTTGATCCTGGTGCCTGAACACATTAGTCAATTTTAATCTTTTTATTTTCCCATAATTAAGGCATCAACTGTGCCCTTTCTGTCTGAGGGAAAGTTTATAATGCTTGGAAGCACCTGGGTATGAAAAATATTCTTTATTGATGTCTTTTCAGATTGTGCTTTGACGCAACATTGTCCATCAGAGCCCCAGTGCTCCCGGAGGATGCATTCCCACCTAGGACCAGCCCTAGGCTCCTGGCACCTCACAGCTGGGTTTATGGGAGAGCAGGGATGGCCTGCCTATAGTGCTCACACAAAACTGGATCCTCTCTTCCTTTGCACCACAAGCACATGGCCTAGCTTTTCCTGGGCGTTTGAATGCCTCTTCACTCCCATTTAGGGGAAAATGCAAGCATGCTGACTGTGGCCTGAGGATTAGGTGCTCTCCAAAGGTCTTAGGGACCAAGAATGGGCATCATTTTAGGTGAACTAGTGAGAAATCTGAGTGGCTTCACGTGCACCCTTGATGGCTCTGAGCTGGGCAGCATCCAAGTTTACCTGCATTTCTACACTGCCGTAGAGCACCAGCCCTCCACCTTTGAAGTCTGAGATCCACAGCTCTGGAACTGTAAAAAGAGATGATGGTGACACCAGGATTTCTATTTGCATGTGACACAAAACATGTAGCACAGCCTCCTATTTAAATAGCAAACTTTTGCCAAAGCACAAATGCCTCCTACGAGACTCAGGGTGCCATCAGCTTGCACCTAAGTGACTCACAGCCACGGGCACTTGCCACGTCCCGGGAGGTGCTGAGCAGTGGGCAGCACGACACCAGGAAAATGAGGCTGGGGCAACGGAGGTCCACGGCTGGAGGGTATTGTAAGTGCTGCATGCTGGAAGTGTGCTATAGCACCTGTTTCACAAGGTCTGGCTGAAATTGATGCTATTAATCTCCAGCTTCCATGAGTACTAAATGCACCCACACAATGAGAAAGTAGCATCTCACTGATCAAAGTCAGCTCCGTCGCTTTTGCTTCCACTTTGCTATTATTCACACCTCACAGCTGGATCAACGTGTGACACACTACAGTCCTTCATTTTTCTTGCTCTGGGTTACAAGTATTTTTAATGTTTACCTGCTTGGAGAAATAACACATTTTAGCCAGTGATAAATCTGCTTTTTATTTGTTCAGAAGGCCAGTTTAGATTACTAATTCAAAGATGATGAATGAATTAACTATTTGAAGGATCAAAGTAGAGCAATATATTTTGGGTGTTTGTTACAGCAAGGAGGGTGCATAACAGGTTAGTCCTTCGAAGATGTATTTCTTTTATTTTAACATTTCTTGATTTCAAAACAATAAAATGCTGCTCATGGGTAAACTTCCTAAACAAAGGAGACTGCCAATGGGCCTGACAACGTTTCCTTGGTAACATTTCTTAGCTTTTACCCCAGTGATTGATATCCAAGGATAGCCATTTGCTTTCTGCAGAGGAGCAGGAGAATATGGCTCCATGATCCTCTTCCTGGCTCCTGAAAGCAGAGAGAGGAGAAGCAATCCACCACAGCTGATGTGGTTTTACTCATAATTTAAAAAAAACAAATAAGGAAGAAGGAAAAAGAAAAACCAAAAAAACCCCAAAACAATAATGACCTAGAAAAAAAAAATAGGAGACAAATTGCACTTGGAACCTGATCCAAAAAACCCACTGTACTTGACAGAAAAACTCTGACTTCACAGGTCTTCAGACTAGATCCCTGAAGTGTGTCTAAGACTGACCTTAGTCTGAATATATTTCTCTGCTTTGCTCTTTGCTTTCTTTGATTAAAAGCCTTTTGTGCAAAGTTTCCTTTTTCTGTTTGGGCTGCCAGCCCCACCATTCATGGGGAGCCCCCAATACCACCTACCTTGAGAAACAGGCACGTGTGGGAGGCTCGGTCCTGTTTTGATTTTACAGTAAAGTATTTCCAAATTTAATGTGACAAAGGAAAACTGCATTTTCAAGCTCAGTCAGAGCTAGTCAAAAAGTGGGCTTAGGTGTGTGGGGAGATGTAAAATGCCCAAATGGTGCCACTCATGCTGAAGCCTTTTGCAGTCACCCGAGTGACAGCACTCGTGCAGTGATTGTGACTGCTAATGAAGGTGCCCGGCTGCCAGTGGTCCAGAGGTACTGCCAGCTTCAGTCAATGACAACTCTGCATCAAACACCACAGTGAGCCTCAAATGACTCCTGAAGACACAAGAAACAGCTTTCCCTCTCCAGCACACTCATGGCATGCCACTGTGGCTTGGGCTGAGCAGATGAAGAGGACTTGGGTGACTTTGCAGCTCCTCAACACAATCCAAGGATCTGGAGAGAGATCTGGGAGAGCAGTGATGCTCAGGGCAAGGATGTTTTGGCTCCATTTGCTTCTCCCTTGGCCTCATTTGCTTCTTCTTGGCCATGCCCCCAACACAGTTCCATTTGCAGGGGGCTTGAAGCTGTCACTATGGCTCTGCACCGTTTGTCATGTCCTCCCCTCGTTTCTCTTCCTTGCTAAGTATTTTTACGCATCTTTCCCTTTCTTTGGGTTTGAAATGAAGGTAGTTGCAGCTCTGGCCCTTAAAAGAGAGGCTGCCAGCTTCACCGGGGCAGCAGCAATATGCTGCTTCCACAGGGTTATGGGAAGAAATGGGATATGGCTGTCTGGACACCTCAGAAATCATTGCAGCCAGGCAGATTCACGTAAGAATACATTTGGGTTTTGGATGGCTGGATATCTGAGAGGTTCATCTTTCCTTTCTTTCTTGCAATTTATCCTGTGTGCTTCTATACCCCAATTCTAGCTCACTCCAAGCTTCTCCCATCCGAATGCTGCTTTCCACTCGTGTCTCCTAAACCTTTCACAATACATACAGCCCTTCTCCACCTCTTCTTTTCCTCTGCTACAGGACCCCTCACTCCTTTGTGGCCCTCTAAATGCCACCATCGACCGTGAGGCCCTTGGTTGACAGCAGGAGACAAGCTGAGGCTGGTGTGGCCAGCTAATGGCCTGTTCCCTCAGCCCAGACAGCAGCACTCACAGAGGATGTGGCCCCTTGCTGCTTCCACGTCTGCTGCAGTCAGAGGCGTGTGCGGCAGCTGGGAGGCCGAGGGAAGGACTGATGGACGCGTGAAGGACAAGCAGTAGGATCACAGCATGCTTCACTTCTGTCAGGGAAGGGGCTAAATCGATGAACACACAACAAATCAGTTCTGTTGGGGTTTTTTTTTTTGGTAATGTGATCTTTTCCATTAGGATGCTCACCAATGGTCCATTAATAGCTCATTCAACTGCCAGTGCTGGGTGGTACCCAAGGCCTGAGGAAATGCAAAATTAAAAAGAAATGGATAGTAATTGATCCAGAGAATTGTATAATCATATGATACAAGTGGCAGATTTTGCTTTTGCAAGCTGAGTACCTTATTTCCTGAAGCCTGAGATACATTCACACACTATAGAAGCATTATATTACTTATAAAATTATCCAGTCCTTTTTATAAACCAGCATCAGTACAGCCTGTCCCAAATAACTCTTTTTAAGATGCACTCCACAGGCGTATTGTGTACCTAATTATTTCTCTTTGTTTTTCTCCACTGTTTGTTTCATCCAGTGTCTCCCTCTTTCCAGTGACAAATTGTCTGTACTTGGAGACATATATAAAGCCGATTAATCTTTTAAGGACACCCTCCATGTCCCAGCTTCAGCACTCCTGTTGTGGTTTCTCTTTCCTGAATAACATACATTTCAGTGGATGGCTTTTGAGGCCTCGGAGTACAAGACTGTGCCATGGAGGAAGCAAGGGGGAATCTGCGGAATCCCTTCTTCCCTCGTGCAGGAGAGAGGCAGACGAGGGGCTCCACAGTGTAGGAGGTAAGGAAGGGGCAGGATAACAGGGGTTTGTGCACAAATTCCCACTCCAGGGAGAGGGTCTTCTTTCTCCTCAGACAGAGGATACATTTTTCCTGAGATCTGGGGAAAGAATGACTTGGTGGGCTGAGCTGGGACATGCTGCTGGGCATCCAGCCTGGTCCTGCCTGCTGACATCCGGCACCCTGCTTGGCACCGGGGTGAGAAATCTCACTGGGGTGACATACACAGGAGCTTTGGGACCGTCTCCTTCTCCTTTCCCTGAAGGCATCACCAAGCACCCTAGCAGCAGAGGCTGGATCTCCAAAGTGGGGCTTTTTGATAATCTGGCAACTCCCACCATAGGGAAACCCAGGGCCCTGGGGAGGGCGAAATAAAGAGAAATGTGGTGGAAATCACTGTCTCCTCTTCCTGGCCAACCAATCCTTTCCTGGCCTGATGCATGGCCAGCAAGTTTTAGGAGACTCATGGGTCTCTCCTCCACAGGTCAAGCCTGTATCTACCTACCTCCATCCTCTCAGAGACCCATCCATGCTCTGCACCTTGCACAGGGCTCAGTCCCTGGAGGCCCTGCCAGCTTCTATGGCCAGTTTGCTCCCATGTGCCTACTCTCACTTCTCTCTTCAACTACAACAACCAGAAAAACAAGCTGGGCAGCCTTCTGCTCTGCCACCCAGCCACCTCTCTCAGCATAAGAGCATAACATATACACAGTCAAGTGCAAACAAATGCATTGCAAAAGCTACATCACCTGCTGTAAATGATGTCAATCTGCTTACAGCACCAAAATGAAACTTTGCTCACGTGACACAGAAAAGCAGGAGGTTGCTGAAAAGCGACAGATCCAGGTAAGCATCCTTGCATCACTTGGTCCATGCTTCACAGCTTTACCTGCTCTCATACAGATGGAAGGCATCCAGAAAATTTAGCCTCTAGGAGTAGAGTACCATCTTCTGAAAAGATGTTGAATATAACTGGCTTGCTCCAAGCCCAGCTAGAACTGATGTGGTTCTGTCCCAGGGGTTTATAAATTACTGCTGCCTCTAGTTTTTACAGGAATGGGCAGCCGCTCTCCTGAGAAGGTAACGCAGTCGTCAGTGACCTGGTCCCAAATGTTGCATGGCAGAGAAGGACTACCTTGAGAAAAAGCAATATCCCAGGAAGGAGACTCCTCATTGCATTTGGACTATTTCTGAGGGCTTTGCTGACCTGGAAGATGGGGTCAGGACTTTCTAGCCTAAGCAGAAGGTCAGGCTGACTTCTGAGAGAGAGGAAACTGAGTAAGGCAGCCCCTATTCATATCTGGGAAAAAGGATATATGCTCTCAGCCTTGTGTATACAGCCTGAATTAGTGAAGTAAGTATTTTGTAAATCATCCCCTTCCTTGCAGCTCTGTTTTCCGCCAAACAATGGAAAGGAGAAACTGGAAACACGCTGATATGATAAGCAGGGGGATGAGGACAGGCAAGGTCAGAGGTACTCTTATTACTGTCTTCCTGGATGTAGACATACATTCCTCACTTCTCCAAAAGCCAAGGAAGGACTCAGTTTAAAGAACTGTCTTAGCTGTGTCAGACCCTTGTCCTTTCTACCTGGATGCATGTGGCCTGTAACTAGAGAAACTAAACACACTGCAGATGCCTTGGTTTGAAATGTCTTTGCTGAGAGCTGGTTGAAACACAGGACTTCTATGCTGCAAGAAATCCTAACATTTGCAAAAGTTTGGTTCAACAGAAAAAATGAGTCATTTTCCCCCTGAAAAGGAAAATCTGTGGGGAGGGAAAAAAAGGGAAAAAGAATTGCTTGGAAAAATCAAACCATTCCTAGTTTTTAAATTTTTCCCCCAATGCAGAACAGAGGAACAGCTGTCTCTGTCTCCTGAGTATCCCTCCAGCCATGAGCTGAGCAGATTCAAATCCCGGTGAGCTTCTGCCTGCGCCAGAGCTCCTGTGGTTTTGGGCTTCCCATGGCAGAGCTCAGCCAGCTGGGTCTGGGAGAGACTGTCCTCACAGCAGCATCACCTCGAGCTGACAGGCAACCAACCATGCTGCAGCTGACCTGTTTCTGCCACCTGATTTCGGTTTTATCTATCTCCCTCTTGGGTTTGGGGCAGAAGTTTGTTCGCATGAAAATTCCTTGCTAGACTTTCTTGACATGTTACATGTCACACAGTCACTCTCATGGCTGCTACTTAAAAAACCCCCAGTATCATTTATCTGAAGGGAGGAAATAAACCCCATCAATGCAAATTGTCACATGGTTGTGTCAGAGCCCTGAGCCTCAGTCCTCATCTGTCGAAAAGGGCCGTGGTGATGGCACTCGTGTACACTGAAAGGGATTATACTGAGATGCTGGAAAAAACAACCTGTTAAGATGACTGGCTCACTGCTCTGCCCAAAATGGCAACGTTTGAACACAAAATACGCTCAAAGATGATTAAGCCAGGAAAGTGTAATGATACGTGAAACCAATTTTTATTAATACCAGACTGAAACACAGTCTTGTACAAGGAAGAGAAATCTCCATGCTCCTAGTAATGGGGATCAGAGCCTTAATGATCATTACATTACTAAAACTGTACACTAATACCACAGCAGGTCATGGGGCTAAGAGCATATGCTTCTTTCTTTGTATTACATGCTTTTATGTCTTCATTTACTCCACCAATTCTCTCATTATTTCCTCCTCATCTGCTATTCACAGGCGTAATTTCTTCAGCTGACATTCCCCTCCTCTCTCACTAAGAAACAATCGATATTACATCATCTGCCTTGCTGCAATGCCTCATGCGCCACAAGATACATTGGAGCAGGTTCCTCTGGGACTTGTTTTCCAGCTCCGCTCCATCTGAATCAGTAAGGAAAGGAGGATGCTATGCAAAGCCCCGAGGTATGGCTGGAGCAGAGCTCGGGCAGCATGGTGGCTGCTTCTTCAACCTCACTGTCTGCCTGTGAGAAATCCATATGCTGCCATTTGCTCTTGTAGCCTGCCTTACTAAGCCATTAATGAGGAAAACAGTGTAACAAATTAATTGAGTCCACCCATGAATTAAAAAGGTTGATGATGTTACTGAGGATTTTCCCCGAGGTAGCAAAGTAGAATCTTTATTTATTTGTCCCCCAGAAAAAAAATCTGATGAACATGTGTTAGTCCTTATAACCTCAGTAAAAGAACAACAAAACCTGTCTATCTCCACTCAGAAAATGTGTACCATTGGAGTGGCATGACCGTTCTCACGGCTCAGTCCTCTTGGTTATGTCACCATAAATTGCTGTGTGATTAAAGCCAGCTCATTTCTTACAGTGCTGTTTGGCTTTGAGGTGCTGTCTTCTACTCTTTCATGCGCTGCTGTCTTCTAACAGGGTCATATGAAACAGGGACCTTGCATAATTTCAAAACGTATTGTCAGCTGGTTCAGGAGGGAGAACTCTGCAATTTTTTTCCTTATGTATTTTTTTTCTTTTCATTTTATTTCCTGATTCAATACTGCCTGTCTTCCCTTGCTCTGTCTAGCTAGCATTTCCACTCCTGGGCTGTCTGCGAAGGAAAGCTATCTAACTCTGAAATTTAATAAAAGCCACTTAAGTGATTTGGGACTACGTAGGAGAAAGAGAGATCTTTAAAAGCAAACATTACTGCTAGGATGTACATGTAGCTTAATAGGATTTTCTCCTTTGAAAAGTATATGAGCTCTTAATAAGAATCTTCTGTGAATCTGATTTCTTAATAAGACAATCTGAGATTAAGGAAGAATGAGAAGATTTTATTTATTTAAGTATACATCTAAACACATTTTGGGTGTTTTCAGTGAAAGCTGTGTCAGGAGATACCCCATAGCTTAACCACATTGAGCTGGGATTGTGACTTTTTCAGCAATTTATTTCTGAACATCATTTCCTCATCCTCTCTGCTGTTTTGTCCGTAATTTGCTTTTGCCTTTACCCAGTCTCTCTAAATTTCTTTCATCCTTCTCCCTTTTTTTTCTTAAATTCTCTAAGGCCAGGCTGCTTCTTTCTACAGGATGACTGAGAGGAGTGTGAAAATGAGTCGCACAAGCCTTACTCACAGTTTCCTCTGTGTTTGCCCTGCATTACTGGGACAGACCAAGGCTGTACAGATGAAAAGAAGCCCACAAGCTACTCTGAGTAAGCTCCTGTTTAGGATCCTTTAGTGCCATACATGTTTTTTTTCCTAAAACAGGATGCTCTAAACCAGCAGCCCCTGTAAAAGATAAGCAATGTAATAATAGCAACGAGATAAAAGCAGAAATGGCTCTCAGACAAAACCTCTGATGATTAGATCAGAAGTCATGTGAAAGGACACCCACTGAGGAAAAAGGAACTCGGCACTGACAGCGTGAGGCACTACCACACAGACCTTGGAATATAATTTCCTATTTTTTCAAAAATAAAAAGCCCAAAAGCTCCTATCAAAGGGCTCATGGCTCTATATGGCAGGTGTTTCTTCCCCTTTTTAGGTCCTCCTTGAATCCAGGCCTGATCGTGTTCTGATATCGTGTAGATGAAGTGTAAGAGAATAGAGAAAAATGCCATATTTTAAAATACAATTACTGTAGGATGTCAAAACCAGAAAGAATGGCAAGGAACATCAGAAGGGTCTTGACACAGCAAGATAACTGGGCAACATTATGGCAAACGAAATGGAGTGTAAAAGCTCCAGGAAGCAGTGCAGAATGGAAGAAATAATTGACTGTAGTCACTCCGAGGAAATAATATATTGGAATCATCGAGGGAAGTGAAATGAAAGTGGCTGGTGAGTGCTGGTCCAAAAAGTAGTTGGAGAGTTGCTAAATAGTAAATGGAAAGTGTTACTGGTTAATGCTGACACAACGATGTAAATAAATGATATGACTGACCTTTAGATGTGCACATATATGCGGTCTTTGCAAATCATGTAGCAGGAAACAGAAAAAGTTCAAGAAGGCTGGAGGAAATGCAGAGGCATGGACAGGTTTCTAAAGAGACTGAAAACATCAAAATCACTGGTCCTAGAGTAATTATAACAATGAGAGAAAAGAGAGAAGAGGCCTAGGAGAGCTCTAATTTATTTGTCCTCAAGCCTAAATACACTAAGAGCAAGCTCTCAAAGAAGTTAAAACTAAGTTGAAAAACACCCCTAACTCATCACGCAGCTCATCTTGAGAAACCATCCACCTTGTGAGTATCCCAGAGTTTTCTTGCTGTGAGCCATGTGGACCACATGCTAATGTCAGTGAGGAAGCTGTTGTGCAGGGGTTTAGAGTTATCACCTGTGTGACAACAACCATCCCAGTCCTGCATCACTGCAGGCCAGGGCGCAGCATTTGTCCTGCTCCAGCCCGGGGTGCAGCGCTGGACCTCTCCTGGAGGAGCCGTACCCAGGGCAGCCTTTGCCTGCAGGAACTCAGCCCCCTGCCAGTTTGATGTGCGAGCACACGGGGCCACAAACCCTTTGGCTGCTAGAGCCTGAAGGAAAGTCAGACTGTGAGTGCTGTGAGTTCTCTTTCAGTGGGGTACAGCCCCTCGTCTGAGTCCTGAATGTCCCAGTGCCGCTGAGGTGGCTTAGGTGCAGCTGACACCACTGAAGTCACATTGTGAGGCAGCCAGCAATTCTTGGCGCTAAATGAATGCAGCAAAGCTGATTACCTCTCCAACACCTGCCAGCAGTATCACACGGGTAGTAAATTTTGTAGCTTGTTTTTTTGATGAGCAACCTAAGCCTGTGGCACAACCTGCCAGCAGGGACAAGCCAGTCTGTGACCTCAGATCAGAGTGGTTGCAGGAGTGCAGTGAGGTGGAGACCCTCAATTCTCTGGTGTTTGGTGAAGCTCCAGCACCTGTTACTTTTCCTTAGCACTGAAATGAGCGCCTCTTTTTCTCAGCCTACATTTCAAGATGTGCAACCGCATTAGAAAACGGAAAGGAAAGGAAAGGAAAGGAAAGGAAAGGAAAGGAAAGGAAAGGAAAGGAAAGGAAAGGAAAGGAAAGGAAAGGAAAGGAAAGGAAAGGAAAGGAAAGGAAAGGAAAGGAAAGGAAAGGAAAGGAAAGGAAAGGAAAGGAAAGGAAAGGAAAGGAAAGGAAAGGAAAGGAAAGGAAAGGAAAGGAAAGGAAAGGAAAGGAAAGGAAAGGAAAGGAAAGGAAAGGAAAGGAAAGGAAAGGAAAGGAAAGGAAAGGAAAGGAAAGGAAAGGAAAGGAAAGGAAAGGAAAGGAAAGGAAAGGAAAGGAAAGGAAAGGAAAGGAAAGGAAAGGAAAGGAAAGGAAAGGAAAGGAAAGGAAAGGAAAGGAAAGGAAAGGAAAGGAAAGGAAAGGAAAGGAAAGGAAAGGAAAGGAAAGGAAAGGAAAGGAAAGGAAAGGAAAGGAAAGGAAAGGAAAGGAAAGGAAAGGAAAGGAAAGGAAAGGAAAGGAAAGGAAAGGAAAGGAAAGGAAAGGAAAGGAAAGGAAAGGAAAGGAAAGGAAAGGAAAGGAAAGGAAAGGAAAGGAAAGGAAAGGAAAGGAAAGGAAAGGAAAGGAAAGGAAAGGAAAGGAAAGGAAAGGAAAGGAAAGGAAAGGAAAGGAAAGGGAGAAAAGAGAAAAGAGGAGAAGGAAGGGGAGATGAAGGAAGAAAAAAGCAGGGGAGGAGAAAGGAAGGGAGGAGAGGAGAGGAGAGGAGAGGAGAGGAAAAACTTATGTCCTGGTCTCCACTGTAAAAAATAGAAATGGACCAAGGGGATGGTTCAGTGTCAGCACAGGACTTAGGAGAGGGAGCCTGTTTTCCCAAACTTCCAGCAATATCTAAGACATATGCCAGTTCCTACTAGGATTCGCCTGAAGACTACAAACTGCATTTTAAGGTATGATCCTGATCCTCTTTGTCATGAGTATGCCCATGACACCAAGCCAGATATTCTGTTTCGTACTGGGCCCCAGTCTTCCAGTGGCACAGTTTTCGCAGCAAGGGAGGCAAGATAATCCATGCTGGGCTCCACTCTCCCTTTTCCAGTTCAGTAGAGATGGCAGCCGCTCTTTTTCCCCCAGGGATGCCCCAGCAGACCTGGAGCACGGTCTGTTCCATTGAAGTTTGGGATGGGATAGCACTTTCAATGGAGCACATGCTGCCTGCTGTAATTGCTCTCAATTTCCTCAAAGCAGCCAAACCCTCATCCATGTGACCCAACCAGCACATGGAGAACGGCACAGGGTGGGCAGGGCAGTGTGTGCTCCACCACAGCAGCCACTGAGGGCACATTCTCTGCTTCTGGGCACCCACCTGCAGCACACAGGTGCTGCTGGAGCTCTCAGAGCTGCATCATTGCACAGGGCACTGCAGAGAGAAATGCAGTGAGATGACAGATGTTGAAACCCAGCTCCTGTCTGAGGACCAAGGCCAGGGAGAGGTACCACGCTGATGGGCAGCATGCAGAGGCCAGGTGCCACCCCAGACACATGTCCCAAGGCATGCACCGTGCTGGGGCAAGGTGATGCTGTGGAAGGAAGGGGGAGGACAAAATCTGTGCCACCTACTGCTTAGCAGATCTGCCATGTGCAGTTTTCTAACCAGTTTTGCTATCTGCCTCTCTCTTGATAACTCACCTCCCTGCCTGCCTTCTCTGTCACAGATACTCAACTCCCCGGTGCAATTAACTTGCTGGTCTCCATTTCACAGGCTTCAGATGCGTTTAAGGCTTAGATCAGTTGCCTTAGTATCAGAGAAAACATTTCCAAAAGTGAGAACTATTCAAGTGAAGAAGAGTTTACCTATAATTTGCAGCAATTTCTCGCATTTCAACTCTGGACTGTGCAGCTTTTTGAGCCAAAAAGATTTAGATGCTTTATATGCAAGATTGTTGCATTCTCCTAAGGCAATGAATGATTCATTCCAGTCGTGACTGAAAATCTTAGGACTTGCCTACAGTTGGAAATTTACCAAAATAGTTATTCTGGAAGAAGTCTTGGGGTAGCGGCTCTTCTTCTGGAATTAAAATGCCCACACAGTGTTTGGTAACACCGTTGTCATTCTGGAAGAGCTGTTCTGCTACATTTGCAAGTGTTGACCCTGGTGTCAGAGGCTGCCAAGCAGGTTATCCTCACTGTGGGATTTAAGACAAGGAGGTAAGAAAGGGTTTGTTTTGGTGTCTGAGATCTTTTCTGCAAGTGTGTTTCTGAGAGACCCATGAAACCAAATGGGTGGGAACAACATAGCAGATTATTAGCACCAATGTTCTCCACCAAACTGGAGGCGTAGAAGCGCAGTAGAACTTATTTTATGACCTAATTTCTAGTTTAAGTTTTTCATCAGAGATTTCCTGGGACATAAGGACACATTGCTATATTTTAGTAATATTTCTTCTTAGTTTTGTGTTCTTCTTAGTTTCATGTTAGTTGCTAGCAGAAAAAAAGTTTTGGTTTGGCCCTTGCTACTTCTTAGAACACTCATTTCACCACATTCCCAGCCAAACTGATGCGGTGCAGGGTCAGAGTACCAAAAGGCCAGTGTGCTGCTTCCCTGGGAATGTGAAATCTGGCAGATTTCAGATGCTTTATTTTTCCGTAGTGCTACTGAGGGACAGAGTCCAAACCTAGCCAGGCTTGTGTTCCCTATAGGTGTAAGGTCCACTTGTGCTGATGTGAATCTTGAGGTCTGCTGCCCAGCTGCACCCTGTACTACATGATACTGATCTTCAGGAGCACCAGATTGCTCATGCTGGGACTTCCGTTGGGCTAGATGAGGGCCACACACATAATATGTTGCTCCAGGAAAAAATCAGTGCGGCAACCCTGTACATGAGGGTACTGCCTCCAGCGCCCTGCCTCCCAGCCACGTGCAAGGCTCCTGGTGTAACACATGCCAAAACAGGAGGGAAGTAGTTTTGACCAATGTGCCGGTTTGGCCAAAATCTATTAATATAGCCCCTGAGAGAAAACCAGGTTACAACCACCCCTCCCCCCACAGGGTTCCGGAAAAAAGGAAATTTTTTCTCGAAGGAAACTGAAAGAGATAAAAACTATTTATTTTAACAAACACACAGGAAAAGGATAATGATGCTAAATAATGAATTAAAATCCCTGCTATAGAGAGAAACCTGGGAAGATTTCAGAGTCCTTCTGTAGGTGTGGTCTCTCTCCTCCTCGGAGCTGGTCGGTGAGGGCGTGGGCCCACCCCCGGGCCTCGGGGAGAAAATTCTCCTGATGTGTTCTGATGTTGTTGAAACAGTTCAGAAGAGAAGAAGGGAAAAAACCAAAGTCCCAGGAAACAAAATTCAGCTCTCCGTCTCACGCCAAGAGGGAAGAAAAAACCAGCTGGCTGAAGAAAAGGCAAGCAGGGAGCTCCCTTCATGCCTTCCGCAGTCAGAAAAAACACTGAGGAGTGTAATCTCTGTGTCCT
Source organism: Rhagologus leucostigma (assembly GCA_013397725.1). Classification (NCBI taxonomy): domain Eukaryota; kingdom Metazoa; phylum Chordata; class Aves; order Passeriformes; genus Rhagologus; species Rhagologus leucostigma. The sequence goes on from VZTD01005549.1 coordinate 214,457, forward strand.
TGAGAAGCTGCTTTGGAAAGTTCATCTGATTTGTTTTTTTTTCCCCTCAAGCTCAGTTTAAAGGCACAGAAAAGGCACAATATTACTTTTTGGGCATAGAGCATGATAGGGGATACACATGACAGAGTCACCCCAAAACACCCCAAGATTTTTGTGTTTGAGGCCTGTGTGTGTGTAACAGTAATTTGTGGTTTTGTTAATGCCTGAAGATGCAGCTGCCAGGCAGCTTCTGCTGTTAAAAGACGTCTTGCCCCTGGTACGGATCTTGCCCTTTGGAAGAAAAGCCTCCAGCACAACAAAGAAAGGGAGGCTCAGCATTCCTGGTATTTCTACATTAAAAATGAACAATAATTAATAAAACAAAATAAAGATTTTAGGTCCTCAAGACACATAAATAAAAGAATCAAAGTGCCAGAAGGCACAATTCCTGCCTTTTGCAGCCCCTTGCATTGACTTCTAAAAGCCAACTGCCAGCAGTGCCATGGCCAAACCAAGTCTCCAAGTGACCTCCCTTTCCATTTGGTGGACACACCAGAGCTGACACTGACTGGAAAAGGAATGAGAAAGAAATAAACCATTTTACTACCTGTGCCATAGCCTTTATTGTCTGTTTTTAAAAATATCCCCATGGCCTAACATATGCCATAAAACGTAACACAAACAAATATAAACAGCAATGCACAGGCAGGATTTAAGACCACCCACAAACAGTTCATTTTCAGGCATTGTAAACTGGCAAGAACACATTAAATTCTATGCATATTGCTGGAGAAAGTATAACTGGGAAGGGTGCCTAGAACATCTCACGTTTCTGCCCCAAGACAAATGTATTCTCAGCAAAGATTACCAAAGTAATGACTAAAGATTACATCCATGCTTGTAAGAACTGTTATCTGTGCTCCAGGGTGGCACAGGGAAAGGAAATCTCTGTGAACAGAGAAGGGGGTGCTCTGACATTTTCTGCTCCAAAGGTATCACATGAAGAGCAGAAAAAGCCTCCAAGCATACACTCAAAGGATCATAGAATAAGCTGAGTCAGAGGGGACCCATCAGGATCATCAAGTCCAACTCCTGCCCTTGCACAGGACAGTCCAAGAATCGCACCAAGTTCCTGAGACCATTTTCCAAATGCTTCTTGAACTCTGTCAGGCTTGGTGCTGTGACCACTGCCCATCTCTCTGATTTCTCAAGGTCTCTCTGCAGGGTCTCTCTGCCCTCGAGGAGGTCGACAGATCCTCCCAATTTAGTGCTGATGGCGAATTTACTTAGTATTTCTTCGAGTCTTGTATCCGAGTTGTTAATGAAGATGTTGAAGAGAGCTGGGCCAAGGGTGGAGCCCTGCAGAACCCCACTAGTGACTGGTTGCCAGTCTGATGTCACCCCATTCACCGTAACCCTCTGTGCCTTACCTGTGAGCTCACCCTCATGTAATGCCATTATCCAGCTGTGTGCTGAACAGAAGGGTGCTGTGAGAGACGGTATCAAGCGCTTTCCTGAAATCCAAAAGGATTACATCAACTGGCTTTCGTAAATCAGCTAGGTGGGCTATCCTGTCATAGAAGGGAATGAGGTTTGACAAGCAGGACTTTCCCTTCATGAAGCTGTGCTGGCTGTGGCTAATGACTGCATTGTCCTCCAGGTGTTTCTCTATACCTCCCAGAAAGGTCTTTTCCATGATTTTACCAGGTACTGAAGTGAGACTGATAGGCCTGTAGTTTCCAGGGTCCTCCTTCTTGCCCTTCTTGAAAATTCGGGTAATATTTGTCAGCTTTCAGTCAGCTGGGACCTCTCCAGATTCTCAAGACTGCTCAAAAATCATCAAGAGAGGCTTTGCGACGGCATCAGCTAGTTCTTCAAGGATGAATCCCATCAGGCCCCATGGACTTGTAGCCATCCAGTTGGAGCAGCAGATCCTTCACATTTTCAGGGTCAGCTGAGAGTTGATCATTCTTGCAGTCATGGTCCTTCTGCTCAGGGCCCTGACACCCCTTGGTCTGTCATCAGTGTTGAGCACAGAGGCAAAGAATGCATTAAACACCTTGGCCTTGTCCCTGTCCCTGTTTGTGAGGTGACCATCCTCATCTTGTAATGGGCTGATGTTATTTTTACAGTGCCTATTGCCATTAATGTATTTGAAAAAACTCTTTTTATTGTCCCCCACAGTTCTGGCCATCTTCAACTCCGGTGGAGCTTTGGCCACACGAATTTTCTCTCTTCGGTGGCAAGCAGCATCTTTGCATTCTTCCCATGTCACCTGACCTTGCTTCCACTGGGCATACACCTTTCTTTTTTGCCTTATTTCCAAAAGAAGATTCCTGCTCAGCCAAGCCAGCCTTTTGCCTTTCCTGCTTGACTTCTGACATTTAGGATTTGCTGCTCCTGTGCCCTTAGGAGGTGATGTTTAAAAAGTGATCAGAACTGATGGACCCCAGCATCAGCAAAAACATTTTTCTAGGAGTTTTTGCTCACTAGTTCCCTGAGCAGCCTGAAGTCTGCTCTCCTCATGTCCAGAGTTGAGGTTTTGCTGACAGTTTTACTCCTTTTGACAGAGATTTTAAACTTGTTCTCTTTGTGGTCGCTGTGGCCAACATGGCCACCAACCTCCACTTTGCTTACAATATCCATTCTGTTCCTAAGCAGTAAATCAAGGAGGGCATCTTTTCAAGTCAGCTCCCTTAGGACCTGTTTCATAAAGTTATCATCCAGGTGGCTCTGGTGGTAGCAGCTGTGTGATGCTCCCAGCTGCAAGTTGAAATCTTCTATAAGGACAAGGGCAGTTGGCTTGGAAGTGTCCCTTAGTTCCTCGAAGAATAATTCACTGGTGTCATCGTCCTGGCTAGGAGGTCTATTGTCAGTTCCCATGATGACATTCAAATTATTTGTTTGTCCCTTGATTCTCACCCAGAGGTTCTCAGCTGTGCCATTGTCAGCTGTGAGCTCCATACATTCTACCCCTTCTATTACTCACAGTGCCACCCCTCTGCCTCTCCTGCCCTGCCCATCCCTCCTGAAGAGCCTGTAACTGTTCAACAGGGCATTCCAGACACAGGACTCATCCCACCAGGTTTCATTTATACCAACGATGTCAGATCTCAGGGACTGGGCCAAAGCCTCGAGCTCTTCTTGTTTGTTCCTCATGCCAGGTGCATTAGCAGAAAAACACTTCAGGTGTGGTACACTGTAGCCAGCAGCCCGTGAAGCAGATTGAGGCATCTTCTTAGCGCTCCTTTCTTTTAGTTTTGTGGGTGGTACACCATCCTACTGCTCACCGCTGGCAAGCCTGGTTTTGTCCCTTTCCCCAATCCAAGCTAGTTTAAAGCTCCATCAATGAGCCCTGTTAGCTCCTATCCTAGAACTCTTTTCCCACTCTGAGAGAGGTGTAAGCTTGTGGCTCCAGACTTCGTGGTGGGGATTCTCTGAGGCAGAGAGAGGGGATGGGGCTCAGATCAGCTCCCTCTTCCTCTGGGCACCCACAGCAGCAGCAGCAGCAGCAGCAGCAGCAGCAGCAGCAGCAGCAGCAGCAGTACTATTGCAGTACATGCAAGGTTTGCACAAAGCATGCCATGATATTCAATGCAATGGCAGCAGGAGGATTCTGTACCTGCAACCCAGAAGTTCAAGAGAAACCAAAATTCTGCCTTTCCCAGAGCCTTCTGGCAACGCTGCATACCCAGGTGCTGAGCACGGTCCGCTGCTTCATAGCAGCTCAAAGTAGCCCTGATGTTCAACAGCGTTTCCTGCAAAGTGTAATTACTTTCCGTCCCCTCTGTCCCATGAGGGCTGGCAGCACAGATGTAGCATTTAAAATACAGAGCTGAGCCTGGCCTGCAAATAAAGGGCCTAATGCAGTTCTGGAGTACTCAGGGAAAACTGTGTCCATTTTAATGAGACATCACAGTTAGATTCGTTTGTGGGATTCTTTAACAGCCAGACTGCAGAGACCGCTTTTAGTCCTGCTCTGTTGTAGGGTCCCAGGAGTCTCTGCTGCATGCCATGAGGAAAACATGCCTTTCCAATAGATGAAGGCTGGAAGGGTCTTATTTTCAAGATATATTTCAGCTGATTGGACTTGTCTGTAAGTCAGATACAAGCATGATGAGAGAGAATTCATGAGAGAAAACGAGACGCGATTCACCTGTAGGTTGTAAAAATGGAGATTTAACTATTATGCAAGTGTTCATTCCAGGAGCTAAGTACTGGAGCTAGTATTTTCTTAATCACCACTATTCTGCATGTACTCTCCTTTAGAGCATTGCATTCCCTGGAAAACTGATGCTGGCTCATGAATAGGCAATTACTTGTTACCTCCTTGTCCTCCTGCCTGGAGGAAGGAAAGGAGGAAGGTGCCCCAAGGATGCCTTTTCACTTCTGGAAAATGGTAGCTTGCAAATGCAAATGATGATTTTTTGTTTTGTTTTTATCCTTCAGGGGACTCCAGGTAGAAAATACTTTCAAAAGCAAGCCAGTACAGGCTTGCCTGCAGAGGTTAGGAGTGAGACATATACAGGCTGATGCAAGGGGTTTTTAGCAACAGTCAGGGATTCATCAGGTCTCAGGAGAAGATCATGTGGTCTGAAGGACATCCCTGGCAGTACATTGAGAGACACCAACCATGGCTTACCAGAAGAATGGGATGGAGAATCAAAAGGTGATGAAGATGCTCTAAATGGTAGCCCACAACATCAGCAGCAAAAGACTGGTCAGCCAACACAGTGAGGGGGCACAGGGTAAGCGTTAATGGAGGGGAATGGCCAGATCCTGGGGACTGCATGGGGGCCCCATGTCGTGCTTTCTGGCCCACAGATGTACAGCACTGGGGGCTTACCCCACTTTCAAGGGGCAAGTTGGGAGAGAGAAGCATTGCTGCTCCTTGCCAGGAGCAAGGCTAAATGGCCACTCACTGCTTCTAACCTGTTGCAAAGCGCTTTGCCCTGGGAGGTATTATTTACCTCCAATGCATGCTTTTATTTGCATTTTATGCAGAGCTAGCTAGTCAGTATGTGGGAAGAATATTTTCTTTTTGTTTGCAGCTGATATACCTGGAGGTTTGACTCCAACTTGCTTTGTCAATCCAATAACAAAATATTAAAGCTTCTATGTTTGTTATGTTAACAAGCTGTGGTGTTTGTTTTAGTTTGAGGCTTACATTTTCTATAGTTCAGCATGAAGCTCGCTGCACTTTATGAAAAATTTAAAAAAAGCCAACGGCTCTCAGTGCTCTGTTTATGTATTTCTCTTTCAATCCTTTATTAAAGTGCTATTAGAAAATAGGAAGTTGCATAAAAGAACTTGGATCTCTTTATTGTAAATGTGCTGAATGGGATTGCCAACTCAATGAACATTTAAAATACATTTATTAGCCTGTTTACCTTTCTGAAATTTATGTGTGCTTTATATGCAAGCTTAATTTAATTTCCACATTAAAACTCTTATCTGTGAATACAAAGGGCATAAACTCTCCCTTTAAGAGGGAGAGAATAACAGATCGAATTGTACGAAATAGTAGCAGACATTATTTTTCTCAAATAAATTAATTTAAATAAATTGCAGAGAAACCTGCAGAAAAAAATTGAGGAACTAAACCTACGCTTCTTCTAGAAAAATATTTGTGGCACTTGTGTTCTGGAAACATGGTGGTCTATTATAAAATAATTGAAAACTCCATTTTCTGTAGTAAGGGGCCCATTTTTACATACAATAGATTTACTGCTGATGTATCCAACAGACTAAAGAACAGTTGAAAGCAAAGTCATTTTCCCAACCTGCAGAGAGTCCTGACTGAATCTCAGAGGCCATTTGCTGTCAGATGACTTTCAAGAACTTTTAAATCTATCTTCAACATTGCAAGGGAAAAAATATGACTGCCCCAAGCACTCAGCTGTAGTTTTAGCAGCAGGTTGAAGACTGCACTTGCATAGCAGAACTTTTCTCCCTGAACAACCGATGTATCTTTCAATGGCATTCTCACAGATACATCCTGTGGTGGCTTTGCCGAGATCTCACCTCTGCTCAGGTGAATATTCATCAGGCTTCAATTTTTCTATGCTAGTCTGGTCTCAAACTGCAATGATTGCTTTTTTTAATGTCTGAAATGTGTTTTCACAATGTTGCGTGCAACCTGGAAGAATGGCTGCTCTTTGTACAGTCAGCTCTTCCGTCTCTCATCCCATGGCTGCCAAGAATTTCAAATACAACTGCACCTCTAGTGCAACAAGAAATAAAGAAAAGAACAACATGGTCCGTAGCTCATGTAAGAGTGGAGCAAGGGCAGCAAGTCAAAACAATGAAGGTATATGTTGATTTTTTTTCCTTTCCACCGCTGGTCCTGTAATTGAACCTGACATCCAACCTGACAAGAAGGAAAAAGCAGAAGACTTGTGTGGTTGAGAAGAAGCAGATAGAGGAGTTCTCTCCATTCACAAGAGGTCTAATAACACACCTATACAGCAAAAAGGAAAAAGATCCCATTGTTCTGGTCCCTGCTAGTGGGCTGCTTCTGGTCCATGCCCCGGCCTTTGCTGTCTGGCACATCTCTGTTTATGCACTTTAAAAGTCTCATCACCCTAAGCAGAAGCAGAGTGCACTCCAGGAATATCCTGTTACTGTTAAACCAAATTGATGAGAAATTCAGCCCTTCTCACCTAAGATCTCTATCCTCTTATCATTACAGGCAGATCCAGTCCATAAACTCAGATGTGTCAGCTTAGCAGTTCCTTCTTAACATCAGCACTTTTCAGGGAAGTAGAAACTGTGGATTTCCTGGTGCTTAGCACAGAAGAGGATCCTCTGGTCTCTCACTGAGGTCCCTCAGAGGAGTCCGAAACTAACCTCCATGGTCACCAGCAATGGACTTTCCTGTTGAGATGGGAGGAGGGTTTCTCATTCCTACCTCTGAGATTTGTAAATCATCAAGAGCTCACTACATGGGCAAAGCTGTCAAAATCGAACATCCAGTAAATTCAGCTCTCGGTCTTCTTGTTTCAGCTGCTCAGGAATAGAGGACTACAGGGAGCATCACTTAGGTCCCATCAAGGGCACAGCTGGCAGGAAATATCTCGTCTACTCTGATAGTCTGAAAGTGCAATGGATCAGCTCAGGACACTTCAGGCCTCTGGAGCATGTAAAGCCCTGGATGACTGTTTATTGTATAGTAGCAGCAGTTCCATACAAGGGGGCAAGAAGTTAGGGACGCAGTTTCTGTTTCAGAAAGGTGATATACTTAACAACTCTGTCCAGAAATATGTGGGGTAGCATGAAATTGTGAATTGCCATTTTTTTTTCCAACATATTTTGAACGCGGAGCATCAGAACAGCTTTGCAGCTAGGAAGAAGTTTAAAAGCATTTTATTATATGTGATAATAAAGATATATCTTTAGCATCTTGTCATGTATTCAGAGGAGATAGTCTCAACCTTGAATTTCCTTCCAGCAGCACCTCCTTCCCTGATGGCATATTCTCTTTGTTCACATTTTAAAACAGAAGTGCTTAGCCATAGACACCAGTAGAAGCAGCCTCAATCTTAAGGAGAAAGCAATAAACAGACTCAAGGATTTGGATAGGGAGAAAGAGGCCAAAAGGAAAAAAAAAATCTTTTAGTAGAGTTGAAAATAGGTTTACTGCTTTCTTCTCCTTGAAACTGGATTATCACATTTCAGATGCAACATTTTCAGACCCATTTCTTATGGTGTTTTTCAGTCTTCTGGCCAGGAAATATGCCTTAACTTCAAGGTAAAGTCTTGGAGGCAATACATATCTCATGCAGTACAAGTTAATTTATCTTGTTCTCTGGTTCCTGAAGCTCAGGGTTGTTAAAGGGGAGGAAAAACAGTACCCCCAACTAAATCTAGAAGCCCAGTATCTGATTTTCATAAGCTTGTGTGTCCCTCAAAAGATCAGCTCAAAAGACCTCCTCCAGCAAAGTCTAGCTTTAAAAATTTGAGTGGTCCCAATGAGTTCAGCAGAAGTCCCACAAGTTTCATCATCAGCTTCTGTGAGTTCTGGAATTAAGGCCTTCAAGTGCTTACTGTGTTACAGACTTCAATGTCACGACATGCTCCTGAAAGTTATGAATTGCACTGTTTTCAAGCAGAGACATGAGGAATAAGTAAGTGGCCAGACCTGTCATGGAGGAACACAATGCTCTCAAAGCCAGTGGTGCTGCACAGACTCATCAGACTTTGCCGGGTGGGGGTTGTTCTGCACATGCACAACAATGAATTAGCTCTTAGCTCTAAAAAATGCAGTGTTCTTACCAAAAAAAAAAAAAAAAAAGGAAGGAAAATCTCAAGATTTCTGGAAGTTTATCAAAGCCTGCAGAGCTGTTGGGGTGCGAGACTGTGGTGGTCACACTGTGTGGCTTTGCCGATGTTCCCTGGATGCTGTGTTGAGAGCTGGTTTGGTGCTAGAGGGAGAGCACAGCATGGAAATTATGGCAATCTAGTCTGCATCTGCCTGGAAATACATGAAGGGGTTGCCCTGAGCTGAGTGTCTGCCTTGCTGCCTGCCCCACAGGCTGCTCCTACTACAGGCAGAGCTGGGCAGGTTGGGCGGAGGAGGCAGCAACCCATGCAGCAATACCCACTGCCAGCCCATGTCTCTTGGAGCAGGAGCAGGGGGCCCTGCTATACTGGTTTCCCTGCAGGACCTGTCCCAGCCTGACCTTTCTTCCTCTCCTAAGAGGTCCAGCTTACTAGTCCCCAGGAAGAGATGGTGTTGATCAAAAGTGTGGGAGATGGGAAAAGCAGTGCCTTTTTGCATGTTCAGCTCTCTGAGCACCTCAAATTCCTTTCAGCACCTCTTCACTACGATGGTCTCCCTGAAACACCTTGCACACATGTGCCTTTCTCACAGTTTCTCTGACCCCCTTTTGCCCCAGGCATCGCCACCACACAGAGTCCACTGACTCTCCTCCAGGTCTTCTACTACCCTTCCCATTATTCCTAGTCTTCCCTGTTTCATTTTAGCACTGGCATCACACTGCATTTTATTACTCTGTGAAGAGCTGTGTCTGGTTAGGTAAAATCAGTTATTTGCACTGCCTGAGAAGAAATACTCTGCAAATAATTAGTTCTTCACAATTTTCAACCCAGATGATTCTGCACTGAGTTTAGGGCTCAGTGCTCAGTGTGGTCCTCAGTCAAAAGCAATTTCTGCTCCAGATTGGAAAGTGAAAATTCAGTACAGCCTCCATGCGAACCTATAAATCAGCCCAGGTTTAGAGAGGAGCCTTATGGACCATTAAATCCACCAGGCTGCTGATCTAGATAAATGTATAATTTTATAGCACTTTCAAACAAGATGAGGTTCGAGTGTTTTGCCTATGATCCTCTTACACAGCTTCAGCAGTAACATAAAGTCCCAAACTTGCGAAAGCTGTCGCTGAAAGAATGGCCTTATGCCAGCTTATACCATCTGAGCTGAGCTCTGTCCAGTATATATAATAGCAATTAGAGTGCGGGGTGCGCTGTACATCTGACAAACGGAGCCATGGCATAATCAATAAACTTAATTACCTATCACAGCCTGCCCACAGAGTATACAATTTTAATTCAATTATAACTCCCAAAAAATGATACATAGCAGAGCAGATATATTTATCACTGAGGTCTAAATCAGCTGTGCGTGTCAAGGCTGACACTTAAAAATGAAGACGTTTATAGTTTCTGGAGCCCAAAGAAACCCACATAAAAAAGCACATTCTTTTCTTCTCAAAATAACTAAAAATGATGTGTCACTGATGGAGGATTCTTTGCCCAGAAAATGAGTCCAGAACCACAGTAAGCAGCACATTGCCTCCCCAGAGCCCCGAGCATAAGAATTAGAGACGGGAAGAATCACAGGATCATCTCCAATGAAGCAGCCAACAGACTCCTCTCTTCCTCCACTGCCCTGGCATCCAAGATGCAGCAAGTCAGAAAGATGCCTCCTAATCCAATGAGGCCAGAAACAGTCCCCAGCCCGCCTAGCACAACATTAAAACCAAGAAACCTTGGTCACAGATATATCAAGTGCAAAAACTGCCCACATGTGTTCTCATATGAGAGTTTCTGAGTTTGATCTTTAGGGACCTCATTCGTCTGTAAATCTTCCCCTGCAGATAAGAAAGTTTCAACAACTGTCCTAGTTTTTAATGTTTGTGTAGCCTTTTCTTGAGGTTTGATTTAGGCAGTCCCTTCTCTTCTCTTTCCCTTCCTCCCACCAACATCAGGAAGAGATTTTGCTGCCTTTTGCATGACTAGGGATGTGAGCAGGGGGATTGGGGTAGGTACTCTTGCTCCAAATATGTCTTTTCTATGACAAATACACCAGGTTATACCCTGAGGAGTTAAAAACGACTAGGTGGCAAGAAGCATCAAGCGAATGTCAGAAAAATTAATCAGGGCAAACAGCCAGGGGATTTGCTGCACCACTTAAAACCAACGGGGTGTCCTGGTCACCAAAGCAAATCCTTTGGTATTGTAGGCACCATGTCCCACGATGATAATCACAAATGTATTCATGACCTGTTCATATCCTTTTGTTCTTGTGCAAGTGCTGTCCTTCAGCATAACAGCTGTTTTCCTTCCCTGGTGTCTACGCCCAATATGTTTATAGGCAGCAATCAGATCCTTTGTTTTGCCAGATTTAACAGGGCAAGATCCTCCTCCTTCTTCTAAGCGAGGCTGCCTGTTTCCTGTATCATGTTCCTGGATCTGTTTCAGTTGATTTTGTCTTTTGTGGATGTGGAATACTAGGTTGGCACGGATGGATTGAGATCTGCCTTCTACACCAGCGTGGATCTTTCCTTTCTCTTGTGTGAATTAGCTGGTGTCTGAATTACTTTGACTGGGTTTTTGCCACGGAAGTAGGTGGTTACAGTCACCATTAAGTCTAGTTCAACAGAAATCAGCCCATGCCGTGTCCTAGGCACTTTCCATCCCAGGCCCTGCTTAGGTCCTTTCAGAAGCTGTGTCCTGGGTTACAGTGTATTCTATTACCATCTTCCTGAGCTGTTGAAACCAGGTGTAGCAATGTTCCGGGCCTCCTCCCTCCGGACTATCTCCTGTTAATGGGCCCAACAATGCCTTGCCCTGTGACTCACCATCCCATTGTGAAATGCTCCGCCCAGGTGGAAGGAGCCAAGCATTCCCACCTGGATATAATCTGGGGTTTGGAACAGCACAAGCAGCCTTTTCCACTGGACTCCCAGAGGAGGACCAGAGCCTTCTACAGAATCACTGCTTCAAAAGAACCATCACTCCAGGAGGACTGCAGCCACCATTTAATTGGACTGCTACCAACCCCCTGACCGTCAGGGGGTCAGGTTGTACTCTGACTCTGTCAGTGGGTTGGGTTTTTTCGTACTATTGCATTTATTTTATTTTTCCTATTAAATTGTATTTCTGACTTGGAGTCTCTCACTAGTTTGCTTTCGAACTAGTACAAGCTGTTTGTCTGAGATTTAGTCTTGCAAGGATGAGCTAATTCCCAAATTAAAAATGTCACCTCGCTTCTTTCTTCACCCTTAGGCAAAGCTTTTTTCAAAATCCATTTTGGATCTCTGGCCTGGAATTTGGTATCATTTGTTGGCCTCAGTTTTTGCTGTCTAGTGCCAGTGACTGCAATGTTGGATGCACAGAAACCTTCAGCTGCCCTGGAAGGAGCCATGGCTGCCCCACAGCAGAGCGAATCCAACAGGACCTCTCTGACTGTCATTGTCTTTTGCTCCTAGTGTCTCGAACCAAAGCCAATCTTCATCCATGTTCTACTCCCATGGGCTTGGTAAGGGTCATGCAACCATATTCCTGCTTCTTTCCCTGTGGAAAACTGCCTTTTCTGCATGGGACATGCGTATCTTGTTTCTTCCTGGTCCCACTTCTGATTTGGCTACAGGAACAGAGGAAGCTGAGCAGCTGTTTCAGCCGCAGGCCCCTGGGTAGGACTTCTGAGAAACTCTGTCCAATGTACCAGGAGATGGGACAGCCAAAAGGCCCCTGAGAAAACAAAGCTGAGAGAGGCTTGTTCCCTACAATCTCCACCTCTTTGGGACAGAGGTGGCAAACACCTGTCCTGTCAACTCACTGTGTTATTTGGTTTATTTGCCTTTATAAATTCTCTTTCATCAAGGAAAAAGACTGTACTCCTGCTATGTATCAGCTGAGAATGACGCTATCAAGACAGTTTGTAGGATTAAAACAAACCACTAGGGCAAGATATAATTTTCTCCTTCTCCATTCTGTTAATTTTGAGATGTAAAGAGCTGTGAAAGCTACAGATTGTCTTGTCTTCACTTGGATGAAGCCCTCAGCAGCACTAGACATCATGGCTAGTGCAAGCGAATAGCACACCTTTCTTTCCATTGAAAATCTCAGAATATTCTGTGATTCTGTGAAATCCTCTGCTTATGCAGAATCTGAACAGTCATTAAAAGAAAAAAAAAAGAAAAAGAAAAAAGAATTTAAAGTCTTTTTGATTACAAATTAACCCCCAAATGCGAGCAGAGCATAACTGATGCTGTGCAGGCTTCCTGCCGCTCCTAGCAGCCTGAAACAATGGCTTGGACTTGCACAAAATCCGCTGCCTTTGTCAAGGCACCGGCAGCACTATCAGGAATGCTCAGCGATAACCCTGAGCCTGCCACCATTATAGTTTCATGTTATCAGGAGTGGTGTGAGTTGAAGAGGAGCCAGAGTCCTATGGCAGAGAGGGAGTCCTTGCAGGGAGGGTGTGGCAAAGGGAAGAACGAGATTGGGGTAGGTGTCTGAAGGACTGTCATTGCCACCTCCTCTCTTGCCCAGCTCCCTTGGGGCTCTCTCTGTGGAGGAGGTCTCCTGTGGGGTCACACTTGGTCACTGGAGGGGACCTAGGCCTAATAATCAGTTACTGTGTGGGAGACCTGTTACTCTGCCTGTTCCTGCTTCCTGTTTCTCTGACACCAACAGGACATGGTTGCACCTCCAAGGTTAGGACAAAGTCTGATAGTTATAGCATAACCTGCAGACAGGGTTCCAAAGACAATCTGAAAGTGCACCTGGTGGGTCAGACTTAGGGTCCTCCCCATTCTTTGTTACTCAGAACAAATACGCTGGATGCCGACTAAGATCTGGAGATAGTCATGGTCCTTTTTAGATACTCTAGGAAGAGTTAAAGACAGAGCAAACAGGAGAAGCCAGAGCAGGGTTCCACACTGCCATTTCTTTCATTTGTTCATCTTTCACCTGTGGCAAGTAGTAAGGAAGCAGATGAAATCGGGGGAAGATCTCACTGGTGATAGTTGAAGCATGGGTGTGTAAGTCTTTCTCGGCACCACATGCTGTCCCAAGAGAGGTACAAGGAAAGGAGATGAAAGGGGCAAGAAGTACTTCCATCAGTCTCTAGGAATTTGAGGAAAGCTGGGAAAAGGGATATGATTACTCCTATGTTTGGAAAGATTTTGTGCTTGGACAGTAGCAGAAAGACTTTTAAATAGAGAATTAGAGAAGATGATAGTCTAGGAAACGCATTTTGTCCAGAAGGATTTTGGATAGCAGGTTATATGGCAGAGAGGCTGAAGAATAAAAGAGCAGTGGTGTGGAGCCTGGGATAGTTACTCTGTGGTGCTCTCAAAACCAGAAGTGGCTGGAGGTGTGTCTCAGCTGACTTTGGGCATGAAGATTCAAAAGATGTCCAGTTGCAGAAAAATAAATGTGTTGGATGTGTGATGGGAGAAAGAAGAGTCAGGTCTACCCAGAGGCTACCAATCCAACAGCAGATGAAATGGCTGGGAACTATTGGCCAGGTTTAAAAGAAATGATGTGAAGCAACCTGCAAATAAAACTAACCTGGCACTTCTGCTCTCAGATACAACCATATATTTGTGGTGATTATGGTGGATGAGCAATGAATATTCAGTTTTATATTTTCCCTCTTGACATCTATTCTGATTTGCAAATGATAGACCAATGCTCTACCGATTAGAGGATTATATGCCTAACTTTCAACAGGCAAAAAGAAATCTGTCTTTTTTTTCTGCTTGAGATGGAAGAAAAGTCATCAGCACTGAAGATTTGGTATCAGGGCTCTAGTTTATTTTCGGCTGAATATTGAGAATTCTGCGCAATCTCAGCACAGTCCATCACATTCAGATTTTTTCATGTTAGGCTTAGCAAGTCTCATGGCACTGATGGAATGGAGGAGAATGCGGGAATTATTAATGTCAGCAGGATTATGTAGTGCTTGTTACCTACCTTCCAGGAATAACAGGAAACATTGCTGACATGCAGTACAATTTTATTTATTTTTCACTACTCAGTCTGTTTTCGAATTGCCTGAATTTCACTTGCTAAGGCTGAGATGAGAGGCAGGATGATCTAGGGAGCGAAGGGGAGGAATCTGTGTGCAGATATTCTCTGTAAGATGTACCTCACTGTGATGTCCTGTGTGAGTCCTCATCCCAGGTGGGACTGGTACCTGCTGCTTCATTTGATATATCTGCATCATGTTCCAGAAGGATATGCATCATTTGGAAATCCTCTGAAAATTCTGAGTTTTATCTCTGCCCTGGCCCCTGCAAGTTCATTACATAGTCAGTAATTTTCCTTTTACTTTTCCATAAAATTACTCTCAATAACGTTTTGGGTATCACAGCTATGCTGTGGGGCTAAACTTGATAATATTGGGAGTACATGCTGGGATTTTATGATGTAAAAAACTCCTGGATGTGCCATGGGCATTGGACTGTCAGACAGAAAAGTCCCGGCTCCTGGGTAACACCTATAGTCCCAAGAGTGTGGTGTGAAGGAACTAGGGACAAGTGAAAATGTCCGTGTGGGAATGCAAGACAGGGACTGGGGGGCAGAGCAGAAGGGGGAGCTGTCATCCTTCCCAGTCCTTCTGACTCCAAATCAGCGCCAAATATTCAACTCCTTCACAAACCCAATGTGGTGATCAGGGTTTGTGCCGTTCCTGGAGAACTAAATGTTCCAGGTAAGTGCTATTATTAGGTGTCCTGTGAGCAGAGAAGCAGAACAAGCAAGCAGCCAGCTTTTAACCTACGGATACTGAATTTAAAAAGTCAGGAAGGACAGAAATGGGAGAGACTGGGAAAAGGCAATGCTCTTTCTGCAAATGCAGAAGCTGCCCTGACAAAGACATGCATATAAAGTTGGCAGAGACACACGGTAGTAGCAAGGTTTGAGCTTCAGCTTAAGTGATCTGACTTCTGGATCTGCACAGAGCAGCACTGCAGAAAAAGAAATGTGTTGGGATGCCGGAGGGCTATGTCTTTTCTGCCTGGGGAGAGAGTCGCACGTAGGAAATCAGAAAAGATGCATGGGCAGCAGTGAACAGGGAGGATTTCTTTGCTGTTTCTTGTAACACAGGGCTGGTGTTTCCCCTGAAACAAGCAGTCAGTGATCTAATTCTCACTGTGCATGTGTGGTTTTTTTTTCATCCAGTGCATCACTAACACACTGAACAGACTTTAATGGCCATCATATTTAATATGTGATGATCCAGGTACAATCTGCTGTGGAAGCAGATGAGGCAGCTTCTTGGATTCTGTTTCCAGCCTTTGTTCTCTCTGAGTTTGCTCTGTTTTGTATTTATGTTCATTCCGAGTGTGTCAGCATGAGAACAGATGAGGATGGTGAGGCAGAGCAGGCAGTTCTGCTGAGCCTTTGGGACTGATGCTTGTGCCGTGTTTTGGAGCAGTTCCTCTGATATCCTATACTCATTTCAGAGGCTGGCAGAGCTGAACCTAACCCACAGCCAGCTCTTTCCATGCTGCCTGTCCATCCTCAGCCTGCGCATGTCACTGCTGAGAAACTGGCCCCTGGCTGGACTATTTGGGGTCAGACTGAGCAAAGTTGCTTGGGAAAAATCAGACCAAGTAAAGGTTCTAGACATCCTCTGCCTAATGTCTCCCTTGCGTGCAGTAGCAAGCTCAGTTCTAAGTTTGGCCCTGACTTTGGACTTAAGTTTGGTCCTGAGTGGTGCCTAGATATCCTCTAGACCCTGAGCTGACTGACAGAGAACACAGCTCCTGTGTAAGCCACTGGGTAATCAAGAAGTACAATTTGGCCCTGGAGGTGAACAGCCTGGCAGGTGTGCTGCCAACAGGGATAGCACAAAAGGACCTGGAGAAATTAAAGAAAGGATGCCTTCCCCCAGCAAGCCTTACAGCAGCTGCCGGCTGCTCAGCTGCTGCCCAGGAAGCAGGCAGCAAGCCTGCAGGAGCTGGGGATAAGGAGGGGAGGCTCAAGGGATGGCTCACAGCGCTCAAGAGCATGGAGTCCAGCACGCAGGGCTGTTATGGCTTGCATGTGAAAGCAGAGCTGGGGAGCAGAGGTGTGAGGCTGCCGTGTGACTTATGAGCTCACCTGCTGGCCTGACAGTGCTTCTGACCGCCTGGCTGGTGCCAACCGCAGGGAGCCTGGCCTTGGCATCTCCGCACGCTGGGGTCGGGGGGTACCCCAAAGAGCTGCTGTAGGAGCACAGAGCAAAGTAAAAATAGCCCCTTCCCATCTATAACCTCAAAGTGTAATACTCCCTGGTCCCCAGGCTGAGGGCTGTGCACACACAGACCCAAAGCAAAGTCCCTGCACCAGAAAGCAGAGATCCCCATCTTCTTTCTGCTCTCACAAAGCTTCCCTGGTGACTGACTAAGCCTAATGGCACGAGCAATAATTGCTACTTCTTAATCAGGATGGTTTTAGGAAAAATTCTGTCTAATGAGAATCCATTTTGCATGTAGCAGGTAATTAAAGGATGCTTGAACAGAAAAAAGAGATATGAGCCTCTGAACTTGGCTTTCTGGAGAGACAGCATAAAACAAAGGCAAAGGCGTGTATTGTGCCAGCTGTTTCCACGAGAACCTGTAAGGATGAAAAATGAGCCCCTTCATGACCCATGCCACTGTGCCTTCCCGAGATGGTGATCTCTGTGTGAGAGTGCTCACGTATGTGTGTGCAGCCACATCAGAGACCTACACCAGAGATCAGCAGGAGACCTCACGCCTCACTTGGCATGGAACAGCAATAGGCAGTGCAGTGACCAGAAAAACCTGCAGCCCACCATTTGCATTCTCCAAGGATCCCTGCATGAATCCTAGAGGGATGAAACAGCTGTGAATTGAAGGATTATCTCACATACAGGACAAAAGGGAAGGAAAAAAGTTTTCATTTTTTCATTCATTTTCAGTTTTATTATTCTTAATATCCCATTAATTGTTGTGCCTTCCTATGCCTCTTCAGTTGTTTTTTGTTTGTTTTTTTCTTTTTCATTTTCTTCCCAGTGTAGAGTGTGGAATTGGTCAAGCAATGTTCTGACTTCGGGAGAGGAAGGCAAACTGGCTTTGGCACAGGTCTCCAACGCTTTTGTGCACAACACAGCACCTCTGAAGAAAAAATAGAAAAAAGGCCCTTCCTCACCAACACCAACAGTGGTAGATACTGACAGAGGAAGAGGAAGACTTTAGGGAAGGCAGTGGCTTAAATGATACATACAAAAAAATTGAGATTCCTGTTATACTTGTCTTTTAAACCCTCTTGTCCTCTTTGATACTGTCCTTCTAAGCCTTCCATATCTCTGGAGACTACATTTCAAACCCACAAAAATAGACATGGGAATGAGGAATGGCTGAAATAATTTCAATTTCTCTTGGCTCACACTCCTCAGAATCCCAGAGGCTTCCACTCCCCAGCAGCAAATACCTCTGGAAGGCAGCTCATACCAGCTATCTTAGGTGTTTGTAGCTCAGGGAGATGGCCAAGATGACCAAGGCCTCTAGAAGCAACTGCTTCTCTCTGCCAACATGATGGAGAACACGAATGACCAGTGTAGATTAGATACGAAGAGAGAGGTTGATCTTGCCGAACTTTAAAACCTTATATCATAATGATAACAGTCTGGATTCTCTTTATAGTTGATGGAGAAAAAGCAGTTTCTACATGTGATTCGCTGGATCTCTTTTAGACATATTTTTTAGGATGAGATGTGCTTACGCATCAGAAGTGCCTGTTTCTCTTCATTGCCTATAAAGGAGTCAGTGTGACTCGCTCAGCTGTTGACGTTTGCAGTGTAGGAATCTAAATTTGGGCAGATGAATACCATTTCCAACTTTCAGTCTGCTGAAGTTAAGTAACATGAATTCTACTGTGGGCAAGTGCTAAATATTTGAATAGATGCTATTTTTTAATTCACCCTCTCCTTGCAAGACAACCACATCAGTAGGGTTATCTGTGGGAAGAGGAAACAGCGTGTCATTAAAACCAGAAGACATCCAAATTCTGTACTTTTTTTCTGGCACAGATTACCATGTGAGCTGCAGCAGATTTCTCAATCCCTCTGCTTTTTAAGCTTTGCCACTATTCAGTTTTCAAATGTTACCTTACAGTTTAATTCCTGAATGTGCAGAAAATACTTTTTAGCACTTCACTGTTCTTCTTTTTCCTCATAACATTTTTATGTGAAATATAATTTTGTGTCCAGATTCATTACATTTTGAGTGTTTTGCCTTTCCCGCTCTCCTCTGGGAAGTGCTATGCATTTCTTTCATAAATCTGAACTCTCAAGCCTGAAGAATGGCACTAGTATTTAATATCTGAGCATCACTCCTTCACATTTGCTGGCTCTGAGAGGAGTATTTCATGTTTTCTCTCCCTTCTAATTTTCTTACTTTTCTTGAGTCTTCAGTTCTTCAATGATGTGTAGGGCAGTATGTTCTGTTCCAGAAGAAGACTTGGGAACAAATGCCTGCCAGAGAAAAGGCTTTTATAATCTATTGTGTGGGGGGTATTGTGCTAGTTTGACACCTGTTTCTGCTTGGCTCATAGTTTCATCTAGGAAAGGTTCTTTCACTTCGAAACTTGGGAGAGAACCATGGAGGGCGACTACTTCTTTCACAGATAGAAACACTTACTCCTTACTCTGCATGGCAAAAATGTGACAAAAATTGTCGACGCCAAACACTGATTGAAAAAATTGATGAATGAGGCTTAAAATCCACCAGAAAAAAATGCTTGTCACAGCCTTCAGATCATTCTGTCTAAGAGCCTATAAATTTCAAAGGGAGGCAAGCATCATTGCAAGCAGCAGCACGATGTCCACCAGCTCTGAACAAAGGAGAAGGGAAGCACTAGCAGTTCCCCAAGGAGCTCACAACTCGCAGTGCAGCCCAAGGAGCAGCGGTGGCTGTCGCACAGCTGGGAAGGAACGTGAAGGGCGAGCAATGAGGTGTCTTGCTGAGGTCACAGCTGAATGGCAGGAGAGCAACTGAAGAGCTCAGGACAGCCTTTGAATGAACAGGAGTATTTTTTCTAAAGAATGCACACGAAAGCCACAAACATGGAGAAAGTGTAGAACATGCACCCACAAGGACTAAATTTAAAAGATGTGCTTAGCAGGGAACACATGCATAGCATATGGATGCAGCTGATGGAAGAGTTGTTGGACTCTGTTCAAGATACCACTCACATAGCAGATGAACCATAAATTTAAGCTACACATGTCACATCCTTACCGCTAAGGTTCCCTTTAGTCATGTGTGAATGCAGCTTAGCTGTTGGATCCTGGCTTGTGAGCTAACTTAGTCTCTCTCTGAGCACAGTAACAGTGGTGGGCAGGACACAAAATGCAGAGGGATCCTCAGCTGCTCGTTACCTTCGGGGAGTTATTAGCCTGTGGGCTTTTTGCAGCCCCTTACTTTGGCATTTGTTAGTCCTGGCACCCGCTGCCTAGTGGATGTCACATGCTGTCCTTCAGCTCCTCAGCTGCTTGCTGACTGACAGGCCAGCTTCTTTGACATTTGCCTTGATACATTTTCTGGTATTAAGTTAAGCTCCTTGAGCTGATTAAAAGCCTACCAGATTATATCATTGCCAAGTCTCCTATATACATGCATAAAGACAATCATAAATAAGAAAACCTGTTCTGGATTTCTCCAGTAAGGGTGCTAGTATCTCAGTCTCTGTCCTCTGGCCAATTTTCTGTGTTACTGAGCCAATTCATGTTTCTGATAGGCATGTAAGAGTGCCAGGTTATTACTCTTCAGCAATTACTTTCTGCTCTCAAGATTTACTCCAAAATATAGTATACTGATGAAACTGGTAAAAAAAGTAAGTATTTACAGAACAAAAATCAGACCTTCTTCCACTTCCATGCAGCACTGCAGTTGTAAGAGATTCCTTGCAGCTGCTTACAAGCAATTAAAGTTTTAGATTTGCACTATACTTTTGGAACCTAATTTTATAAGCGGCTGCCGACAGTCCATTAATTTGAATCCAAAATGCCCTCTGAGTTAGACCAGTGCTAAAGAAAGCATTAGTTTCCATTCCAAAATGGGCTTTGTCACACATTCCTGCCTCCTCTTTTGCATATCTGTTTGACTCGAGGCAATAGCAGCATAGTATTTAAGTGCCAGTTATATTTTGGTAATATGCACAGTATTTTAACAGGGAGAGGAAGACTAGATGACCTTAAACCTTGTTAGAATAAGAAAGAAAAACAGACTTAAGCATCCATTGGAAGGATTTTTAGGGAAGTCTTGCATATCTCTTGATAGGGAGGCTTTTTAACATTATGACTAACACTCAGATTTTGTGGATGTACAAAACCTGAACTAATTTTTTTTCTCTAATGGGTCTAAATGAAAGAAAAAAAAATCAAACATGTTCTTCTTTCTTAAAAGTCAGGTTTCAGCAGAATACTGATATTTGCCACCAATGAATCTATATTTTGGTAGCAGCTGGTGATACCACTCCGTGATGGCAGTTTCTTTCAGATTTGAGGCTGTATGGTGGAAACACAGATGCAGAGGCATCTGTGATATGATTTAAGGGATAACCTGCTGTTGATGATGCTGTATCTGGTGCAGGATTTGGGGGTTTCTTTGGTGGCAGGTTTTGTTGCTGATCTTACTGTTAATGACTCGTGGCAAAGAGGTAATGAAGAGAAATGGCATGGATGTGAAAGCTGGAATGGAAAACATTGGAAAAGAAACTATCACTGAGCCGACTAGCAACAGCAGTGTTTCGTGTCTTTTAAAGATATTATGCAGAGGTAAATATTAGTACTTCTGTGAATATGGAGCTTTTCCCAAAATGCAAAATACAACACGGGAAAAAGATGGAACTTTTAGGTAGAACAGTGGACTGATGGGCAGAAGAGGCTGGAACCATTCTGCGAGACATGGCATAGTCAGTGGCATAATTTATTAATAGAAATGGTGAAGTTAAGAAATGAAAGGCCCTAAATACAGAAGTGAAAAATTTTGACGGAATCATGAAGAGCAGTGGGTTGTGGTCTGAGACAAATCTGAAAGATGACCTGAACAGGAAATGTTTTAAATTACTTTCAGGGAGCTAGAACTGCCAAAATGAAAGGCAGTGAGAAAGTAAGTGTTGATGGCAACAGAAATCGAGCTTCCAGAAAAGTATTATAATAATGAAAAGGCCAAAATCTAGAGATGATGTGGGAAGACTGAACTGAAGATAACACACAGAACAAAAGGAAATGGCCTCAAGTTTCCCAGGGGAGTTTTAGACTGGATATTAAGAAAATATTCTTCACAGAAAGGGCTGCCCAGCGAAGTGGTTGAGTCACTGTCCTCGGAGGTATTTAAAAGTTACATAGACATTTTAGGGACACGATTTAGTGGTGGACTTGGCAGTACTCAGCTAATGGTTGGATTAAATGACCTAAAAGGTCTTTTCCAACCTATATGGTTCTATGATTTGTGATACTGGAAAAATTTGGTAAGAAGGCAGAGATTCGTGTAGAGGGAAAACAAGCTAAAATTTAGCAATCCTGAGTTTAAGATTATGGCTATGCAATAAAAAAGTCAGAAAGATAATTAAAGGTGTGGTTTTCATCAGATGTCTGGATTTGCAAAGCAGTCCTGAAATTTCTCATCCCAAAGTAGCTAAAGCTGTGCAAGACTTGAGACAGTAGGAGATGGGCCAGAAAGTCAGGTCCTTGTTGGACTCATACAAACCACCAGAAGTACAAGGGGACCTTAACAAAGTGAAGGAAAGCTGAAAACCAGTAAAGGACTGTGTCGCAAAACCCTCAAAGTGAATGGAGCTTTAAGAACAAACGGCAGTGAAGTTTGAAAAGCAAAGGGGCAGAAGATGTACTAATATGTTAAGGTGTTGTATTAGTCTGCCTCTAGCTAGTCACAAAGCTTGTTCATGCATCATAGGTACAAAAAGTCTGTACCTCACTAAATTTTATTTTACTTTATTTTAAATTAAATTTGACCAAGATGTACCTATATAATATTCATAACGTTTCCATCTGCCTACAACTTTAGACTTGCAAGCCCTTAAAAAGAAGAAAACATCTTGTATTAAATTTTCCAAGCAGCCAAAATGCTGCTGCTCTTTTTTTTTTCTTCCCTGTAGTTTAAATTTAAATTTATGTTTCTAAATTTACATATTCAAAAACTTAATCTGAAACCTGTTTGGAATTTGGATATCTCTTTTTATCACATTTCGTTTAATGCAGCTACTTCTCAAATTGATGCATCACCCCTGCAGCTACTGGACATCAAAAGACAAAAAAAAATTGCTTGAAAGAAAAACTGAAGCCACATTTCTATTCTGCATTTGAGCTGCTGACATTTTCTAGATAACACCAAGAGATGTCAGAATACTGGCTGTTAAAGCGGTCTATGTTTGGAGCCTATTAAGCTGAAGTCTGAGAGTGAAGGAAATTGTGAAGACTTCTAGAGGGACTGACATATACCATTACTTGCTATATTTCAATTTTATAGGGAAAAGGAGTTTTTCCCTACTTTTCTTTCCCAAGAGTTACATTTAAAATGTGGCAGGTCAGCAAGAGCCTGTAATTTCACTCTAATTCCTCTGTATATTCAAAGGTTACATAATAGAGGCCTTGCCCTTCTGATGAAGAAAGACTGGGAGGAACTCCCACCAGAAGCCTCTTGCTCTCTTATTACTGTCAGAGGCCACCACTAACTTGTCTTCTCCTCTGACATCAGTAATTCTGCCTCTTTAACACTCCCACATTATGTTGCTCAAAGTCCAGACTGTCTGTTCTTGTTGTTAAAGATGTAGTTCCACCAAGTTCTTTAGAGTTACACTGGTGTAGAGGCACCTGGAAGGAGAAGGGGGGCTCTGAGTGTCTTGTTTGGGTCTCTTGTATGCCATATAACACAACCAGAATGATCTTGGTCTTGCCTCCTAAGCACTTTCTCATCTTCTTATGCAGTGGTAAGCGTAGGGAGGAAATTGGTTTCCTGTCATCTGAATTCTCCCTGGAGCTGGCATGTACAGGAAGTCTGTCAGAGCTCCCCTCCAGACACCCCATTCCTGTCCCTCAGTCCTTGCTCCAGCTCCTCTGTCCCATGCCCGGGAAGGGATGTCTCAGCACAGACCTTCCCCCATCCACTGCACATGGCAATGAGCCTGCGACATGCTGAGAAAAAGCACGAAGGATTGAAAAGACCATGACTGCAAACAGCTATTTGCTTCCAGGGCCAAGCTGCTTTTCTACAAAGCCAGTCTATTGTGCTCTCCCACACTGACAGCCTTGGAAAGGTTGCAAAGGGCTGGGTAGGGTGCATACGGTCAGGGAGGGTGCACAGGGCTGGGCAGAGCTGTGCCTGGACTGACAGGCCCAGATGGATTTCTTCCAACCCTATCTGGGATGTCTCTGCCTGCCTGCTAATCTTCATCTTAGGTTAACCGACAGCTGGTGGCATTTAATCAGAGGCACCATTCCTGTAGGCCCTCCGTACTAATGAGACTCCTGAACTGTGTTGTGCTGGATAATGCAGATCTATCAGTTGCTTCCTTCAGTTGTTCCCAGAGCCTTTTGTGTCCGCCAGTTTATAGATTTTCCTAAATATTGTTTCTGACTTCAAAGATATGTAAAAGCATTTGAACATCCGTCACATCTGAGCAAGAAATATTACAGAACAGCTTGTCTTCCTGCATAGCAGCTGGCTGGAGATTTTCTACTGAAGCTCCTGCCTCAGTGTACACTGCCCTTAACACTGATATTCTCCACTTGCCTGTGCCTACCTGCCCTTCCTCAATAGCACTGCTGTTGCCTGCCTCAAAGGCAGTAAGGGCGTGTGTCTGCCTGACTGAGATTGCTACAGGGCCACACAGACCCTCTGCCGAGCTATGGGGAACTCAGAGGAAGCAATTTGAGCAAGCAGAGGTGCACCAAGAAATGCACGCCTCAGTCTTGAAGGTTGAATCCAAGCAGAAACAGCCCAAGAAGCTGAAATCCTTTGTATACGCTGATGTTAACAACGTGTGAACTAATTTGAAGCTCCTTTCACCAAATTTAATTTGCCACTGATGCTCTTCAGGAACTAATTCATCATTTCCTCAGTTTGGATCTTTGTGTTGTGACTTGTAGTGATGAAAGGTACAAGTGGTGGGGGTAGTGTCTTTACCAGCACCAACCAGTGCTCTCTTTACCAGCACCAACCCAGCCCCTGGGAAGATCTGACTATATTGTAAGTGGCTGAAGCCTTACTGCAATAGCTGCAGGCCCCTGATTAGCTAGGCCAACACCAACTTGAAATTCTGCAAAATGTGCTACTTCAGTGGGAAACGGCAAGAGGCTGAATGCTTTTCACCCTGAGCAATAACATTTGGCTCTTCCCAAGAGCCAGCAATTATCAGCTTGTACGGCTGAGCTAGTCAGGAAAACAAAAGGCCTGATTCTCATCTCAGACTGGAATCATGAAGAAGGTAGTCCACCAAACTTGCTTCACCTAAGAGGCGCAAATGCAATGCAAATGAAATATGACACCCATACAATTTTAGGGTTTAACTTTTCTCTTAGTGTGAAGGAAAAAGACTGCTTGAAAATCCAGTAGATAAGCAAGAGGAAAGAAGAGAAAAATATGTAAACATTCCAACTAGTAATGCAGAAGGAAAAAGTATTGCTCAGAAAAACGAGATTATTACCTTGAAGTTACCTTCAAGCATGCATTCAAGGACATGTTTATGTTATTTTGCTCAATTTCTTTTTCTTTCTTTCTTTCTTTCTTTCTTTCTTTCTTTCTTTCTTTCTTTCTTTCTTTCTGAAAAGAGAATTTAGAATTAGAAAAGAGAATTCTTTCTATTTATTTCTATTCAGATTTATAAATATACATACTAGGAAATATTAATATTTTTATATTAATATTTTGTATATATGGGAGCTGATTTTATTCCGTGTTTTAAAAATCCTTAAGTCTGTTGTTTATTTCAATTATTCATCATTTTGCAAAGGGAATGCAGGCACGTGGAGCTCAGAAAAAGATCAGACTACAGCTCTCCGCAAGATTACTTTTTCTTCTTAATCCTCAGGGAGCTGATTGAACTTTTCTCTGTTTATTATTATTTTATATTTCTTCTTCATGTTCTATTTATTTATTTAGATTTATAAATGATACCACCATGCTAAGGGCAACTGTCCTCTCTGAATCATTCCTCTTGTGCCTGTGACATTTGTGCAAACCTCATGTCTGCTTGATGCGTTTCAGCTCTCAGTTGTAAACTACTTCAGGCCACTGTATTGTTTAATTTTTTACTCACTTGGCCAAGCATCCTGAAACCAGCTGCATAATGTTCTATTTGACATTAAGCCTACATATACTTTACAGTCTCCGAATTCTCTGGGGCAATAGCTGTCTTATGAAATTATGTGTGGTGGGGCCAGCATAATTGGGCCTCAGGCCTCGAGATGTGTCCCCAAGGCACTGCCACAATGCAGTGCACACTTCTTACAGCCGAGGAGGTGGATCACCAGAATAAGTGCTGAATTCTCTGTCCCTTGGCAACTTTGCTTTCCTGCTGAAACACATGCTACAGCTAAACATGAGTTCAATGCAGGGGTAAGTGATGACATTTAAGGGCTTAAGGAGGTCAAAAGAGATGATCCAGTGGTTCCTCCCAGCCTTCGATCCATCGATCTATGAATACTGATAAGAGAAAATTAAAAAGCATCTCTGTGAGAAGGTCTCCATGGCCACTGCTTCAAGAATGCTGCAGGAGTTTTGCTGGAAGACTTCTTCAGGACTGAGGCCTGGTGTAACTCCGCTTTCAATAAACAGGCACAACCTCAGGGAGAATACATCTACCTGGGGCGGTGGAAAAAGTTGTCTCTAGAAAAATGTCACCTTAACTAAGCTGGAGGTATGATGACTCTACTACTGATTCCAAAGCGGTGACACAAATAAATGAATCAAATTCCCCATGCACAATTTTTAGGAGTGAACAACCAGGAATAGTGAACAGCATGGATCAGTTTTGAATTGTTGACTGACTAGCTGTTGACCCTCCTTTAAATTCTCAGCAGTTTTGGAGTTGCTCATTTCTGCTGCCTCTGGGTTAACATTGTAACTCAACAGAATCTGCAGCTAAAAGAAAAAAAAATACCATCAGGACATTATGTGCAGGTGTGGTTCAGGAAAGACAAGGAGTAGTAATCCTAGACTGCACAGCTATGGAAAGCATGCTAAGTAAGGCAGGGAATATACAATATCCCCGGACACCCACCAGTAGGTCTTTGAGGCAGAGCTGAACCTCACCTTGTTTGAGCCCAGAAGGAGATTCTCTGTGGAGAGGTGTGAGTCAGTATGTGCCTGGCTGTTAACTTTATGCCCTTGCTGTATCTTTGCAGTCCACTTCCAAAAGCAGTGAATTCCTTATGGACATGGAAAAAAGGAGCTGCCTCTTTCAGTCACCCTACTTGCTTAAGCAGCAGGCAGCAGCAGTAGTAACTGGCAACAAGAGTAAAAAATAAACTTTGAGCAACCTTGCCCTCTCACCAAATCCCTTCCTAAACAGGTACTGTTTTGCAAGAAGATAATATTTCTAGTAACAGCAAAGCAAATAGAGTTCAGTGCTCTGTAAACATGAATGCACACAGACACACGTGCACATGAGCCTTGGAATAAAATTATTTTAAAAAGCACTTCTTCCAATGCTTCCCAGTGATGGAGTGAGAAATCATTACTTTTGAGAAATTGTTTTATAATGTAAAAACACTGGAAGTTATAGTTACGACTTTCCAGCACAAATTATGTTCAGGCTCTGCTTGGGTCAAAGATGCAACAGGGAGGGCTAGAAATGTGAAAGTGGTGTGTTTTGGTTTTGACTCACCTCCTAAAATGACACAGCAACAATTCTTCTTCATTTGGCATGTTTGCATTATTTTGGCACAGAAACATCCCTAGTTCTCTGGCATGATTTAATGAAAAATTGTTTGGTCTTCACCTGCACATTTCTGCAAGGCCTGACTTTTTTCGCCTGGTGCTGCCTGACACTTTCCTGACTTCTGCCTGCGTAGGTGGCAGGTGTTTACTTCCCACTGCTCTGGGAAGCCAATAAAGACACGTCTGGGTGACCTTAAGCTGCCCCAGGGAACCGTAAGCCTGCAGGACTCTCACGATACAAGTCGCTGTCATAGTTAACCACAGCCAACAACTCAGTACCATGCGGCCTCTCGCTCATTCCCCACCCCTCTGATGGGAAGGAGAGGAGAGTCAGAAAATAAAAGGTAAAACTCCTGGGTTGAGATAGAGCAGTTTAATAATTGAAATTAAATAGTAATAATGATTAATAATGATTAATAATAATAAATAAAATGCAAGATAATAAAAATAGAGGAATAAACCCCAAGAAAACCAAATGATGCACAATACAACTGCTCCATCACCCACGGAAAAATGCCCAGCCCATCTAAGCAGCGATTAGTAGAACCCAGCCAACTCCCTCCAGTTTATGTATTGAACATGATGTTCCATTTCATGGAATGTCCCTTTGGCCAGTTTGAGTCAGCTTTCCTGACCATGCTCCCTCCCAGCTTCTTGTGCACCTGCTTGATGTCAGAGCATGGGAAACTGAGTAGACCTTTACTTAGGGTAAGAACTACTGAGCAACAACATCAGTGTGTTATCAACATGATTCTCCTACTAAATCCAAAACACAGCAATGTACCAGCTACTAGGAAGAAAATTAACTTTATCCCAGCCTGAACCAGGGCAGCTCCAGATATCTCAGAAGTGCTGACAAGACTGAATTTTGTTGCAAAAGAACATCAGTAGAGCCACAGAAGGGTCCTGGAGAGTCACTCTTCTCACTCTGCTATGGCAGGGGTTTCAGGGGAGCAAAGGGTGAATGACAACAATTGCAGGGAAAACCTCAGATCTTTACTACTGCTGTTAAAAGCCATGGCCCCACATGTCCTGATTCCTCCAGCAACAGCCACCAGGCTGGGTCTCCAGGGCACTCACACTGACAAAGGCACTGCAGGAGCCTGAACTCACTCTGGTTTCACCAGCAGTCTGTTGCCATAGGCAACTGCCTATTTTGCCTATACCTAGAGGTGGCCGTGAGCGCCGTGCACAGCAGGATTGCTGTGATGAGATTAGCACACTTTATTATACTATCCCTGCTCTTATCACCAACCCCAGCTCTCACAAATTCAAGATAAGGAAATTTCCCTCGTATACTTACCACGGTCTTGAACAGGACTTTAGAGAGAAGCGGTGAATGCCACAGTATTCACATTTACATGGGAAAATTTAGGGAATCATTGCTATTCTTGTTTTCAGGTCCTCTTCAATGTCGCAGTTCTGGTCTGGTTGCTTATCAGTTATCCCAGCTTGAGTAGCTTGAGGGTGTCCTCTGCACACTAAGATAATGTCAGTATGGGACCAAGGCATCATAATCCCTTCAACAGTAGCCCATAATATTCTCCATTCTAAACCAACCAGGAATAGCCTGCTTCTTAGGCTGGCTTTAACCTGTGTACCACTTCACTTTTGGCAGCTGGGATAGAGCGCTACATCAGGTAAGGTACATACCTGTTAACTTGAGGGAAGGTAAAACATCTCTAAGTCTCAGTGAAAGCCAAAACACGACATACTCTCTAGAGAGTCAGACAAGCAACCAAATCACAGCTGCTTAACACATTGCCATCCACCAGCCAAGCAGCTCAACTGCAGGCACAGCGGCGTTGCACTGCCATGGCCTGCCTTGGGATCACCACATAGAAATGGAGCTGGCTCTAAATCAGAAATAGTGAACCTAAACCCTTTCTTACATGTATTTTCCATTTAGGTTCCTCACTCCTCGTTGAAATATGTTGTTGATTCTGAGAAATACCTCACCGAATGTAGCACAGATTGTCAGAGATGTTGCTTTTTAACCGGAGACACACGTAATTAATTTGAAAAACCTTTGGTTTTAGATCCTTCAATTCTTGCATAGCTCTAAAAGTTCGGGCCTTAGATGGGGTTCTGCAGAGAGATATTTACGTAATGTGAAATTCTGTTGCATTAAACAACAAATACAGGCCTATGTTGACCTGACAATGACCTTTTTAATAATAGAAAATCATCAAAATAAAGGACAATGCAAATGCAGATGATTTTGTTACAGTAGATTTGATCAAACAAAACAGACAATCTAATTAACCAGTGATTAGATTAAGTAGAAGTCTCTGCATTGAGAGATGGATAATTAACTGGAATTGTGTTTACTTATTTTTTATTGTACTGCAGAACAAGGCACATCTTTGCCTTTCTTTCCTTTCACTGCAGTCTTAATTAAACAAAATTATTCTGAATGTCTTACACAGCATCTAGGCCTCTAAGTAAAGACAGTAAGCTGGAAAGGGAAAACCAGCGCTATACAGAGATTTAGTCGTCGATCAATACTGTTTGGATAAATCTCATCCAAAGGAACAGTTATAACCCTGGCTTTTCAGAGCTGCTTGGCATTTACAGCTCCAGCTGAGTGGAATGTGAGCTGCAGGTGCTCAGCCCTTTGGAGAGCCATGCCCTTATTGTTCGAATGTAATTTATGCTTGACAACAAGCAAACAAACATTCAAGGCAACTCCTAATTTCTGCACCTGAGTCAATTCAAGACTTATTTTTATCAAGGCAAATGCACAAAAGGCAATGGTGCACAGCTGATAGACATCTATAACAGAAACGGATCTTGTACTTTGAAATCCTCATCAGAAATGGTTGTGGTGACTTTTTAGTGTAGGCTATGTAAGAGACAGTCTTTTAAGGTTATTTAATTCGATCCTTTTAAGAACTCTGATCTGGGAGATTGGTCTGCTTATCCATCACTACTAAGAAAACCCTGTACTACTGAAGAAGCCTTTTTGATAACACAGCTTGTCAAATATTAGATGTAACTTTAATTTGTCAAGTATTTTATTAATTGTGTATTTGCCAGAGGCTCTGTGGTATCCTACAAAAATTGTCGTAGCAGGCATTCATTAAATTCACCATAAACATGGGTTGCATATTCCCACATTCTTTCGTTCCGAACACGTAACAGTTAATTTGATGAACTATCTGCTGGCAAAATTTCTCTCCTAGCTGTGGGACTTCTGTCTGTCTGTCTGTCTAGACACTCTTACTGTTCTCATTGCCATGGCACCTCAGTGCATCCAGACCTGAGGATATCTGAGGAGGAGTTCATAAGCATTATCTCTTACGAGGTCTCTTCAGAGGATGCTTCTGCCAAACTGCAGGGGACAGCAGACGAGAGCAGACGAAACCAGCGTGATTCCTCAATGCGATGAGCTGCCTGATGGGAAAAAGCCAGTAGGACAGTGTGGAAGCTCTGGCATCTCTTTAGCAGTGCCTTGAAGACAGCCTCTGGCCAGGTGGCTGGGCATTCGTGTGTTGGCTTATATTATGCAGGCATTTTTCTCACTTGTGTGCAGAGACAAGCAAAGCTAGAGCTACTGCAAGCTCTGTGCTAGCGAGGGTGCCAAGGAACACCATGTGGAGGCGGGTGAATTCTGGATGAGAGAGTGGGTAAACAGAAATTCTGAAGTGCCAGGGGTAGCCTAGGGGCATTCCCTTAGGGAACAAACAGCAACTGAGATAGAAAGTAAAGCCTCACTACAGCAACCAGCTTCTGGAACTGATCTAGGGTATCAGCTAGACTTTTAACGAAAAGGCCTGGTTGACCAGGTGACGCATGTGCCTGTAGTTGCTGCATTTTAAGTCTACAATTTTAGTCCTCAAAGGCCAGCCCATGAATTCACCCATTTAGCTGTAAAACCTGGGATGACTTTTATGGTGCAGACTTTATTTTTGCTGGCGCTGAGTGCAAGCCAGCAACAGATAAAACCTCACCTTGTTGATGCTCAGGGCTTGGGTCTTGATCCCCACAATGTTATTAAGGAAACTTCTGTTGTCTTTCATGTGAGTAAGCTTTTAACTAATTCAACTTGTATTTAGTCCTTATTTGCATCTGAACAACCACTCTTATCAAAAAGGACTGTGACATTGAGAGCAAAATGTGACCTCTGGTTCGTACTGTTTCAGCAGTGATTCTCACAGTTCTCAGCCTCTCTCTTCTCACATGGAGTTACTGTACTTTTAACCTTTCTCACTAAAGTCTGTTCAGAGTACCAAGAAAATAGATGGAACTGTATCAGAAAGTCCTGATATTTCTGTCATGAAATATTTAACAAGTACTGATACTGAAAAGGCTGGTTGTCAGGAAGATGTTTACCTCCTAAATAACATGGGCAAAATAATGTATTTGCAGCATACTGCTTTCCATGGACAGAAATCTCAGTTGAATTCCTCTCGTCTTTCTCTTCACAAGGCCACAAAGGTCAAGAATTGCTTACAAGCAGTAGGAGAGTGTTTTCCAGTGTCTGGCAGCCTAGATGCACCCTGACTCCATCTCACAATAAAACCCAAGCATGTGTCTTGTCCTCCTCTCCTACTCCTTTCTCCTCGTCTTCCTTTCTGGAAGGCCGGATGTGTAGATGTAGGAAAGGCAGCCTCACTATCAGCAAGGAAGGAATTGTAGGAGATGAAGGAAAACTTCTCCAGTTTTGTGGAAGCAAGGAACAGGGAGAATAAATAGATATGAAATGAGAAATGTCAGATACCAGGAAAAGAAGAAGTAGTGCCCATTTTTTTCTTCTCGGTGGTGATATATACATGCAGACAACAGCCTAGGAATTGCAGGGGAACGCTAATGAATCTTTCTGAGTTGTGTCTATGGTGCTGATTACCGCTGTTCCCTCAGAAATCTCCGGTATTTATGATTTGGAGATGTTTTTAGCAGGCAATGAAATATTAGTCGCTATTTAAAAAACGTACCACGTAATTGCAGAAGATGGCATGTTCCCATTCCAATTAGAGGTGGATAACTGCAATACCTGAAGAAGCCTTGTGCACCATTTGTAGGTAAATACGGCTCTTTGTAAAGGAATTTATGCATAGAACAATGCATAATATACTTGTGGATGGTAAGGTTTTGATGTAAAATACTGATGTAAAAGAATCACTGTCCCATGGAGAAATCTGAGTTCAAGATATTTTTCCTAAAAGGATGCAGAATATATTGCTGGCAAATCACGTTCTCCTTTATTGCTTGTATATCAATATGGCAAGCAGAACTTTCTACCTCAGAAAAGTTTGTCTTTAGCTTTTCATATTAAATTCACAAGAACATTCAGATATGTCAATGCTTCATCTTCAACCAAAGCCTGTCTTCATACATTAACCATGCTTGCAGCCATTCCCCAGCACTGAGGTCAGCTAGCATGAGCAGCTTGTATTGCCGTAAAACAACACGGCTGTTGCAAATTGTATACTGGGAATGGAACTGTTCCCAGTAAATAGCTAAAGCAGCTCGAAGCAGATGCTGAGGTGTGTCCTAACTGTTAGGTTATGTAGGGGAAGTGTAGGGGCCTGAATTCAACACATACACAGTCTTTTGATGTGTAGAGCAGATGGGCAGATTCTAATATCTGCATGTTGAAGGTAGTTGCTGAAAGGGGCAATAAATACATGATTTTGTAGATTCAGCCCATAAGAATTTATGTAAAGTTCACACATCATTTCCATCACAGAATTAATACCATCTAGTCAGCTTGAGCCTGTACTGTAGCAATATGTCAGGATCCTGGTGTCCATGAAACAGCAAATGAACTTGAAATCAACTGAAAATCCCACTGGTTTGTGAATGGAACTACATCTGGACCCTCAGCAAAAAATGCAACCAATTCTGCAGCTTCAGTGTGTTCCAGCATTTGGTGAGGTGTTGATAGGACTACAAGGGCCAAATTCAGGGTTTTGATTAAGCAAATATGGATCTGCTCTCTTGACAGACCTGCACTTGCTTGCCAGAGGTCTGATTCTGACCCAAGATCTTTGTACACCATGTTTATGTTACCTTTTTTGCTTAATTGCACAGTGCTGAAAGACCTTTGAACAAACTTGTTTTATAGAAGCAAATAGATATATATGTGGGGTGTGACTGCAGGCTTACGAGCAACAGAAACACCTGAAAAACCCTCTGTTCTTCTATTGATCCAAAGGAGTGCTTGAAACATTACTATGGCAACAATTCCTACCCAGTGGAAGGAGCATGCCATTATGTGTGCATAGGAACAAAACAAGGGGAGGCATTTTTCAAAACTAGTGTCCACCTCCCCTTGACCACTACAGATGTGCTGACCTTCTGGCACAAGCTCCTGCTGCAGGAGCTTTCAATGAAAAATGGCTTACAGGATTATTTATTGGTCCATGCACAGAGAATAAAGAAATTCTATTGACCAACAGAGTCCTGACACAGAAACAGCACTGTATGGAACTACTGTTTACTAAAAGTATCAAACATCTTTCTTACCTCTTTTACAAACTCGGTTACTGGTGTGAATAAAAGAGACAGGGCTGCTCTGGCTCACTCTAAATGTTGTCTATGTCATTTGCTGCACTCAACCTTTCACAACTACAGCTATTAACACAGAAAACTACTGAGCATCTAATATCACTGTATTCTTACTGACAATGAGTTCAGGCTCAAGTACAAATCTGCTGGCATTAAGTTCAGGCTAAAGTATAAATCTGCTAGCGTTGTGGTAATGGTGTTATTTGGTCTATTAATGAGCATCTAGACAAATAAATTCAGCGAGAAACTATTTTGCATCATGTGGCTAAATTGGAAGTCCACATCCCTTATGGCCTGAAGGCAGAGTTGACAGTAAATCATAATCCAGATGTTTGTAACACCGAAGAAGCTCTGTCTGCTGCTCCTAGCTGCATCTCTCATCCCCAGCTTCACATATGGGTAATTTTAAGAAGTACTGTGACTCTGCCCACCTCTCCTAGCTCTGGGGAGGAGAGTGATACTGGCTACAAGTCCAGGCAGACTGTTCTTCCTGTAAATGGCTGAGAAAAACGATTGTGTGGGAGATGGTGCCAAACGAGGAGAGAAAAGGAGCAGCCTGGAAGAAAGCTTCCAAATCTGCACTCCCACTGCAGAAACACTTTATGGCTGTCCTGAGGCTGGGGAGAGGAACAAGCAGCTGCAAGCTCTTTCCAAGCTGTTTGTTTGCCAGTCTTTTCTCTGGGCAGCCCGTGGAACAACCAGCTGTGAGAGCAACACAAGTAGGTGGAACAGCTCTGCCCACTTGGGAGTTCACTACTGCTCCACAGGGCCACTTAACAGCACAAGCCAAGTGGGTGTTGCCCATTGCCATTAGCATTTTTATCCCCTTTTTTATAAAAGCAGAAAGGTAAGAAGAGTCAGAAAAAAGGAGGCAGAACCTAGACAGAACACAGTCTGTACAAAGAGACCAAGACTAACACCAACTATGTGAAGAACAAGACAGGAACGGGAAAGACATTGCTACTAACTAGTAATATTGGAAAAAACATACAAAAAGCCATCCACAAGCCATTTACTAGGTCCCAGCTCAAAAAGCTTAGTTCTTACTAATTGTGTATAAAGGGCAAAACCCTATTTATTCTAAAGATGTATTTAACCCTGCTGCTCCTGGAAATTATTCATCTTTATTTCATGATAACTGTCTCCTGCATCCCATAACAAACATCAGCAGTATGTATGTGTATCTGTGTGTAAATATAGTTTTATTTAACGCGTACATACACGTAGACAGGAAAGCATGTAGAAAATGTCTTGATGGAAGTAAAACCATAACACACATTTGGATTTAATGTATTTGATCAGTATTTTTTCATTCTCTAGACACAGTGGTTCTATTCAATATTAACTTTTTTTCCTATTTCTAGGTGACTTTGGATCCTGAAGGTATAGAAATAGGAGCTATTATTAAGGACCTAATTATTATTTTGACATCATCAACTTTGACAGCTTCATGAACTTTATTGTTCCTTCTTTTTGCCTTTAGGGAAGTAGCTTGATCAGGTCAAGGAATTTTCTTCCATGTTTTCTGTTGCATAAGTGAAAGTAGGTGTCCTGGCAAGAAATTTTTAAGGAAAGGCTGAATCAAACAGATAAAATATATGAGTAGACTCAAAGGCAGGGAAAGCTCTGTTCATTTTCAACTCCCATGAAAGCAAATTTCAGAGCCCAGGCCCAGCTCTGCACTCACAAGCAATCCTATGCTGGCTGATGGCTGTGTTTCTGTATCCTGGGGAAATGCAATTGCTAACAGGAGACATAATCACTGAGGAGGAAGTTCCAGCCCAGGTAGCCTGGGACATCTGCAAAGGCTTTCTGAACACCAAAGGAGAGCCCATCAACAGGGGTTCTGTGTAAAATGTGGGAATATCACTTACTAAAACTGGTTTTGGGTAGCGGGGAAGTTTGTCGAAAGCAGGCTCTTACATTCTCTCCTGCTGACACTACAACCTGTTGTCTGATGTGCCCATCATATGCAAGAGCCGATTTCCTGAGCATGGGTGCCCTTTTAGGTCTGCACAGGGCTCTGGTAGATGGTGGGTGGAAAGGCACTGTGGAAATCCTAGGGTAGTATTTTAAGACGCTGGAGTCAGCCACACAAGCTTGAATCTAAATCTGCCTTTTCTGGACTTTGGAGAAGAACTGAGTTTCCTCAGCTGTAACCAAAATGTTGTTATCCTGGACCATCTATAGCAGGCAGTGAGACCCTTTTGGTGCCACTCAGTTTGCCACCCATTTTATTCACTGGAACGTTTGCTGCAGCACGAGGGAGAGCAGACCAAGGGGCCATAAACAGCTCTTGCTCTGACTGCCAGCATCAACCTACGACCTCGTGGTCCCTGGACCCACCAGTCCACATGGGCACGGAGGCACGGAGGCGCAGACCTGCCTGCACATCTGCCCGCATGGATACTCTCGCAGATCCCGTGATCTCCACTCTCACCGAGCGGAGCTTCTCTCTCTGGAGTCGGGGGTTGCACAGCTGGGCTGCAGGGAGAGCGGGTGTTCTGTCCTGTCGAGCAGCCATTTGCAGGCTGCCCGGCGCCGTGCTTCCTGAGCCAGGCTGAATCACCGCCAGGATGCAGCAATCTCTCCCTGGTGTCATCTGCTGGCAGTGGGAAGGTGTCGGAGTGTATTATTAAGCCATCACAGGGCACTCCTGAAGGGAGAGGCTGGGGAGACAGGGAAAGCTCTGGATCTGCTCTTCAGTCTCGTAGCCAAAATAGGGGGCTACTGAGAGTCGGATCCCTGCAAACCCTCTCTGTCTGCCATCAAGCAACAAACTGCACAGGTTCAGAGATGATGTGCTCTCAAATGCAAAGCCCGTGGAAAGATTTCCATCCTGGGAATCCCATATTGCCTTCATTGTAACTTGTCTTACTGCTTTGGGGCTGGAGTTGTGCTGCTCCCTCTCCCCTCTGCACTTTGACCTTCAGGACTCCCTAAGTCCTAAAGCCACAATACTTGGTAAAAAAAAGATGCCCAGCTCAGGAGTGAGTGAGTGAGGGAGTGAGTGAGTTCCCATCAGGTTCACAATCATGACTTTGAGTGCTCTCAGTGAACATTTTTAGTAGGATTTCTGTGGGGTTTTAAAGTGTTTATCAAAATATTCTGCACGTATGCTGTGATGTGGCTTATAATTAAAACGGGGTATAATGGCAAAGATTTCTGTTCTACACAGGTTTTACAAGGCTTCCAAATGTCGAGAGGAATACAGGCTGCCTTTGCTGTGCTGGTACTAATTGCAGCCCCCTGACAGGAATGTAAATGCAGTTTCTTAGCACATTCTTATCACAGCATGTGTGGGATTTACATATATAACTCCTATTAATGCTAATGGAAGCTTATATACATAATTCTTTTTGCATAGGGCTAACACTATATTTTTATCTGAACCTGATGTAACTGGAACCAGACATCTTACATAAGTAGAAAGATCTGTAGTTTCTTACTGGAAGCTTTCTTAACATTTTGGTTCAATTAAAATGGATGGAGAAAATGCAAATAAAGAAAGTAATACAAGACTTTGTACTGTGATATTGACATTGAAGGTTCATGTAATTCATATAAAAACTATTGTATTATCTTCAGTGATCCTACTTCCCTCAAAGTTTCTTTTAGTGCCTTTTAAAATAAATTTTATTACATCAAAAATTGGGATTGGGGTTTCCTGATTAATTTATTAATTTAAAATCAATCCGCTTTTGTTTAGATGTGTTTAAAGGTTTATTTGGAGTAATACTATTTAGAAAATGCAGTATCTTTTTTATTATTTAGAGCTACTATCGGTTCATCATTATGAGTCTCTGAACAAAGAG
Organism: Rhagologus leucostigma; assembly: GCA_013397725.1. Taxonomy (NCBI): domain Eukaryota; kingdom Metazoa; phylum Chordata; class Aves; order Passeriformes; genus Rhagologus; species Rhagologus leucostigma. The sequence goes on from VZTD01005549.1 coordinate 251,925, forward strand.
CCATGCTGCAACTTGTGGTGTTCCTGCAGCCAGGAGCTCCTGAAAGGATACCGTTGTTGGTATCTTCAACTATTATGAGAAGTTTGCTTTTGCTGGTTAGCAAAGTACCTCAGCTTCCTGTTAGTAATATCTGATGTTATGTGTCTCTTCTTGTTTCTAAAGCTTTTTTTTTTTTTTTTTAAATTTGTTTCTGGATGGGAAATGGCATCTTTTCCTTTACGATATGATGACACCCTGCTGTGGCTACACCCAGCTTGTCACCTCCAAACTGAATTACAGTAATGCCTACTTTCAGGGTAGACATTTGGGGCACATTGTAAGCTGATATGAATTCTCAGAAGTCTATTGTACTGAGAATCTACATCATCTGAAGCTGTCCTAGTCCTCTCTCCCATCTGTTTTTGTATGTTTGTTTATTCTGCACAAGGAAACAAGAGCACCCCCCATTGTACCAAGCTGAAAACAGATGTTTTTAAACAGGACTGTATTTAGACTGCAGACGGAATCCTTAAGTTCTCCTCCAGCTCTCTGCTGTGCTGTGGTAGTTGTCACCAGACAAGACAGCTGAAAATCTGCCCCATCAGTTTAAAAGAGGAAACATGATAGGATGTCCATGCTGAGGACCATTTTCTGAAGAAGTTGTTATTTTTTGAAGCTACTTAAAGATTGAGTTTGAGGGTACACTATCTGTTTTAAGGGTTGTCTCTGTTTTTGTAGGCTTTTAATCTTACAATATTTTTCCTTATGTTTTGGCTAAGGCTGGTTATTTTATCATTCAGCTGGAGAGTTTTTGTTTAAGGATTGTTGTGTGTACACCAGAAGACTGGTCTGATGAGCACAGCTTATACGCTGAAGTAAATGTCAAAACCATAGAGACAGAGATAACAGAAGATTAAGATTTTGATGGCTCATTTATAATGTTGAGAAAAAGAGTCCAGTATTAGTGTACCACTGTGGAGAATGCACCGTGCTGCTGTAGAGTAAATCCTTTACAATGGAAGAATAAAGGCTTTATATTTGTGTATCACTGACAGAAAGAGAAATGGATCTGTTCCTTTTAACCTGAGAAATTTAAACTTTTGGATAGTATGTGAAAACTGTACATTTTACTCAGAGATTTAGTAGCAAGAAATGATATATAAACTTGCATTGCTGCACAGAAATAATGTTCTGTAAACATAAATCTTGAATATAAGAAACTGAGAGAGAGTGAAAGCAAACTTTAGAGTGGTACGTATTTGTTATCATAAAAAAATATTCTGAGTAGGCGGGACTGGCAGTGTAGACTTGTAAAAACAGTCATAGTGAAATTTTCTTTGCATTTGGAAGGATTGAAAAGACCTACTGCTTATTTAATTAATAATTTCCAAAGGAGCTTCACTATGGTAGTTTTTCTACAGAACAATTACTGTATCTCACTATGACTATAAGCAAACATTCAACCTGCATGCTATCAGGAATAAATATATAGTCCAGACTTGAATCCCGTATGGAGATGGGAACTTTTTGCTTTTGTGCATTTTGAGACCTCAAAATACTGTTAAAAATCGAAGGAACCCAATCACAGGGATTAAAACTCCAGTGCCTAATTAAAATACTGTACCTAGTTGACTCGTCTTTGTGCTGGCTGTGTAAACCTGACCTTGAAGAGTGATGGAGGAAAAATCAAGTGGGAAGGCATATGTTAGCCAGAAAGAACAAGGAAACTAGCTAATTGAATATCGTTTCATGAAAACTTTTCACAAGTCTTTTCAGGGAAGACTTGCATAGAACCTAGACACTGCACTTCCCAGAGCATTCAGGAGGCTAATTTGACATCATAGACTCATTTATAAGAAAAATACATTTTTTCTTTTAAAGAATCATCTCAAGGTTTGTTTAAACATGAGTGCTCTTCACACTAGCTGTTACAATAAATTTCATAAATGTCTTTTTTTTCTGGTCTAGTTCGTGAAAGCAAAAATGTTGGCAAATTTCGTATTTTTACTAAAAGTGGGAAAGATTTCAAGGAGTGAGTTTACTGTTAATTGGGCATTTCAACCCCTGTCATTGTACTACATATGTAACTTCAGACTTTGTGTTCAAGTCTGAATGCCACTATGTTCACAGAAGTAGGATATGGAGAACGCAGTTGCATGTGGTAAGTAACAAAGCAGATGAATAAAATATATTGTCATTTGGTTTTGGAAAAAAGAAAAAAAAGTGCTAACTGAAGCAATTTAGCAGTTGTAATTTGCTTGCCCTCATTCACCTCTCATTGATTTCAATTGCCAATAACTATAATTAACAAAAACAATCAGGCTGATTGTCATTAGGATTTTAGGTCAGATCTGTTGTTTTATTAATTTCACAGCCTGCAAGATCCTATTTTAAACCAGTTCCCTACGTTTATTGGCACATGAGCTGCCTTCCCCAAAGTAACAATTTTCGCTATTTGTGAACATCTGTGAGATGTTCAGAAGATGAAAGATCTTCTGATGTTTCTCACAGATGTCTTTCCACATACAATATTGCCAAAAAATTGCTTTCCTGCAGTAGCCTGTTCTGTATTCCACATTTATACAATTTACAAATCGTGCAATGGAGAGGAGAGGTATCGTTCTGGAGTAGAAAGGGAGAGAGGAAAAATTAGATGAGCCCTAAGGAAACAATTCTGCATTTGGCGTGATGATAGAAACTGCTGTGAGGTGGTAATTATATTACTTAGGAAGCAGTCTTCAATCAGAAATGCTATTATTTTTTTCCTAAACAAATTCAGCTTCTCATAAGACCCTAGAAAAAAGAAAGAGAGGCAAGTTTTTGTCCCCATCAATCCGATGTTTTCTAGTGTATGCCTTTATACTTTATTCAGTCACTTTTTCATATTTCCATTGATAGAACTTCCTTGATTCCATCCTATTTCACATCTTAGGACATTACGGGTTTGAGAGATTGTCTTGCTTTGAGGCAATTTAAAGGACAACACTGTGAAATGAGTCGCCTCCCTTTATAGGTTCAACCAATCTCTTTCCACCAATAAGGAACGATTATAAGTAGATATAAATAAAAAAGTAACAGTTTGCCAACAATCAGAACAGCAATAGTCAAGAAATAACAGCAAATAACCACCAGATACAAAACCTGCTAAATCTTGTGGGCTCCCCAGAACAAAGGGAGACCCAAAATACCAGGGACACCTCCCGCCATCCAATATGGTGCTATGCAGCCGAGCACATGGTTTGAAGGACAAAGAGAAAATGGTGTCAGAGATGTATTTTACTTCTACATACTTTAATATTTTGCGTTCTTCACTTTATAATTTCAGTTCTGCTTGTGTGTTCCATATACTAATGCAATATATGTATACCTGTACTCTTAATAACTTCAGTTCTCCAATACATGCATCTTTTGGATAATACCAATCTGCTCCTTATGCCCAATCCCTCTAGCACATCTCAAATGTGCTGTGTTTGAAGGGAATTTCCTTAAATTTCATCTCAGTTTTATCTTTGGTCCCTCAGACTCAGTGATTTTGGGCTTGACCTGGGCTGATGCCAGGTGCCCACTAAGCCGCTCCTTCACTCCTCTCTTTAGAAGGACAGGGGGAAAAAAAATCAGATTAAAAAGTCATGGATCAAGATGAAGGCAGTTTAGTAAAGAAAAGCAAAGGCTGTGCACAGAAGCAAAGAAAACAGAAAAACAGAATCATTCTCTACTTCCCATCAGCAGGTGATGTCCAGACTCTCCCCAGGAAACAGGGCCTCGGTATGCATAGTGGTTGCTTTGGAAAAAAAAGCCTTAATAAACACGTTTTTCCTCCCACCGTTTTCTCCGAGAGTTTATTGCTGAGCAAGACACCATATGGTATACGGAATATCCCTTTGGTCAAGCTTGGGTCAGCTGTCTTGGCTGTCCCCCACTGGCCTCTCATCCACCCTCAGCTTACTGGTTGTTGGAGGAGGGGTTGGTGAAGAGATAGCCCTGATGCTCAGCAGTAGCCAAAACATCCGTGTGTTATCAACAGCATTCCAGCTACAAATACAGAGCACAGCACTATGAGAGCTCCTGTGGGAAAAGTAAATTCCATGCCAGGCAGACCCAATAAAATTAAATTTCTATATTTATATATTGTATTTGATATAATTTATTATATATAAAATATGTTTATATATTATATTTATATGTTATTCTGAAAATTATATCATCTCGCAGCAGAATTCAGAAAGGGAAACTCTAACAAAAAAAAAAAAAAGAAAAAGTCATCCTCTCATACTTGGAGCTCAGATCACATTTGTAGCCTTTTTTCTAGTCTGGGCTGTTCAATGCGTGGCATGCTTACCCTGGATTTTCAGAGAGCAGACTTTGGCCTCTTCTGGGATCTGCTTGGTAGAGTGTCGTCGGATAAACCCTTGGAAGAAAGAAGGGCCCAAGAAAGTTGCTTGATTTTTAAGAATCCCTCCTCCAAGCTCAAGTGGGATGCATCCCAACAAAGAAGAAGTCAGGGAAAAATGCCAGGAGATCTGCAGGGATGAACAAGGAGCTCCTGGACAAACTCAAACACAAACTAGGAAGCCGACAGAGGGTGGAAGCAAGGACAGGTAGCCTAGGAGGAATACAGAGAAACTGTCCAGGATTCAGGTTATGAAAGCTAAAACCCTGATAGCATGAAATCCAGCCAGAGATATCAAGGACAACAAGAAAAAATTCTATAGGTTCTTTGGTGATAAAAGGAAGACTAGAAAAAATGTGGGTCCTCTCCAGAAGGAAAAAGGAGACCTGGTTATCTGGGACATGGAAGAGACTAGGGTCTCAAGGTCACCAACTCTTGCTGCCTTGCAACAAGTGCTCCAGCTGCACCACCCATGCCACAGAAGGCCAAGGGGACTCTGGGAGTAGGTCAGGTTTGAGACTATCTAAAGTACTTGAAGGTACACAAGTCCATGGGACCTGATGAGGTGCATCTGTGTGTTCTCACGGTGGAGGAACTGGCTAAGCCACTGTCCATTATATTTGAGAAGCTGTGAGTCTAGTAAAGTTCCCATCGTTGGAAAAGTGGGAAAAAAATCCCCATTTTTAAACAGGAGACCTGGGATGAGGTGAGGCCTGTCAGTCCTCCTGGAAACTATGGTAAGGCACATGGAAAATAAGGAGATGATTAGTGGCATTCACTAAAGGCAAATTTTGCCTGACAAATTTGGTGGCTGTATGTGATGGGGTTACAACGGTGGTAGATAAGGAAAGAGTAACTGATGTCATCTACTTGGACTTGTGACGCTGTCCCACATGACATCCTTGTCTCTAAATTGGATTTGATGGGTGGATCACTCAGTGGATAAGGAATTTGCTGGATAGTCATTCTTAAAGATTTGCAGTCAACAGCTCAATGTCCAAGCGAACACCAGTGATGAGTGGCTTTCCTCAGACGTCGGTGTTGGAATGGGAGCTGTTTAACATCTTTGTCGGTGACATGGACAGTGGGACTGAGGGCACCCTCAGGAAGTTTTCAATGACACCAAGCTACAAGGAGCAGTCAACACACTGGAGGGAAGGGATGTTATCCAGAGGGACCTGGACAGGCTTGAGATGTGGGTCCGTGCGAACATCATGAAGTTCAACAAGGCCAAGTGCAGGGTCCTGCACCTGGGTCAGAGCAATCCTGAGGACAAACACAGGCTGGGTGGAAACTGGATAGAGAGCAGCCCTGAGGAGAAGGATTTGGGGGTGTTGATGAAAGCCAGCCGTGTCCTGGGCTGAGTCAAAGGAAGTGTGACCAGCAGATTGAGGGAGGTGATTCTGCCTCTCTACTCTGGTCTTCTGAGACCCCACCCACAGTTCTGCATCCAGCTCTGGGGCCCCAGCATCAGAAGGATGTGGACCTGCTGGAGCAAGTCCAGAGGAGGACCATAAAGATGATCAGAGGGCTGGAGAACCTCTCCTATGACAACTAGCTGAGAGAGCTGTGGTTGTTCAGCCTGGAGAAGAGAAGGCTTCTGGGGAGACCTAATAGCACTTTCCAGTACTTAAGGGGAACCTACAAGAAAGCTGGAGAGGAACTTTTTACAAGGGCATGTAGTGATAGGACAAAGGGGCAGATTTTTATTAGGTATAAGGAAGAAATTCTTGACTATGAGAGTGATGAGGCATTGGAACAGGTTGCCCAGAGAAGTGGTTCCTCCATTCCTGGAAGTGTTCAAAGTCAAGCGGGATCAGGCATTGAGCAACATGGTCTAGTGGAAGGTGTACCTGCCCCTGGCAGAGGGGTTGGAACTAGAAGGTCACTTTAAGGTCACTTCCAACCCAAACTGTTCTATGATTCTATGTTTGTCTTTTGAAAGGCTGAAAGGTAGCTTCTTGGTTCTTTCAGTAATGCTGTGAACTATTTTTCTCCTTCACAGTCCTTCTTATTCCCTAGATTCACATTTCTAACCATTTCTATTTCTTAATTTCTGAACTGACTCAATTTTCTCAGTTTTTTCGCAGTAACGCTGAGGCTAAAATCCATTGCTTCTTTAGTCATAATCCAGGTTTACGGAGGCATTAAAGCAAAATTAAAGCATATGTTAATGGTGTCTTGTCATACTTTCCTCAGTTTTGCCTTAGGGTCTTTGTGATTTAATTGTTTTGTTCCCCTCTTACCTTTAGATTTCTCTCAGAACTGCTGTTTTGGTATTGCAGAGTATTCAGTTCTTTGTGGGTCATGCCTCTTCACCACCCCTCTTGCAGTCTGTTAATTTACATTTCTTTAGGGTGAATTTCATTTGGGTAATTTATTTTACTGCAGTGTGACCACTTTTCTTTTAGGTTAGCTTATATGACTTGTTGAATTAAGACTTCATTTGTTAGAGCATCTCAGTAGTTAATTTCCTTAGCATTGGCAGTGGGGGAATGAAACACAGGGATGAGAGGAAAAGCTGTCCAGAAGGAAGAGGAAGAGAAGTACCAAAAGAACTTGTAGAGCTAATTAAAAGAGTTTTTTTCATCAACACTTTAAATATGATATGCTCCTCAAATTTTAATATTCCCATGCATAAGACACGGTGAAATTTTTTCCTGGTGAATGTAACTATATTTAGCCTAGCACCCAGATTTTATCAAGCCAGGCTTTTGTCTTTTCATAGATTTCCTGTCTTATTCTTAGCTAGAACAGCCTACATGGCACTGCAGAAAGAGGAATGCCTTTAATAAAAGTGTCAGTTCACTGCCCTCTACACCTCTGTCTCTGCATCTATGAGACATTCTCCGGAACAGAAAATGATCCTCATTCTGTTTCATTTTCAGGAAGTGATAGTGTCCCCCTCTGTCACTTGAAGTTCTCTTTCACATGATTTGCATGGCATCTCCGAAACATTCTGATATCCATTTATTTATATAATACACATTTAAGGAAGGCAGATGCATCATAAATGCAATATTCAAACCAATTTCCTATTTATTATTCCACTGCAAAGGGGGTTTAACTCTCCTCTTTCCATGTCTATTAGTAAGCAAAATGCTTCTGGAAAAATGACAAAACCTGCAGTGTTTACTGGGCCTGAGCATATTATTCTTGCCTCCTCCACAAGCTACGTCATTCCAATGAATTGTGTACACACTCCTTGGCAAAAACAGTTATAGCACTTGTTTTGAATAGATGTGTAATTGTTAAAATGAGGATGTTCCCACTGAAATCCTGATAGTGAGAGTGAACACTTTTTTGCTTACTTCAATGTCTTGTAGGAATTTTCTTTAACTTCATACATATGTCCCAGGTTACCTCCTGTTGTCTTCAGTAAGACCCTCCATGTAGTCCAAGTGGTCAACCCTTGATTTCACCTGTTTCTCACGAGAAACCTTGTATTACCAACCACCAGCCTCTGTGCTCCAAGAGGCTTCATTTTGGAGGCTGTTGGTGGTATTCCTGTATCATGCACTCTTGGTCACTGTTAGGTAACTTTAGATACCCCAGTTCCAGTGCCTTCAGGATTTTAGTGTCTTTGGTTTCTGTTGACCTTGGTGGGAGTTGAAGACACTCAGACAGTCACACGACTGGAGGCAGACTGAGTTGGCAGTCTGTACAGTATTCTCCCTGCCATCTGATTTGAGCATTTAAAGGCCAGGAGCCTGAATGCTTTGATATTTAAAGTGAATGAACTGTTTTGCAGAACATATATTAGTTTCTTTTAAGCGTTTATGCTGTAAGAAAAGTTTTGAATTAATTTTCAGCTCCTTTTCTGACACATGATGAATCGAAGAATCTGTGTAGGGTGCAGAGTCTGACGGAAATGGATGTTGTATTGAAATCTTAGACACCAGCATCGGATAGCTTTAGCAGGCAGTCTGAGAAGGTCGGTTTTGCCTGGTGTTTGGTAGAAATATCATATTAACATACAGGATAAAGAAACAGAAAGCAAAAACAGAATATGAAGGAAATGAAGAAAGATTTTTCTTTTCCCCTCAAGAGGATTGGCCTTTGAGATGTTCTGTTAACTAGTGGATGCCCTGGGACTGAAGGAAAAATTATTGTCCCTGTGCAGGAATGCTGCGGGCCAGATGACTGTGGATGTTAGTGAAACACTGTGATACAGTAATGGGGAGCATATAAATTGATTTAAAGGAAACATTCTCTGTTAGAGTGGTGGAAGTAAAATGAAATGATAGCATTCCACCCTTTAATTATCCTGTTAAGCAATCCAGTGGTGTTTTAGATCTTCTTTCAGTACTGATACACTCTTGATTTCAAGTCCCTGTAAAATACTGGTTTTCTGCTACATGCTTCATTCTAGGCATTAAACCAAACAAAATGTATTTTAAGTAATCTTAAGGGAAAGGATAATTTCAAAGTAACATTCTGTGGTTCAAAGGATTATGAACTTTATGATCTATACAGACATGTTTCATATAGTTGATGATATACCTATTAAAGTTTCTCATATAGGGGAAATACCATTTTCTGAGGGCCTTGCCTGGGTGAAGGTGTCTTGTACTTATATACCTCCTGCATATTGGTTTAAATATGTTTGGAAGATGTTGATTCCAAACAAGGTCAGTAATTGAATCACACTTAGTGCAGAAAAATTTGATACTGCATGTATTTACCAGACTCTCCTTATGAATTGTGTAGTCTTCTGGGCAGATTATGTCCTTTGCTGTCATAATGCAATTAAGACCTGATTTCTCACTGGTGAGTTGGTAATACAAGGACTCACATGACTTTGCTCCATTATGCAGCTTCAATTTCCTGCTTCTGTGGGGGAAACAATAATCTTACAGAGTAATGTTTACTGTTATTTCAGAAGAACGGAACATAGTGCCTGATGAACATATGTGCAGCAAGTCACAACCATACTGCCCTTCTTAATTGTTCAAGTAGGAGATGGAGAGATGAGAGAAATTTTCCCAGGGGTCAAAAGGTCGGGACCAATTGGAAGCTGTTGGAGTAGAATAAGCATATTTCTGTGCATCTGACACAACACAACTTGTCTTTGCAGATCTATTAAAAAAAAAAACCCTCCATTTTTTCTTTTCCCTTTTTTTTATATATGGCCGTAAAGCACACATTCCTCTCAATAGTTTGGCTATTATGGAATTTTGCAGTGATACCCATTCAGTCACTTTCCAGTATGAAACCAAGAAAATGGAAATGTTGTTGCCTCTGTAAAATACACAGTCTACACATCAACTCGTAAGCTCAGAGAGGCACTTGCAGTGTTGTAGTGATGTGGCCTTGTGTTTTTTATGTAGTACTCAATCTTTGTAAGACTGCATGTCACCGGTACTATATGGCCAGGAGCTTGTGTGCTGTGATAGTGACAGTCATGAAATGCAGCCCAGTAAAAGAGACATATAAGAGGAAATGACAGAATAGAAATGAAGAGGTTCCTTGTGGTAGGCATGAGTCCTTTATTCTTTGTAAAAATTCAAGCTAAAATAAAGAGGGTTTTGTATTACCTGCTTATATTTTACTGCAGGACGGTTGGTTAATATAGAATTCTTTTTGTCTCACTAAGTCTGGTAGCACCAGCAGCGCTGGTTCTGCAGCTGTCTCTTTTACACTTCAATACAGAAACAGGAAAACACACTTTTGAGTTTTTCTCTTAGTGGTCATCTGGAATTCGCTTATGCACAGTAGATATATTGAAGTTTAACACTAAAGAGAATACATCATAAACCAGTTCTGTAGTACTGTTCTCAGCTCGTATGCTAATGGGATTTTGCTGACTTCATGATGAAGGTAGCAGCGTGCTGATTTTCTCAAAACAGGAGAACAGCCACACAGAAATCTTTCCTAATCAGAGAAAGCATGAAAAATTCCTCACTCATCAAAATTCTTTTTTTCCTGAATAATGTAAATTGAGGTCTTATTCAAAATTATGGCAGACTAGAAAGAAAGAAATCTTTTGAGATATCTCTCCCCACGCTTCTTCCCTCCATGTTGTTTACTACATAAAACTGCCCTGGGAATCCTGCCTTATTTCCTGTCTCTTCAGTAAGATAGACTATTTCTTGTATCTCTGTGGAGGCCTTTTTTGCCATTGTAGAGTAACATAAAATCTGTTCATTCATTTTTTAAATCCATACGGCAGTCACAAACCACCCAAAGCTTCCCCCCTCCTCCCCCCTACTTCTCTCACTATTCAGCCTCTCCATGCCTTTTTGTATAGTGGAAGCCTCCTTTTTTGAGACCTGAATAAGCAGAACACTTAATCTGTTTTAGGTTTAAGCACAAAAATTTTTCCTTTGACTTGAGTCAGTGAGTCACCAATATGACGACTCACTCGCTCGTGTTTAAGCTGTAACTGAGTAGACTTGATGAAAGGTGGTCGGATGAAACCACCCAACGGACCCATTGAAAAATTTTTACAAGGATTGAGATTTATTGACTCAGAAAATATTTATGACTATACGGGTATCTGAAGAAGACAAGCTGTAAGGTATATTGAGTAGATTAGAAAGAATGGATTGTCCTGCTTAGTGCCAGATCAGTGTCCTTTGGCTTTGTACAGAGATGCCCAAAGGAGTTTCTGGGCTTTGGTTCCCCAGGAGTGACACTGTTTGGACTTTAAAAATTATTAACTCTTAATTAGGTAGATAGAAGAAGTCATCAGCTGAAGGACTCCTAGTTTTTCTCTCTGTGGATGGTAAGATGTCTAGCCAGATCAGAAGATTGTATTTACTTTTCCAGAAGGGTCAGGAGGAAATGAGAAAGATCATTCAGACAGCATCAGTGGTTGCAACAAGATTCCTTGTGTTTGGATGCAGGTCTTTATAGTTGCTCTCTTGTATTTTGCAGAACTGCTCTGTTCTCTGGGAGCATGGCTTGCTGTGCTGTTCAGACTGGAAAGGGGTGGTGTTTCTGTCTGTAGTACAATGCTGCATTTCCCAGATTCTCATTAAAAGGCTTTTTGAAATGACGGCTGGGGAATTTGACACAAGTTTATCATACCTATCAAGCAAAGTAATTTCTGTACCCATTCCAGAAAATCTTTCTGTTGAGAGACCATGTTTTACTTTGCCCTTTGTCTATCTGGTCTACAAGCTGAAATGGAAAGAAAGGCATAATCACAAAATTAGTATCGGGAAAAAGGTCAAAAATCTTCCCTTTCAGGTAATCTAAAGACTGAAATGGATTTTTTTTCCAGCATCCAAAACTGGCTGATTTGATATCTCTAATCAGCACAAGCTGGGCCACTGTGGAGGGCTGGCCTTGGCTGGGTCAATCAGAGCTGACTTGACCCATCTGCATCCGGCACGGGCAGCCCGTGCCCCTCTTCACAGGAGCAGCCCTGTAGCCTCCCCGCCTGGGCCCTGGCAACTGGTACAACACTGTCTGTGAGAAGGGGGGTCTCGTAAAGACTTTAGGAGATGTCTTTCAACCAGTCAAATGGACAAATCAGTTTTAGTCAGGAAAAGAATGACTCCTTTCTATTACCTCCTAATTTTTATTTTTTTTTTAAATCAAATCAAAACAGTTCTGAATGTCTCTCTGCCTCATTCAAGTCAATAGGCTTAAGTCTGTATATTTTGTCTTTCTTATCACCTAGATCTCTCCTTTCACTATTCCACAGAGGTACATTTCTTCATGCCGGAGCTACAGGATGGGGCAGGAAGTGGAAATGTGTTTGCTCTGTGGCTGGCCTTTCTTCCCAGCACTTTCCTAGAGAGAGAGACCTTAAGTCTTCAACAGAGCTAAAAATCATCAATGCAGCTGGTAAAGGGTGAATGTGTTTGCTTTTGTCTCATCCTTACCCCTCTTACTGGAGCTCTGATGTTTTGCTGCCTGAGCAGCAGTGGCCTGATTCAGCAACACCATCTGCAAACCTGGCCCCAAAGCCAACACTTGAAAATACAGTGTGACACTTTGTGCTTTGGGCTTTAACGCGTGGGAGGTGGGAAGGGCATAGGGAAGAGATACTGCAAAAGGTGAGGTAAAACCTCACAGAAATTTGTGTACATTTTCCATGTGCTGAAACTTTGTATGAGTCAGTTTTAAATACATGCATGAAGAACTTCCCTGTGTCCTTTACCTTTACCTTTACACAGTGATCACTGTGCTCCTCAGGGACCTTTGGATAAGCAGGCATAATGATCCTTTTGCATAAGCAAGTGGTCTTTAGTAATTCGTCTCTTCTTTTGTTTTCAGAGCTGTTCAGGTCTAAAGTTTCTCCTTGTCTTTTACAGCAAGAGAAACACAACAGAAAAAGAAAATTTATCTTCATCAAAAATTATTGGTAACCCTGTGAGGAAAATCCCATTTTTTAGTGACTGACATTTCTACATGTCTTTCTTACTCAGTCACTACCCTGAAACACTGAAGGGTGTTGCGCGCTCCAGCCCCTTGTGTTGTTCAGTCTTTTGTGAAGACTTTGGAGCCGGAAGGCCGTTTGTTCATATTTGCAAATAATAGTGCTGTGAGGAGGGAGGGCTCTGGAAGTGAAGAATGCAAGAGTAGAGAACAACCCTCATTAGGATGCCACGTGAAGGGTGTCAGCCTACTGAGATCCCAGCTGTGCTCCATGCTCCACACTTCTCATGAGAGAAAGGGCAAGCTGCGGGGTGTGTCCAGTGGCACTTCTATGAAGAAGATGGATGCAATAGCATTTCTGTGTCTCAGAGGCCATTGTAGCCCCCAGCTCTTTTGAGTCCCTTTCGTGCTGATTACCTCAGTGCCAAAGCTTCCTTCAGACAGAAAAGACACATCTCTGTAACTGGTTGCTGTACAAACGTGTAATCAGCAAAACCATGTCATCCTTGCATTTGCACTGAAATTAAATAGGGAATCCTGGTGTCCAAGACTAACAGCCTGGATCTCTCCTGTGTGTATGTAATCCTGCTCTCCCATTATCTTATCTCCATCCATTTTTAAATATATATAAAGCCATAGAAAAAGGTTTATAGATAATTTAGAAGGGAAGCAGAAAAGCTATGCATCACCATTATATTAAGAGTCAAAAGCCCACAGTCTTGTTCCTCTTTGCCGAAGTGATACATATTTTCTGGATCTGAAAACTGGTGGAGAGAACTCCTGTTGGCTGCTGGGCCTTATAAACATTTGGTTGAGCATCTGCTTGTATATGGAGCACTACTGTACAGTCCATGACATGAGCTAGGAGGAACTCCAGCTCAATGAAAAACTTGAGGGAGAGGAGGGTGAAGGGAAATTGCATTTCATTTAAAGGCACTCCCTTTTTAGCAAATATAAATAACCAACAGGTAAAGCAAATAAGCCAAGTTCTGGGCAGGGTTGGAGGCAATCTGCTTGAAACTCTCAGACACGTTGTCAATCTCTTTTTTATTGCAGAACCTTAGAAAATTTCTAATGGAGTGAATGCAATTTTAGTGTGGGGGTTTTTTTGCAACATAATTGTGTAAAATATATAGCAGTGGGGTTTTTTTCATCATTCTTTACCGCAAAGTAGTGCACAGATCTGTAGTGGGCAGTAGACTTCAAGTTGAAAGTCATTGAACTGCACTTTGCATGTTTCAAAAAAAGACTTGTTCTTTCTACTTTTACTGAGCTAAGTACGGTTTTTTTTGAAAGTTGGTGTAAAAACCTCTTTGTAAGCTTACCTGTAAGCTGAAGGTGTTTGACAGGCGTATTCTGGCTGTGGCAAAATCTCACTGTCTAATGGGAGGGTTGCCTGGACTTCAGGACTGCAGTCAGGATCTTAAAGCAGCACCTGATATGAGCCTGTCTTTGCTCATTGTGAACCAGCTAACTGGGAAGCAGCTTTTGTCTGCTTCCTGCTTGTTTGCTTGGAAGATATCCTTTTGTGTTATCAGTCTGGGCAATTCTGGTTCTTGATTATTGAAAGATTTTCTTGCCCAGAAAGAAAACTCGAGTAGATTAGTTGTGAACAACACAAAACTTGCTTTTCTCCTTGTCAGGCTCCTGTTACAGCCTGTAAATAGAAGTGTTCTTAGAGTTCCAAACTCATATCTTGCCAAGGGGATAATAAATTACATTAATGAAATTGCAAAAATCTAAGATAATTTTTATTAACGTCCATTCCCCACAACTGCATGGAATTCTAGAAAGACACATTCCAGACAATGAAGTGAATTAGTCTAAAAGCAGGTAACTCTACATTGTATGTAAGCCCCAAGATTCAGATTTACTATGTATGTTATTCTTGGCCAGTTCACCATTCTTGCCTGTCCTGTATCTTGCAGAAAAATCAGAAGAATCCTATGGATGAACTGTGGTTAAGAATATCTGAACAAAAATTCTGTGATGCAGGAGAACGAAACTCAAATGATGTGATGGAAGAGTTGCTTAGATACTACAGTGATGACAGTGGCACAGGACCTTATATAGAAGTAGAAATGAAACATAAATAGAAATAGAAATGGTTTTCCAGCAGTCATTCTGCTACTCAGAATTCCTACCAGGGTGAATATGAGTTTTGCATACCAGTCAGCAACAAAATAGTACCTTATAATTTTAGAATCTATATAAGGGAAAATGAAAGAGGAATTAGAGTTGGCTTGTGTAAAACTGTTAAAACTGGAGAGATCTGGCAATGCCTGACAATTCCCTGATTTGTTTGAATGGTGCTGAACAAATAAGGTCAATTAAATTTCAGAACAAGGTGATTGGTTTTGGATTGCAGGCATTTGTTTATTCATGGCCAAAAGGCAGATGAGGCAAGTTGATTGATTATCTTCTACATTTTCCACTCTTCCTGGGTTGTTAGATACATCTTCTAACTGGAGAGTATAGTCTTAGAGAAACAGCCAAAGTAATGGGTCTGTTTCCTTAAGTGAATGGTTGAAGAGGCCACAGCATTATAAAATGTATTCTTACTTGATATCCTTGCTATGGCTTTAACTTCTCAGACTCATGCAGCTACTCCTCATTACAGTGTTTCTGGGCCTCCTTTCCATGCAAAACAACTCCTTTCCATGCCTAGTGGTTATTTGTTTTAAATAAAGGCTTTGCAGACCTTGATTGAGACAGGGAACTGAAAAGCAGCACTCGAGCCCTTGAATTCAGTCTTTTGTTGGCATGCTCTCTTTTGTCTTCATTATTATCATTATAACCGCAGCAATTGCCATTGTTAAAATTCTTCTGCAGCAGAGTAGTCCCTTGGTGCCTCAGCCCTGGGTGACAGAGCACCTGGTACCAGGCACGAAACAAAGAAGCCAGCCTGACTCAAGTGCCAGGCAACTTCTGGTAATTCTGTATCATTCACGTATCTTACATCAACACATCTTGAAATTTTACATTAAAGCATTGCTTGAAACAAAAATGTTGTTATGTTTGTCAATCTTAAGGTGTACCAAACAGATACTTTTTGTCTCTCTTTAGGAATTGCAGTTCTTTGTGTTTTACAGCTCTTAAAGTGACATTTCCCACTCCATATGAGTTGATCTCTTTCTTTGCATCTTCCTTGGTTAGATACATCTTTGCAATAAAAAATTTACTATTCTAACTTTTGCTGATACAGTAAAGGCCTCAAGGCTATGAAAGGTGTCAGACAGTAAGCAGTCAAGCCCTGCTCCTTTTCAGTCCTGTTCATCAGATTAAATGCTCAATTCATTTGAAAATTTGAACATAATAATGATCGTGTACTTCTTTTGTTTGGAAACACAAAAGAAAAAGCAAGGAGAACAGAATCAGCACTATCAAGGAGAACCAGAACAAATGTCATTCTGGTCTTTTGTTTGGTTATTGGGATAATTGTGACTGTTGGCGTGAACTTTGCTAGGGTCTTGATGATTCTTCACTGGTAGCTGGAGAGCATACAATGTGATTTATTGTAGGAAATGTAGAAAAAGGTAAAGGGATTTCTAAGGGTGAGAAACAAAAGCAGGTTTTAAGAATAAAGCAGAAAGATTTTAGGAAATAGCTTCGCCTGAGAAAATATTAAAGAAGATACAATTATGCATTAGAACAAGGACATGGGAACAAAGAACTATGTTTCTAGGCCTAGCTGAGAGAACTTTTAGAAGTTGCAAAAAATATGCTTAGCAAGAGAGATAAAGTTAAGCTTAATAATGGAATATTATGCTTTGTTATATAAGGTATAAAACAAGCAAGTATTGTTTTAACAAATGTATGTGCAGTGTAGAAGATTGGTTGAAAAAACTGTCTGTAACCTCTAGAGCAACTGCTATTGGCTGAAAAACTTTTAGGAATGCTCTGTAACCAGGAAATCTTGGGCTTTTGCCAGCAATGCGAGCTTATATTATCTCTGATGTCTCTTGTCAGTTTATGAGGTGAATAAAATAATATAAGCTCCCCGTCCCGTTTGATTGAGGCAGCAATTTATGTCTTATTTGATGAAAATATGGTTTTACTGTTGACAGACATGACCTAAGGTGAACTATTTAACTTTCTCTGTAGTTTAATATTTGTCTTGCCACTAGAGAAAACAGGAAGAAACTTTTAGGGATCGCACAGAAGTACTTTGCAAAGCTGTTACAGTGATGGTAGATGGGAAGAGAATTACTCAGACCAATTTATATAAAACTACTTAAAAAATGTATTTGTTTAATTATTTTTTCCATTTCAGGGCCTTTGTAAATCTACTTGAAAATCAAAATCTGAGCAAGACAATCTAGAAGCTGGCCAACAAAAGATCACTGTGCAACATGGAAAAAATAGTCTCCTTCTCAAGAGGAAAACTTTGAAGATGGTGGAGTCTCCACCTGAAGCTACAGTGTTCTCACCGTTTGCATAAGCCATAATACAAGAAGTGATGGAGCATGAAGTATGTAAGTCCTTCCAGGACCTGCAAAATCAACAGAATTAGAAAAAAAATTACACAGAAATACGATATGAAGAAGATTAAAATATGTTCTAAATACTAGTTTTAAGAAGCAATTTTTACAGTTCATTCACTACCTTGGACTACTGGACTTTCAACGAAATGGGTAAAAGTGCTTGTGTTTTAAGGTAGCCATCATTTCCCAGGTAGTTTAAAAGTCTGAGCACCTCTGAACTGGAGAACCAAAGCCATATTTTAGTGAGGATATTGAAAAGGATGTATTTAACTTCTCTTAATTTAGTGAAAATGTTAATCTGGACTAGATGAAGCTAAGTATATAGTCTAGGCAGAGACTATGAGTCCTCCTTATCTCCTGAATGGTCTTCAGGCACAACACCTATTATGTAATGACTATAATTCATTTTCTTCTTGACACACAGAAGGATGTGTAATGATAGGGAAGACCATTAAAAGTTGCTCCATAAGTTTCATTAATTTGTTAGCTGCACATTTGCACACAACCATTTCTGCCATCAAGGAGATTAAAGTACGCGAACAGAAGAATAAACCCATAGGGACAGACCAAGGATTCATTTAGCTCTGTAATAAACATCAGTGGACAAAGCCAGGATGCCTAGAAAGAGCACAAAACCAAGACAAGGCTGTATGTTTTCCACATGTATTCCTCCAACTTCTAGGCATTTGCAGGTTTCCTAAACCAGATACAATTCCTAAGCAGTAGCAATCTTGAATGGATTTCTTTTCCAAGGGTTGGTTCAGTGTACCCTCGGACCTATGTAATCTTCAGTCACCTAAAACATCCTACAGCACAGAGATCCACCAGCCAACCACATCTTTTGTCCCAGCTGAACCAACTTCCTGCTTGCTTCATTTGTCACACCTTCCTTCTTGAAAAGGCAGTGAGATGTCAATCCACACTTTTGTCTCCCTGAAAGGGACCCCTAACATGTTGCCTGGTTATTTTCTTTCTGGACTGAAAAGTGCAAGACCACATAGTGATTCTTCATCCTGAAACCCTACCACACCTCTGATCATCCTTCTCCAGCCCTACTCCATTACATGACTGTTTTGTTTATTAAGGTGTTTCGTGTAAATAAAGATTGTTTGATGCAAATTAAAAAAGCTGAGCTGGTGACATGTTGAAAAATGTACTATGGACTGTTTAAAATGTTTAATAGATTTTATGATTAAGATTTTCTCTTGAGTCCAGTAGAAACTCTGAAAAGAGGCCAAATACTGAGCACTCCAGGGTAGAGAATGCTTCTCAGTAAAGAACATTGCAACAAAATTGCAAAAACATAGATTGGAGGTAGTAACTCATCCTCTCAAAAAATTCCCCTTCTCTTCAGATTCTCTGTTGCTGCAGATGTTCTAGCTACACCATCTGCACACGCTTAAAAAAGCATTATCATATTTTTCAGAGATACATCATTTTGTTTGCTATTTAATGAAAAGATCATTTACATTTTTGCAAATAAAACATCATATTCAAAAATGACATGCACTTAATTCTATAAAAAGATCTTTTTTTAAAAAAGGAAATTATATTTCTGGTAACACTATTATTAGCTATGTCATTTTATATCATTTGCTGGACAAACTTAAAAGTCTTGCAACATTAAGAAGAAAATGCATACAGGAGGAAAAAGCAGACAATAACAATTCTGCAGTTTGCAAAACTAGCTTACAAATTCAAGGTGAGTTTTTGATCCCATGCAATCAGAGAAAATGTATTGTGGTGAGTCTGGGACTAAATTTTGAATGCTGGTCTTAAAAATATACCAAAATCAGGTCTCACTGAATGTGTCACGAATATGAAACCCTGCCATCAGTTCTGCAGTTGACTTTTGAACTCCTCTTTTCATGTTGTAACTAGGGTGTAGCATAGGTGAGGGAAAAAAAGAGGGAAGTAGAATATTCTTTTCCATACTGAAGCAAATACATAGTATTATACAACCATTTTATATTTCAATGACATTTGCAAAGAACCTCCAGTCTTATTTGGGTTGATGCTTTGAGGATTTTAAATTTCCATGGGCAGCTAGCAAATCTGGCAAAAAGTAATAGATACATTAGCAGAGTAGTTCAAGAAATGGAATTCAAAACCAGCTGAACTAATCCATACCGGTGAGTGTGGGGACCTTAGAGTAGATCAAGGAGGTTTTGTTCTTTACTGGCTATGTATACACAGCCAATAAAGAACAAAACCTCCTTGATCTACTCTAATCTTCATAATCTCAGGAGCCCACAAGAGTTTTTGGCCAATGCAGATCAGGCAGCCTACCTAGTATGCTCTGTAGAGCGTGATCTGTGCAGAAATCCCAGTGCTTTGGGGGCTCACAGGGCAAATCTATTTACCCTCATTCGGACACCCTCCTACACCCCACCTTGGAGGATTACCACACTTGAATCATCTGCCAGGAGACATTTTCACCTGTTTTTACTTTGCAGAGGATACCTAGTACCTCCTCCCACTACCCCAGATGCTGGACCCAGGATACAGGGACCAGACTGAAGGTGACAATCTCATCATGATTAAATTTAGGCTTGCACTTACATTCCTTCCTGAACCAAGATGGACTCATACATATGTTTAAGTGATTTCCTGAATCAGAGGCAAAACAATCATGTAATCTCTTGGTTTCATTTGCTTTGTGCACTCTAATATTGCAGCGTAATCATGTGCATTTCATTGTAATTTAACAATATTTTAACCATTTGACCACTCTGCTTTCATCTTCCCTTTCTTATTCCTATTAAAGAAAAATAATTTTGGAATTCATATCTTGTCTCTATATGACCTACCATCTGTCTCGGGAGATTTAGGATGCATTTATATAGTTATTTAAGTCTTGATGCGTGTGCAGCTCGATTTATGTACGGTCTAATACTATATATTATGGAAATTAATTTTTTCTTTGACAGCTTTACTGGCTCTTTTTGGAAATGAGACTTTTATGGTGAATTTCAGAGATTTTAATAGTTTTTTTGGTAACTTCGTTTAGTCAAACAGACTTTACAAAATCATCAGTACTTATGTTTTCTCTTGGTTGTTATGCATAGAGGAGAGAGATTGATAGAAAAATATGGTAATTTTTTAACCTGATGTTTTATAAAGTAAAGAATTGCTAGTTGAAAACCTGATTCAGTGCTCCATGACCAGTGGCAAAATTTCAGCATTGTGCAGCTCTTATACGGAGAAAATAAGAAAAGAATTTGATTTATGATTTTATGAATCAGAAAGTTACAGCTAACTGTTAAGCCAAATGTACAGCATTTTGTATGGGTTTTGGAAACAGAGCTCTACATTTTCCAGTTGTTTTTTTGTAAAGTATGGAGACAGATTTTTCAGGAGCTGGACATTCAGCTCCTACTTTATTATAAGAATCTTGTTATAATAGGCCAGTCTTGTTCACTTATAATTTACTAAGTCTTTTACTTAGCTGTATAGAAAAACCTTTGGCTTAGAACTGGGTCGGATCACTTAGACTGGAAAATTCATTATGGTGCATTTTCAGAACACTGCTACTTTTGCAGGAATTTGTGCATTTGTGGGCTGTGAAAAGTCAGCTAGAGCAAAAGCTTGTGCGTCTGAAGCAATTAAACCCAAATCCAGCATGGCCATATATGGGTAATTGGCTATTTAAAATTACTTAACCTTGTTGTCTTTTGCACTCTGTCCTCATGTTCTTACAATCAGAAGGTTGCTGGGTGAAATGAGAAGAATTGAGCCAATTAAATCTTCATTTGGGACTGTAAGCTCTTTTCCAAAGAAATGGTTTTGTAGTATATGTTCCTACAAAATCTTCTGGCACTTCGTACTCATCCTTATTGAAGGCATCACATGTTGTCACAACATTAGAATTAAATAATAACATGAAGTTTTCTTGCAGATGAAACTGTTACTATTTTGGGATAAAATTAAGCTAAATTACACCTAGAATAATGGCAAATTGTTAATTAAGATCTCTTGATAATTGCAATGACCCAAATTTTTGCTACCTTTAATTGCCAAATTTTAGCATTTAAAGCAGAATTTTTCCATAATGAACATGTGATCTTCAAGACACTATCTTTCTTTCTGAGTATACAGAAAGTGCAGTCAAATTAGTTTTGGTGTGGTTTTTTTTGAGGACTCATTCAGTGGAAAAACAGGCCGCTACTCCCATCCTGACCATTTCTCCTGCATTCCTCGTCTCTGCTTTCATCTCAGTTTTCCCCCATCCAAGCATACTCTAACACAACTCTACCTTCACACTGGTAAGACTAAGATTGAACAGGAAAGGAGTGACACTGTGACTTGGAGATGGTGGAAGAGAAGTAGGAAAGAGCAAGAAGATTAAAACAGGCTGGGTGAGTATTTTGAGAGGAGCTGGTGAGAGCAGGGTGGGATGGGGGGAAACTGGGAAGGGAGCAGAGACTGGGAGTACTAAGGAATGGGTTATGGAAGAAAGGCTGAGAAGAATAAAGAAATTAAGCAGCATCTTGAGCTTAGTGAGACAAAGAGACTGTGCTTAGAAACCTAACGGGGTGGAGGGGAGGAGGATCAGATACTGTGAAAAGAGAGATGCCTGTGAGCAGGATCTTTGCTGAAGGGAAGAACTGGCTGGATTGAAAGCCAGACAGGAATTGTGAGCAACATGGTGCAAGAGACTGGGATTGTGACACCTTGGGAGGCAGAGAGAGAGAGCAAGCAAGGAGCCAAACATGCTGAACATGCAGATGGAGAGAATAAATGCAGGATGAAGATGCTGAAAATGAGGAAACAACCTTGGATGCTGGGACAGGAGAGTCAAGGAATTGGAGTGATGAAGAACAAAGCTGGAGGTAAAGCATAGAGCTATATGGATAAGAAAACATGAAAAAGAAACTGGGGTGAGAAACCTGGAGAATGGAGGCTGGAAGTCACTGTCAAGAATAGACTGAAAAATGAGCAGAAGAGATGTAAGACTCTGCAGGTTTGGCCAAAATCTAGTAATATAGCCCCTGAGAGAAAACCAGGTTACAACCACCCTTCCCCCCACAGGGTTCGGGAAAAAAGGAAATTTTTCCTCGAAGGAAAGTGAAAGAGATAAAAACTATTTATTTTAACAAACACACAGGAAAAGGATAATGACGCTAAATAATGGATTAAAACCCTCGCTATAGAGAGAAACCTGGGAAGATTTCAGAGTCCTTCTGTAGGTGTGGTCTCTCTCCTCCTCGGAGCTGGTCGGTGAGGGCGTGGGCCCACCCCCGGGCCTCGGGGAGAAAATTCTCCTGATGTGTTCTGATGTTGTTGAAATAGTTCAGAAGAGAAGAAGGGAAAAAACCAAAGTCCCAGGAAACAAAATTCAGCTCTCCGTCTCACGCCAAGAGGGAAAAAAACCCCAGCTGGCTGAAGAAAAAGACAGCAGGGTGCTCCCTTCGTGCCTTCCGCAGTCAGACCACACTGAGGAGGGTAATCTCTGTGTCCTTGCGAAGCTGCTTTGGAAAGTTTGTCTGTTTTTTTTTTTCCCCCTCAAGCTCAGTTTAAAGGCACAGAAAAGGCACAATATTACTTTTTGGGCATAGAGCATGATAGGGGATACACATGATAGAGTCACCCCAAGACAAAGACTACAGCAAGCACAGTTACTGAAGGGACAAGAAAGAAGAGGTCAGAACAGATAATTTGTTTGGAGGTAGCTGGGAATACTCTTCTTGAATACTCTTCTATCGTGAACCTGGATTAGGAACATTTTTCTGAGCTTCTTCTCTGTTGCTAGCAAGCATCTATCAAAACTATTAGTAAACTGTGTCTATTGGCTCCTGCGTTTATAGTTAGCTTGAAAGGTGAGTATCTCACTACGTTAGCTCGAGTATCCAGAGCCCCATCGTGCAGCTGAAAGTCCCAACCTTGTGTATGGTTTTTGTTGTTATGAGTATGGTGCTGCCTGGAAGAACACCTGAATTGTTGGTATGAAGTTCAAGAAATTACAGAAAACTTGACAGGAGTTTCAAGTTTGAGTGTTAAGAAACGTGTGTATGTGGGCTGTACAGCACTGGCCCAGCCACTGTCTCTGGAGTGCACTTGAAGACAGGGTGCAGGCTTGTTCCCTCACCACACTCTCACCACAGAAGGGAGTAGAGGACCAGCCAAAGCTGTCAGGATAAGCAGGGCTGGTTAGACAAACCTGGGAAATCCAAAAAAAGTTAGCAGGAAGGCATTTTAAAGGCAAAAGAGAGACTGCAAGTCATCCCCCCTTTTCCCACTTTAACTTTGGCTGTAGGCAGAGGTGGGGCTAGGACTTCATCCAAACAATTGAAAAAGGAGAAAGAGAGGCCACTGAGGAATTTAATGGGGCAGCATGCTGAGAAACAAACCTTATAAACTGGCAGACTAGTGTGTGTATGTACTTCATTGTAAAAGATCCTGAAAAGACAGAGGTTTTTACATGTTTTTCAGTTTTAAAGCCTTCAGATATTTACGTTTGTAGATAAATGGATAAAAGTAAATTCCTTGTCTCATAAAAAGTTCATCAGGTGAATGATGTAGTTCTTTCAAAATGTCATCAGTCTTACTGGTCGAAGTGGTATTCACAGCAGGTTCTCAGCCAGTGGAAGTAAAAATGCCAATATTCTTTGAATAGCATAGGGGCAAGGCGTGCATAATTGAATCTCTTGTTTTTGTTGTTAAAGCACTGATTTTACCCAAGCAGCCCACGTGCTGCACTTTTTAATCTGAGGGGAACACATTTGTAATTTTCTAAGAAAGCTTTAAAGACCTTAAGTTTGCATGTTCACAGAGAAAACATCCAAAAGGACCCACCAGGCCATCTGGTCCAGTTTTGGTCTATGAGACCCTCTTCCCTGTCTATTGTTGTTGTGCTGAGGCTGGTAACTCAGCTGAAGTCTGTGTTGAACAACACCTGCTAGAAAAGCACCCAGACTTTTTCTGGGGTCATTGAAAGACTGGAAGTCCAGAACTTTCCTTGGAGATTTGTTCTATGGGTTTATTGCCTTCTGTGCTGTGCAAGAATTTCTCCTCTTTCAAAATATGAACACATCTGCCTTCCTCTTTTAGCCACTGGTTTCTGTTTCTGTTCAAGTCAGCAGTTTTTTAGTGCTTCATATTTTTTCTTTATGGAAATTTTTTTCTCCACCAACACACCAATCAATCATTTTTTGGTCTTCTTTCATGACTAAGCTTCTTAAAGGTCCTCTCAGAATCTTTTGTCTCATGTTTGGGTATTTTTTCTGACTGTATTTGACAGCTTCCAATTTTTCAGCATTATCTGTTCAATCAGGATCTATATATGCCTTATGACACTGATGTCTGTGTGCACCTGCTTGCTATGCCTCCATTTCTAATCCTTTGCAGAGTCACATCTTTATTAAACACAGTTTGTCATTCAGTAGATACAAACTGCATTCCTTGTTCCTGAACCAACTTCTTATTTGACTCTGGTAAATCACACAGGGGTAAGAGTTGTTCCTATGTGTTCCTAATTCTTTTATATGCTTCTCTTACCTTCATTCGCCACTTCATCTATCTTCATGCCCTCCACCCATTTTGTCTTCACTAGGAGCACTTCACTATTCAGAGAAGAACTGAAGATTTGTTGACGTGATGTACAAAGGTGCTGGAAAGAACACAACTCTGAATCCTGTTCCATTTGCAGGGGATACTTGTTGTCTGCATTTTACATTAAACAGCAGTCTGTGCTCTTATTTTATGATAAGAGCTCAGACTACTGTTTCACCATCATAGCCCCTTAGCAGTGAGGCTGCATAAGGGAAGGTGCCTGATTCCCTTCATGCCATACCCTAGGAATCTCTCATGTTTCCACACAAATCAGTAGAACTTGAGTAGAAAGGGTGGAGTGTGGGATGGAGGGAGAAATCCTGTATGTTAATCCCTAGCCTGGTAGCTGAGGTGCTTTCCTGAGAGACGTATGTCTTTCTTTTCTTCAGCTGAGAAAATGGATCTGGCCTTTGGTCACTGCACAATTGATCAGAAGAGGAGTTCAGTTTATAAAAGACAGCCCATTAAATTGCATGCAAAAATTCTTTTGGGTGCTTTGCCATCACCTCTTCTCATTGATGGAGATGCTTCTTACTCCCTTGCCTCCTAACTCATCCAAAATATCTCACAATGCATGCATTTGGGGGAATTCTCCTCTGTCTCTGCCTGGGGCTAGTACAGATTCTTCGTACTGTATTTTGTTCTAAAGAGTGTGAAATCTATATTCAACATTTTAATTAAGGAAAAACCCAACTTTTTCTAAAAAGTTTGAGCTCCATCTCTTCCTCTCTCTCTCTCTTTCTACCTCTAGCACAAATAAAATTACTAAATGTCCATGACTCTTGTCCTCCCAGTCTTTCTTTGTTTTTCGTTCTCTTTTGTTCAAGCATTTTTAACTGGAGAGGGGAGAGAGTGGCAGAAGAAAGCTCAGAGACATCCAAAGTTTAAAAAAATGACAAACTTAGTGTCTCATTTTCATAGGTTTTCTTGATCATGGTTTTCATAAATCATGTCAAAACAGGGCTGTGTTGAGGCATCACTTACAGCAGCACTATGCCACCAGCTTTGGAGGGTTTTATTTATAACTTCTAATCCTTGTGATAAAACTTCCTTGCAAATCCTGGAAAGGACTTCCACACCCTTCAGTGATGTCTTAAAATTTCAGCTTGTCTTTGGCAAGATTGGTTCATCAAGAAGTGGGATGCCAGACCTTAGCAGAGAAAGAACCGTATCTACCTGTCTCTGGCAGACTGATTCACAGTGTTGCTTGAAATGCAAACTGTGTTGCTAAACTTTTCCAAGATGAATGAAAAAATATTAAATAGAAAGTAAAACTGAAGGATCAGAATACAGTATAGAATCCTTCCTTTCAAATGTCATTTGTAAATATAAGTGTAATTCCCCTAACCTTGCTGGCTAAAAAGTATATTTCCTTCCTTCCTTCCTTCCTTCCTTCCTTCCTTCCTTCCTTCCTTCCTTCCTTCCTTCCTTCCTTGTCTTCTCTTTTCTTTTCTTTTCTTTTCTTTTCTTTTCTTTTCTTTTCTTTTCTTTTCTTTTCTTTTCTTTTCTTTTCTTTTCTTTTCTTTTTTCTTTTCTTTTCATCTTTTTTCTTTCCTTCCTTCCTTCCTTCCTTCCTTTCTTTCTTTCTTTCTTTCTTTCTTTCTTTCTTTCTTTCTTTCTTTCTTTCTTTCTTTCTTTCTTTCTTTCTTTCTTTCTTTCTTTCTGTCTCCACCTTTTGCTTTTCCCCTCCTTTCTTTTTCTTTCTTCCCTCCTTCCCCATTTCATCCCTTCCTGAATTCTTCTGTTCCTCTCTCTCTCCCTCCCTTGTTCCTTTCCAGAACTGTTGACTTTGAATGAGAACGGGCAGTTTTTAAAATTAAAACTGGCATAGGGAAAAGGACAAAGTCATGCCAGCTCTTTGTCTCAGTTCTGAGGATTTCAGGATCATAAAAATAGTTTCTAAAAGCACAGAATTAGCTCAGAAGTTTGAGTCAGTTTTCATGGATGTCAGTGAAAAGTTGGGTCATGATGACTAAAACTCCATAACAATAATCTCAAAGTAATAATCAAAGTCTAACTCTTTGCTTTGAAGACTACAGCTGAGCCTCTGGGCTGTGCTTGGGGACCTACGTGCCTCTGGATGCTGGCAGCATAGGCGCTGACGGAGGGCTCAGGTCAAGCTAGTGGGAACCAGGCAGCTTCGGCTACTCCTGTGGGATCTGCAACACCTCCTGGCTGCTGTTTGCCCTCGGGCCAGCAGTGGACTTCTCCCAAAATGGAAAGGAAGGGGCTTGTTTCAAGGTCAGCATTAATGCAGGGAAGCACTTGAGGAAAGCCCTCGAGGCTGCTGAGCCCCCATAGCCCATGGGGGCAGAACCTTGTTGTTAATAAGGTCTGAGTCCAAACGATTTCCTGATAACAAGAAAGGTACTGGAAGGTTGTGCTGAGCTTTGGTGGCTGGAAGGACCCTGGCTGCAGAGAGAGGAGCAGGGTAGGATCAGTGTCAGCCTGTGACTGGGCACCTTACTGCCTGTGCCAAGCCTGTGCCAAACACACTGGGGGTCTGTAATCCACTCGGTTGCCTTTCAAATCCCTTTTGCCTGGCAGATAAGCTGCATTGGCACTAAGTCACATCCAGTTGTCCTCCATGTGCTGCTCTTACTGATGATCTTTGCAGGCCACAGCCACAGACCTCTCTCCCTGGGTTCTCCACCGCATGCTAAGGATGAGCCTGGGGATCGCACAGGTTTCCTTGCACCACTCTTTGGGCTCATGCATGTCAGCTGCTCCCCTCAGGAGTTCCTACTGCCAGCCGGATCATCATCTTGGACCCCAGATGGTCTTTCCCTGAAGCAGGACGTGTCGAGAGCTTCAAGTAACCAACAGCCCTGGCGAGCTGGTGGGTGCAGAGGAGTGTGGGGTGAATTCATGAAGTTTTCCTCCTGCCTTTCATAGTCAACTCATGGGAATTCCTGCACTTTAGGAAATGGCAGCTGTGTTGCAGCAACAGCAACGAGCTCCATGATTTAAATTCTGGTAGGATAAACACTTGTCAAATAGCTCACACTAATCAAAAAAGGTCATCTAATAACAAAAGAATCTGTCATCAGCCATGAACTCCATCCATGAGACATTCACCTCGGCTTTGCAAAAAACCTTGTGGGACCAGCAGCTGGGCTTGTCAAGTTTCTTGCGAACTGAAATTCTTGTCTTACCTCTCTTTGCATGCCAAGGAAATGAATTTTTTTTTAATATCAGAGTAGGTCAGTCTATGTACACCTAGCAACAAAAATTATGCCAGTAGAGTCACAGGGCAGGAAATATAATGTTAACTTGATCCTGGCTGTGCTTTTTATCCTTAACAAGAGAAAATCAGGAAATAAGGAGAGTGTTGGATTTAATTTGGAATTTCCTGGCCCCTTGATGTTTGTTGTCTTGAAGATAACACTATCTAAACATCCAGGGTCTTAAAAATTTAATTTCCTTTCTCTATTTCCTAGTTTGTATTGCTCAGGCTTTCAGGCTTCTATTGTGGCTCTTCTTGAAGAAGGGACGTTTTATAATTCTGAGTGTGTTTTCACACGGCATTTACATTCCTCTTGTTCTTTTCCACTTTTCTCCCAAGTGAAAGCTCTCCGTTCCTGCACACTTAGTCAGCCTGTGGTGCTAGAAGGTAGGCACAGAAAGGAGAATTTGTTGATTCTGCCAGACCTTTTGTATTTCCCTTTTCATTCTTCTTTTTGTGTCATCAAAGACGATTATTGCCCAAGAGGGCATGTCAGCAGACCTTACACAGGGTATCTTTGATCTCAGTGTCCAGTGTGCTCTGCAAGAGCAAGGAATTCTCATTCTAGAGGCCAAAAATAAACCCCGTCTTGTCATTACATCTGGAGACCAATAGGCACAAGCACAGATGCTTTCCTGTGATGTGACTGAGCTCACCTGTGTGAGCTGCTGCCACCTCAGCAGAGGAAGGACGCCCTGTTAGGATTTTGACCACAACAGTGCCCTTGCTGCGCTTGCTGTCTGGAAGCTGGGTGGTCATACGTAGGCCAGGATATTCACTTCCATCTCACAGTGAATTGTCTGCCAAGAAAGACCAGAAAATTCAGAGGGATTCTGGCAAGGGACATGGTTGCCCCATTCGGACCTCTTTGAAGGTTCAGAGATTCCTCTTGCTTGGTTAAAATACAGCGACCGCACATTAATTTTATCGATGCTAAAAGCGCATCACCTATTCTTTGAGTATGGCCTGGAGAGCCACACTCTGCAGACAAGCAAATAAAGCCATGTTTTCATAACAGAGAATGTTTTGATAATTCTAGGCACTGGGTAGATTAGGCACACCGCTTCCCACTTAAAATCTAAAACAAATTCAAGTAAACAGCTTGGTATATGTGGAAATTATTTTTTAATAATGTGTAGGTATTCTTGTTTATTATTTATGTGCATATAATTCTGGTAGCAATTAACATCTTAATGAAATCTTTGTATGGAGTAATTTTTTAAATGAAAACACGATTGTGAATATGATTTGCTGCTCCTAGCAAACCAAGCATAATTAGATCCAGTATAATAATGTGGAAACTATTAACAAACAAAAAATGTACTCTGAACACATTCCTGTGATGACACAGGTTCATCGGAAGAAGCTGAACTTGCTTTTCCCAAGGTCCTGCAACACAGATGAGGTTGAGATGCTGTTGCAGCTACACCGCACTGATCCCACTGGCGAGATTCTCAGGCGTTTATTTGCAGAAAGCCTGTGCACTGTGAACATTTATTTACCTTTTCTCACCAGATGATTTTACTCCTTGAGCAAGGGATGAAGCCTCTTTCAACTTTAGATTTCAGGAAACTCAAAACTCAATGAGAAATTAAGGTCTTGTTTGGTTTGGGGATTTTGCCATATTATACCACTGGTGACAGCCACTGATGAAGCTTTGTCAGCATCGTCCCCAAGTGCACACAGTCAAAGCTGCTATTTGCACTGGTGGAGATTAGCTGGCCACCAAACAGCAGTAAATTGCACAAATGCAAATCAGAGCTTGCTGTGCCTTGCTGACATATGTCCCTGCCTGTGGCAGGCGGTTCGACTAGAGGATCTTTAAGGTCCATTCCAACCCAAATCACTCTATGATTATGTGACTTGCACAAAGGGTTTTGCCAGTGTTAATATATTGGCTTTGCAAGGGGAGCACTTTTACAGGGCAGCTAAAGACTAGTGGCTAGCACAAATCTGAATGTGACATATCACACCTCAAGCAAAGCGGTGGACAGGACAGTCAAGCTGTGCAATGTGCTTCAGGGTGGCTTGATTCAGACACGGGCCAGGTGACTCACAGCCCACAGCCTTCCCTCCTAGAGTACACAGAAGTCTCTTCAAAACTTCTGATAAGCCCAAGATTTGAGCTTTTACTTTAAAACCTTCTGGGCAGGTTTTTGTTTGATTTTTTCCTCTTTTTTTCTTGTACATGAAATAATCATCCTGTTCTGCTCAAACTCACACTGGACAGACCAGGAAAGGACTGAGATGGGAATCCTGTCTGGATGCCTGAGGAGCTTAGAGGCCACAAGGGGTACTTTAGCAGGCTTTGGCCAAGGTTAAACCCAGATGGGCTCTTCCTTGTTGAGACGTACTCTACCATGGCCTCACAATTATTTATACATCAGGACTCACATTTTCCAGTGGGGCTGTGTACAGCCATTTTTACACACCCAATTAAGCCCAGAAACGCATGTTTAGTGTTCCAACGATGACAGAACCACCCGATAATCTTTATCACTTATGTACATATGAAATGGTGCATACAACATCAAAGCTGTGTACACACATCCTTATGATAATTGCGGAGGGCAGGGGGGAGAGGCATTAGCTAAAAAGCTCGCCCCCTTGTTGCAGCAAGTCATTAGCAGAGTCAGGGTTAAGTACTGTGAGTGTTTGGTGCTGAGCTTTATGCTTCATCTATCAGCTCTCACTTCTCCCCAGTTCATATGTTATTTGGAACGTTTCCTGCTCCAAGACATTGTCCTGTGGGAAGCAGCTATGAGTCTGTATGAACAGAATATTCCATAAAAATAAAGCAGCGATCCCCAGGTTGGAGTGACTGGTGCTGTCGAGGAGATACACAGATAAGTGATGCTGCCTGAGTTGCTCATGACACAAACACCCACGAATGTGTTGTGACGCTGGGAGGCCACGCACCCACACTCTCCAGCGGTGGGCAGGAGCATCCGGGTGTCACAGTATTGGGAGCATGGTGCAGAGGAGGGCTGGGTGCCGGGAGATGGAGAAAAGCCCAAAACAAGACGAGCGTGGCAGCTGTGTCAGTGGCTTTATGCTCTGCTGTGCTCATGATCAAAGAGTACAGCTCTACCTTGGTCACCCTCCTACTCACTGTCGTGATCAAATTCAATCATCTATTACCAGATATTACGTAAAAAATGACCCCAAAATACCTTCCAAAACATGAGGGGTTTGAGACTAGTGGGGGCTCCCTTCCCCCTCCCTCAGCCTTCAGCCAAAGTGAGCAAACGAAGCACTACAGGAAAATTGAATTTCTCTGCAGACATCCTGTAGCTTTATGATCAGGATGCATCCTCTTGCATGATATTATTTGCATGGTTCAGCTGTGTGTCACATGCGTTGGCTTTTGTTTGTCTCTTCCCGTGAGCGGTGAGGTGTACGACACCTCTGAAAAAGCCCATCTGCGGAAGGCAGCTTTCCGAGGCTGGTAGAGACGGTAGCCAATGCTCTGGGAAAGAGCCAGCTCAGATGCAATAATAATGTGATGTTTCACTGGCCGAGGACAGCAGCTCCTGCTATTCTGCTGACAATCGGCAGGTATATGGCTCTACACATTGTGCATTTCTGACAGACATGGCTATTTTTCCAAGAAGCCTTTGGACTTCAAATGTTGTAAATGTTTTGTTGTCTTATTTTAATCTAGGTTGCCATTTGGTGTAGTTATCTTTGTGCTCAATACAAGTTTACTTGTGAAATTTATATTGCCCTTTTGGGATGATAGCACTGAGTCCACATATTCTTATAAAAGCCACTTCATCTTCAAAGAAAACACCCTAAAAATCCTGTACGTATTCCAGAGCTTAGCACAAACTATGAGAGGCTCTGGAGAGACCTAAATAATAGGGACCATTTTCTATCTAGATGTGTTTGGACATTCCTTTATAGAGCATGTGGAAATATATTCCATTTTCAAATAGATACACCCTCCTCCTGTAACATGAGTCAAGAGGAGAAAGCCCACACAGTTGTTTTGGTTACTTAGGAACTTCCATGCCTGATTAATCAGTTTTTCTCCTCTGCTTCGAGGAACCTAATTGAACTTGTCATTTTATTCCTCTGAAATGTACTTGAAGATTCAAAAAAATTCTGGCATTTCTAATATTTATTTCCCACACTTCAGTTGCCAAATGTACCTCCCTTGGGAATATTACAGACTGACTTCCATATTAGCTGAGATCATCCTGTATGTTTTCTGGTCCTTGCCTATGGGGAATGGAGCATCTTCTGCTCTTTTGGTTCAGTTTGGCAGGAACTGAGCCCATTCCTATACCATGGTGCTTCTGTACCAGCAGTGCACCTCCTTCTCTTGCTCCCACAATATCTTTTCCCTCCAGCATCTTCCAATTACAGTATTCCTTTCATTACCATTAAATTTAATATAATCCATCAAATAGTCCCAGAGGGGATATCTTTCACTTTGGATTTATCTGCTAATAGACACATGGTAGCAGATGATCTCTCTTCTCTCTCTTTTTTTCTGTGAGATTATTAATTACTAATGCAATTTTATCACAGAAACCTGGCAGTCTCCAAACATAGTCTCGTATCTTCCTGTTCCATTTGAATTTCTCCAGTGTAAATTACTGCCTCACAGTCCTGGTTTCTATAGGTGTCATTGCATTCCAGAATAATTCATTAAAAAATAGAAATAAATTATGTCATTGGTGTGTTTCTTCATCCTTAGCTCCCCATTCGTTGTTTGATTCTATTCTCTTTGGTGCATTTATACACTCATTTTTCACCAGTTTATAAATGTTGCAGTCGGAGGCTTGGATCAAATTCTCAGCTATAGGCACAGGGCTCCCATCTAGATGAATAGCTTCTTAGGTTTAAGGCCAGAAAGAAACATTAAAGCATCTGTTCTTATTTCCTGTATATCACAGGCCATTACATCTCACACAATTACCCATGTATTGAACCTAATAGCTTCTTTGGCTAAAGTACATCTTCTAGAAAGGCATCCAGCCATGATTTGAAACTCTCCAGAGATAAGAATCCACAGCTTCCCTTGAGGATTTGTTCCAGTGGTTAATTAACCCCACTCTTAAAAATATATGGCTTATTTCCCATTTTCATTTGTCTGGCTTCAGCTTCCAGTCACTGGCTTTTGCTATACATTTTGCTGCTGGTTAAAGAGCTCTATAGTAGCTCATATTTCCAGGACAGTTATCTTTCAGTCTTCTCTTTGATAAACCCCCGAATGTTACAAGCTAGGTACCTATAGAAAAATGGATTCTCAAGGCATTAAATAATTTCTATGGGTTTTTTGGAACCTTTTTCAAATTTCTCTCACGAGACATAACATTCATATGTCTGGTTGTGATCTGCAGGAGTAAACCCTGCTGTCTTCCCCTCAGCCCTTTTAGAATGTAGTCCAGATGCCATCAAGACACGGTCATGCGTAAACATACACTTGGGCCCAGTCCTGGGAGGTGAGCTTTCTCAATCAGTCCAGCACAGACTGAAAATTAAGTCTTGTCCTTCCCAGGACAAGGAGGCTTTGGACAGTAAGACAATCTTTATCCAGATGCATATCCTGCCTGCTGCCCTCCCAGCCCATCATGAGACTGGAAAGAAGGGCCCTGCTGCTTCACGGTCCGTTGGCTGAGCTGGCAGGCATCCATCATGGAGAATCTCTTTTGGTTTTTTGTGTTGCATTTTTCTTCCCCAAGAGCTGGCAACTTCTCTGCAAATAATGGTAGTTCCAGAGAAGAAGCTTTCGAGTGGCTGTTCCCATCTGGTGCTTGGGCAAGGTAGAAGCAGCTACTGAACAAGTGAACTGATGTACCTAGCCTGTCCAGACCTAATGTTTATTTTTATTAGTGATAAGTTGCTGTGAGGGTCTCTGAATGTCTCTTCTAGATAATGAAAGTTTTGCTTCAGAAAACAAGCAGCAAATAGCTTTAAGGAAGTTTTATGACCAAACTGGGAAGTGCTGTTGGTTTTATGGCTTGTGGACCCCAAGGAGAAGTGAGGGCTTTGAAGCACTTTGCATCAGGCTCAGGCTGCCTCAATTTCATCTGTGTTCAATTAAATCCTGGCCAGCCAGTGATACCCATCATCAGGCATGCTGCAGAACACAGTGCAGCTGCTGCAAGAGGTGAGACCCGCCTGCAGCCTAAGACAAAGGGTAGGTGACTGAGACAGCTGTCCCTTGTCCACCTATTCAGCCCAGGACCTGGGTGCCACCTCAGAGCTCCTGTTTAGGTGCATATAAGCCTTTATTCTCCATAGTGGAGGTATTAATGGTGGTTGCTAAAGATTTTAAGTGTCTTTAGAAATTAGATGCTGTCAAACTATGCCGAATTAATGAGGCTTAGGATGTCTGGCATATGGTGGGATTTAGATCTGCTTATGGCTCATGGCAGTACAGGACAAGGAAAGCATCAGGCTGAGTCGCCTGTGCAGGGATGCACAGCCCGAGCCCTGTGCCTGTACCTGCTGTGCAGTGTTTCATGGCATTATCGTCTAGCATACGTGCAGGGATAGTGACTGGTGCTGGCCAGTGTTCCTCCACCTGTGCCAGCAAGCATTGAGAAAGTGCTTTGACTCTGCTCTTTCAGCTTCATCAGCAGGCTCCAAGTATGCATCCTCAGCCAGGAAATCAAAGGCAGTAAATAAATACAGATTTTCAAAACAAAGATCCTGTGAGGAGCACTGGGAAAGGTTGTGTTTGCAGGCTGCTGAAGACAGTGGGGAAGGAAGAGATGCTTAGTGCTCTGCAAGACTCTGATCTGAGGCTGATGACAAGCCATCAGCCTCAAGGTTTGTTTTTAATCTTGTAGCCACACCAGAGGGGTTGATATTCCAGTTCCATGAACAAGTGTACCCTAGATCCCTGAGCTCAAGGATATATTAGAAATGTCTGTGCTAAGTGATAGTCCTTAGATATTGCTCTTCAGCAGACCTCGTGGCGATGCTGTAAGATCCTCCCTTTGGGCATGCGGAAAGGGAAAGATGAGGCAGGGAAGAAGCTTTTCTTGATGTTGAAACATTTTGTTTTTCAGGGAGGGGGGATAGCTATTTATTTACTTTTGATGGAGCTAGGACAAACCATTTGTTTGATGGATTAGGCAGTTTTAATATGTCAGGTTGCCTAGGGTACAGGCCAGGCAGGTTAGCTGAAGCAATTGTCTCTATACAAATGGAAAGAATAATGTCCTGAAAAGGCAGCATTAAGGGTTCTGCTCTCTCATCTGCAGACTATTCCACAATACTTACCGTTTAAATCCCAATCGAGCCTCTTAAGGAGACCTGAGCTAGCAGTGAGAAGTAAAGGCTTTTTGTGGCCTTTTAGCTGCAGACTAAATACACTTTTAATAATGCAATGCTGCGTTTTTTGTTTTTTTCCCCTCATAGGAATTGTTTGATAACGGCTGGTAGTTTTAGTGGGGTTTTTTGGCTTTGTTTTGTTTTGTTTTTTGTCTGTTGGTTTGGTCTCCGGGTTTTTTGTTTGTTTGTTTGTTTTGGTTTTTGTTGTTCTTGGTTTTGCTGGGGTTTTTTTGTGCTGTTACAAATACCTCAAGCCTCTATTATCATGAGTTGCCACGTGTAACTGCAATATAAGGAAAACCATACCATTAACTCAGTGACTTGCAAAGGAGAATATCGTGAGTCTAATCCTCTTTGGCCAGAAAGCTTACGCATTACTGGCAATGTCTGGCTCAGTTTAGGTTAGGGTGGCTCAAGGATACACAAGGTGCATGTCAGTGAGGAGAGGTACAGTCTGGACTGCCAGGGAAGATGATGACTGCCAGCTTCCCACGTGAGTCTTCGTACATCAGGGAAAATGTGGGGTGCTTTGCCCTCCTCTGAAAGGATACGGTTGCAACTACTTTTGGGTAGTAAACACATCCACAGCTCAGCAATGTGACTGACTCATGCATGATTGGCCTCTATTGCTCTGCTTGTGAGTGTGTTAGAGCTCTTCTAATTTACAGCAGCTTCCCCCCTGATTTATTTACCAACTCAGCCTTTGGGGAAGATTGATTTTTTTGATACAGAACCAGGCAGTTTCTCTTTTTTAACAATACAGGCCTGTATAATCAAAGTTTGACTTGTTTTTTTCTACGAGTGAACATTTCCCAAGTGCTCATGTTGTCATTGATAGGGATTCAATTAAATTTGAGAAATGAAAAGGCACCAAGTGCTCATGCTGCTGAAAAGGCTGGGGTGGTTGTCATGCCTGAGTGCTGCAGATGCACCTGAAACGTAGTTTGCTTCCACAACTACCCACCAACTGGCCAGCAACTCCTGCAAAGCATCTCCGTGTCTCTCTGCGGCAATGAGAAACAAGCTGCTTCAATTTCCCATAACTTACAGCTTTGATTCCCCGTAGTGACAGCACAGAACAGATACAGCAGTACAGAGAGGGACCCCCTGAAGCAGGTAGCAAGAGGAGCTTGCCCCAGAAGTGGTGGCCACTTGCGCCAACGGGTGTTCACACTGTGACCCAGGGGCTGCTGCAGCACCACCACGCTCGCCCTGCCTGCCCTGGGACATTGTGTTCCAGCGTGAAAAGGCATTCACCAGGCCATGCCTAGAGCAAAGTGAGCCCGCGGCCAGTCAGCCATGTGGCTGGGAGCTGGGCTTGCCTGTTCTGCCCATTCCTCTGGTGGGAACTTTGCCTATGAAGGACACAGATGCAACCCCTGCAGTTTTGGTGATTCAATGGGCTCTGAAACTCAAGTTTCCCTCAGAGCTCCTGTTTGGAAGTGCAGAAAACTTTTAGATTGTTCTGATAATGAAAAACAAGACCCTGAAAGTCCCATTACACGCTTGGCACAGCAGGAACCAGGTTTGATGGAGCTGTTGAGTTGCCCGCGTGACGAATTCTCCTCCAGTTTCCAGATCTGAAACCGAGGTCATGTAGTTTGGACATGATTTGGCAGGCATAGTATGTCCAAAACAGAAAAAATTTTTTTTTTAGCTGGATCAGTTCAGCTGGATCTGACTCACCAGGCAGGCATGCAAGCACTTGTGTTGGCACTGTGGAGGTGGCAGCACAGAGAGAAGGAACAAACTGCCAGAGGGCATGGGACCACAGAAAATGTACATCAGCCCATGTTCTCATGCCTTGCCATTGTTCACTTTTCTGGGAGAAACACTTTCTTATTCATTCCCACCTCCACACTGCTCTCTAGAAGGCAAGCGACATACTCCTTTTCGAGACTGCAGTCTACACTTTCCTGGTCAGCAGAAGGATTTAAGCCTCAGCAGGGGCCAGCTGACACAGCAGCTAAGATTAGATCTCAAATAATTATTTAAAAACCTTGTGTAATCAGCAAGAAAGGGCAAAGAGCTAAAGCATGAACATAGAGCAGCATCGAGTCTGAATGCCCCCCTGTCCTTTCTTATGACAGGAGTAGCTTCATCATGTCTGCAACAATAAAACAAAGCATTGCAGGGCCCAGTGTTATTTTGAATGGGATTAAAAAGAAATTAAATTATGGGCACTCACTTCAAATCAGGGCTGAATATTTTGGATGAGAGAACCCAGTTCTCTCTGAACAGTTCTCAGCTGAACAGTTCTCAGCTGAACAGTTCTCAGCTTACATATCTGTTTAGGAGGTCAGCTGTTGGTCCCTGTATGGTCCTTTCCAGCACCAGATGCAACCACTACCTGCCTCGGCATTGAGTGAGACAACTCAGCCTTTAAGTAAGTCAAAATAGATCCTCAGCTTTCCCAGGGGAAAATGAGATAAATGGTTTACCTGCATATATCACCTGCATAGAAAATTATTTGGGCTAAATGACTAATTTATTGATGTATAATGTGGCCTTTTTTGGTCTTTTATGACACTTTGCTGTTAAGCTATTCTTCCTGCAATCTATCTGTAAGAACAGTAGACGTGTGTAGTTTTTCATCGTACGCCCATACCCACATTTTGGTCAGCTCCAGGATCCTAAGTGAGGAACTCCAAAGGTGCAAGTGGAAGCTTTTCTTAAGCACCAACTTAAAGTATAAAGTCCAGCTTTCAAGCAAGGCACAATTCACAGTCAGCACAGGCAGGAAGCAGCCAGGTCCCTTTGCAAGTGCCTTGCCATGAGCACAACGCTGGGGCACAACAGTTTTTTTTGCTGGGCTTCCTGCCGAGGAGCCCAGTAACTTCTGCCAAGGAGGGAGTAAAACATGGAGCTTTCCCACCCCTGTGACAGTATCCATGCAGCATCTCCCAAGCTGTAAGGGGCCGCACCCCAAAAGGCTTTGCTCTTTTTTGATCTCCTCCTAGGCTAGCTATGAAGTAGCAAATCGCCTCTCTTCGCCTTCTTGTCCAGATCAGCATTTGCATTCCCTGAATGCCCTGAACTTGCTGCATCAGGCAGTTCAGCAACACCAGTGGCCACACGTGGAGAGACTGTCTCTCCTTCTGCCAGAGCTATTGGGTTCTACAAGTGCTATAGTAAGAATAAATAAAACCCCTCAAATAAATAGGAAAAGATAAGGAGGCAGATAACTGTAATTCTCATGACTGATAGTATTACTCAATTTAGACATTAACATTCTAGCTAAAGCTTTAAATCTTGGATTTACTGAGCATGCCTGTTACTAATTTTGCCAATTCAGACTGCATTGGTAGGAGGTAGGTGTATAATTTTAAAATTGCTTTGAATTATATTGCAAGTTAAGCATTGCAGAGACAATAATTATATTTTTTTTTCAAGGCAGCTGATGAAAGGCCTTACAGGATTTATTACTACCCTTCTGAATGTTTGGGAGGAATGTTTACTGGATGGATCCATAGCCTGTGTAACTTCCCATAGTCCTCTATTAAAATGATACCCTTAATCCTTGTTCTGTAACTAAGAAATGACACATAGCAGGTCCCCATCTCTGATTCATTACACTTCAAAGTCTTAAATCCTTTCTTTTCAGGGTTTCAACTAGAAAAGATTATTCTTCACCCCTCTTGATGTGGTTTCTGCTCTCAGCCAGGTCACAGCAACCACCTTTCTGGAGGGCACAGACACCGTGGGGGAGTCCCCAGAGACCCTCACAGCATTACACATGCAGCAGCTCCAGGAACAGCCTGGCACAAAAAAGGACCAAGGAGTTTCCAGCTCCTTTTCCTTCTCCCTTTCTTCAGCTTGATGGAAAGTGGGGTATCCCTGCTGTGCTGAGCCCTGGAAGGACTTGCAGTGAGTTCCATGGGGAAACATAAGAAATGGTTCAGATAACAGTGTTAGGATTTGATCCATAGAGATAGGGCTTCAAATGGCAGGAGAGGCTTCCCTTTCATGAAATCAGTGGTTGCGACATTGCTTCTCATAATAATATGAATAAATATTATTAATATTATTAAAAGAAAAACAAAAAAAATACAGGTAGAGATACTACTTTATTTTGGGGAAAGATTTTGAATGCGTGTGGCCTCTTTTCACCATGCATACACATATGTGAGAAGGAAAGAAAGCAGCATCAAAACAGCATCAGTGCAAGCAGCTAGGAAGCAGCTCTGTCAGCATTACTGAGAGCAGCTTCGTTCATGATGTTCTCCACCCCATCTGCACACATAGGGATAAATAAATTGCTTCACTCACATGACAAGTCCATTGAACTCCTGCCAGACTTTACGATTCTGCATTGACCCACCAAAATTCAAAATAGATTTTCTTGGAGGTAAAAACCCCCAATGAATACAGAAGCTGTTATTTATTCTGTCCCATCTTTGTTTTAATGTCAGGGAAAATGCAAATACACTGGTGTATAAAATTGCACTTTCCACACGCAAACTGATAGTTCAAAAACCTGGGGTAAGATATAATTTCTGCTGAAGTCAATAAAAAATTCAGAGGGACTTTATTGAGACAGGATTCAATACCTTAAGATGCTTTAGCATTAAACCGAGTGCTGCCCTAAATACACAACATGATTTATTGGAAAGCAATAGCAGGACATGTCATACTTCATCATTAAGATTACATTGGGCTCATTATCACTTTTTCTCCCAACTGAACTTCAAAG
The DNA here is from genome assembly GCA_013397725.1 of Rhagologus leucostigma. NCBI lineage: Eukaryota > Metazoa > Chordata > Aves > Passeriformes > Rhagologus > Rhagologus leucostigma. Next base: position 291,872 of record VZTD01005549.1, read on the forward strand.
ATCAGTATTAGATGGCTGGTCATATTAAGGAGTCCTGTTAAAGGCAATCGTGCTTCATATTTTGTGCTGCTATTTAAAGAAAAGTCTTTATATTGATTACCTAAAAAGACCAAGGGATAAAAACAGAATGGAGGAAGACATGTATTCTAAACTGTCAGATACACTCCCCACCCTCTGCTTTCTTAAACACAGGAAAAATTATTTTTTTCTCTTCTATTTTAAACTGTTCCTCAATATGACTATTTAATTTTTCAACAAGCCAAAGCTGGACTTTCATTGAAGACAAAACATTAAAAAAACCTAACCCTACAAACCCAGCAAAGTGAAAATGTTTTATTGATGATGTGTGTGCATGATGATATTGTGACTTCTTAAAACAGCTGTCAGAAAAGCAGAAACAATAAGAGATGTTAATGTGGAGGGCTGAAACAATGCTGGTACATTTGCCCACATACTTCCTGAGCTGGTATAGTGTGGGAAAGCAGTTGCTTGGAAAGTTGTCATTATTTCCTCTTATGTTGTTCAGAACAGACTTATAAATACAGCCAGATGTTACTGTCGAGAAGAGTTGTTGTTTTGTGTTAGCATAACCTTTGTTTTCCAATGAGCATAGAAATACAGAGGGAATTGTCTCCTGGCTGCTTTGAAAGTGACAGCTTTCAGCAGAAATATTCGGACTTAATTTAAATGCAATATGCAGCTAAAAATTAAGAGCTAATCTTTTATTTCTAGTTGCTTTTGCTTTGCCAAGACTTTCTCAATTTACCAGTGACCCAATTTTTAAAAATAAAAATACTGTGATGCAACTATGATCCCAAGCCTTGGCAGTGTGAGGTTCATGTTTGGACTCGATGATCCTAGAGGTCTTTTCCAACCTAAATGATTCCATGATTCTATGACATGCTCACTTCATCCCCTTAGGATGTTTTCAAACCACAGATGTGAAGAAGGAAAATTGCCTAAGTAACATGAATCTGAGATTAAGTCATATGGAAAACTGATCCTCTGAAACAGGCAGGGACCTTTCTACAGCATTTAGTGGGCTTTTTCAACCCTTCCTTTCAGATGTGGATGAGCAGCAGTGGGAGCACTTTAATGTGATTCATAGGCAGTGGCACGGCTGAGCCTGCTCTCCCTGCACAGCTTCGATGAATCCCTGCTGGACCACTTCATCATCCACTCCCTCCACCCATCAACTCTGTCCCCATTGGCACTGGCCAAAACTGGACTAACTCTTTGTTTGTCTCAAATCTTCAATGACATTTACAATCCCCAATAACTAATATAGGTTGTCACTGCTGCTGGCAGCACTATTTTAATTTGTATTCCTTTCTTCTTTCGTGTTTTGTTTTTCTGAAGTATATGGGTTTGTCTTAATTTGACATCTCTGAGCAAACATATGCATCTGAGGAAGGCAAAAGGAATTTATTGCATTTTGGCTAATACAGAGGAAAGGGGAAATTGCCTACATAATGAAACAGGAGACGCAGTTTTAACTGTCATTTCTCTCTTGTCTCCATAGTACTGAATACACAAATATAAAATATATGATCTACCTCCTCCTTCAAACATATCAACGTACAATTAAAACCCACAAAGCTTGACAACCTGTTGTCAAGTTGTTTAAGCAGTTGTTTCAGAATCTGACAGACAAACTTATAAACAAAACGTAGAGCACCAGATCGTGGGATGAGGCAGCATTATCACGTGGCTTCCTCAGTTATCTCAAAATTTGGAAAACAAAAAAGCAGAGGAATACTTTTTCTCCTTGAATAAATAACAGTTTAATTACATTATAGAAATAAAATATGATATGATAGGAATACACTGGAAATCTTACAGAAATACTATTCTGCTACTGGTAGGTAAATGGTCAAAGCTACTTTTCATGACAATCTGAACAGTACTTGTGTACAAACTATTATACAGGTTGCTAATGAAAAATATTGCAACAGTTGCAAGAATGTTACCAGATCAAACAAACATCTAATGATACAATATTCTTCTAAGAGGAAGTAATAATGTTAGATTTACAGACAATAAAGAGTTATGTTCTCCACTCCGAAACACTGGAAATAAAAAGCTCAGGTAATCCAATTTCTTTACCTCATATTATCACAAGGAAAGATTTTCCTTTCACTGTGAAACAGCATCTCAAGAGACCCTGTAAACAGTTTATTCAAAGGTAGTATCTGAGATGTCACAGCAACTTCAACAATTTTCCTAGTCCACAATTACAGACTTTTTAGGCCACTGCTTGTACAGATGACTTTTTTTTTTTTTCCACTTATTTACATACATTCAGCCCAATAACAGCAAGTAGAATGCGCTGTCTATCTCACAATAGACACACTAAAATTTTCCTCGAAAGGCCAGTGCAAGATGTGGATAGTGACTGCACAGCATTGAGGAGATTATATTATACAAATATACAATTAGACTGTCGAGAATCTAACTCTGCACACATGTGACATAGATGGTCTTCTCGGTAGGTACGTGACACTTGGAGTTGGTACATACGCGTAACTGCAGCTAGCGGTGGTGGGTGGATGATGATGATGATGATGGTGTGGGTGGCCACGGAACACAGTATCGTTTGGCTGTGCTATCACTAAGTGAAAGTAGGCAACTGCAAATTAGGAATATCTAAAGCTGAAGTATAAGAACAGCTTATCTTGGAACGGCAGCAGATTTTTCTAATGAAAGAATAGTTCTACTTAGTGTGCAACATGTAAGGAAATTGTTGCCAACTCTTTAATAAATGGTTCTAAGTGAACCAGTGCAGTTCCCAGAGCTTTAGAAAACCTCATTATGCAAATGAAGATACTGATGATAGACGATAACATTTCACAGGATGCTATTTCTTATTATATCAGTAAGCACCAAGTTAAGTGCCAAGACAGCCCCATTGTCCCATGATTTATCGTAAAATTTAGAACTTGAATGCACAACAAAATTCCACAAAGTTTGCATTTAATTCACAAGAAGACAGTTTCAAAAATGGCTCTTAAAATACCCTTACATTTCAAATGGGCTTTCCCCCACTCCTCCAAGAGGACTGCTTTAGGATGGACTAGACCTAGACATAAGAAACATCTTTCAGGAGGACTTGACATCCTCTGGGAGTCCTCTGCAATCCACTGGTTTTGGCTGACTGCAGTGGACCCCTCGAGAGCATGGCGCCCTGTCCCGTCATGCAGGCAAGCTGCAGGAGAGGTGGGTGGAGGAAAGTACCCCTGTCTCTTCCAGCTGTTGCTCAGCACCTCACTTGATCCGATCTTATCTTTAAAACATGTCATCCCTCACCAAGCCTAAACTTTGAGCCACTTGCACCCCCACAGAGGCACTGGCTGAAAGGGGCTGGGTGATGGTTCAACCGGCTTCTCTGGCCTCCACTGAGGCAGCCACAGACCCTGGGCTGCTGCCCCCTCTCTCTCCCTACGTAAGCACAAGGATGGGTGGCAGGGCAGTATGGATTTGGCTCCACTCGCCCTGTGCCACGGAGAGTCACCCCTGTTGTGGCAAGTGTCAGGCAGCTAAAGGACTAAGCTATGTTTGCAGGTATTTTGGCAGAAATCAGCCAGAAGGGTGAGGAAACGGTCTGAAAAAGCAAGGCAGCAGAGAAGAGGATCCCAGACCTTATGACTCAGAACAGAATCACAGAATATCCGTGCCTCAAAGACTATCTGGTAGTATGTTCCTTGTGACAGTCCCAGGCTGCAGAAACTGTCCCACCATGGAACAGAGTCACTATTTTCCTTCAGTAACTTCTTCCTGGTAGTGTTAAACCTTGTCAGTGGTTTCAGTGAGATGCACCTCATTGCAAGCTATCAGATTGGAATACTCACAGCCTTAAAACCATTTACTCGGGCTTTCTCAGTCTTCAGGAACACCATCAACAGCTGTAGCATTTGTCAGTTCAGGCTCATTCCATGCTCTCTGCCTCTTGTTTCCCTTTATTCTCAAGTGCAACTGAAAGGTTGCTTCCTCTAGCACATGGATACACATCTCAGCGTGGATTGAGATATTCTTAATACGGTACTTTCATCAGTAATCAATTGGAAGAACTCAATTTTAGAAACAGAATTCGTGTGCAAAGCGTGCAACAAGAAATAGTTACATTTGGTCATAGTGTCCTATCTTAGCTATGCTACCATGACTCACACTGATTAGTATACTTACACACACACACACACACGCACACACAGAGATATTTATTTATATACACGCTCACACAATAAGAAAATGTCTAAGTCTGACAATATTTCCTCCTCTTTTAGTGAAGACGGGAGTTTGGCATCTCAGGCTCTGAATCTGCTTAGACCTGGGATACAGGAATGTGACACACTTCAAGTACACATCGACTGCACAGTGATAACATCGCACATTGAGTCTGACACATGCTGTCTTCAGTGGTCCAACACCAGCACATGGCTTAAAACCAAATGCCTATTAAAGGAGCCAATATCCAGGACCTTTGCTTTTCAGTGCTCATATTCACACAATGCCCAAGAGCAGGGCAGTAGTCTGTGCAACCACAAACATCCTTCTGTATAAACGCAGTGGTATTTAAAAGTCTGAACCAGTGCATTTCTCACATTCCTCCTCTATTCCTCTGTTGCTGTTAGTCTCATATGCATGTGAAAGTAAAAGGTAGTGGGGAAATAATTTTAGTAGAAGAACACAAAGCCTCTCCTCTAAGTCCACAGAAGACCACTAAAGGTGTAAAATTTCCAAAATACCTCATAGGAATTCTTCAAATACAGTAAGTGTTTTCAATGGGGTTTACATATCACGTTTCACGTTATTTCCACGGAATTCTACCTTATCACTTTGTTTAATCAGACAAATATCAATAACACATAATAAAACAGCACACAATTCACGGGACACGACACATTTTACAAAACCTCTAAACTCAGCACTGCTGCTTTTGGAAAAAATCAGAAACTCCTATTACTTACAGACATGAAATACATCTCACATTGAAATGAACAGCATGATTACAAGGCTTTTTTTCTTATTTGATGGTATTGGTTTAGGACGGGTTATTTTTCAATTAGGTTTCACAATTCTTCTTCACACTCCCAAAGGAACAATTGTTAATGTGGTATTTTCTCTGTGCTCTTTCAAGAAACATTATTATTCAGTAAACACCTTTTGAGAAAAACTTGTGAAAATTTAGATAGAATCCCTAATTGTAAAACCTGAAGAACTGGCTGATGGTAATGTTCTTAACACAGTCATCGTTCAGCTTACAATGACAAACCAAAAAATATTACAGGAGGATACAAACACGTTAAGCCATGAGTTTGGTTTTCTCTGTTGTTGATTTTTTAAATTTTTATTTTTTTTAAACTTAAACTCCTTTTCTCACAATGCTGAGAAGTCTCTGACTTACAACGCTTCAGCAGTTGTGTCCGTGGAGACAGACATGGTAACTTTGGCAATCTTAACTGTGCTCTTAATGCAGCTCTCGGCAGCCCTGTGCACATTCCCCGTGTTGTTGGCGTGTTTGTGCTGGCAGTCAGACTCCATGCTGTTATCCAGGGGCTGCGCAGTCCCTTCGCAGGTGGGGAACATGCTGCGGAAGGCGTGTCGCAAGTCCTTGCTCCTCAGAGCGTAGATGATGGGATTCACTGTTGAATTCAGCAAACAAAGCATGCTACAGAAGGCAAAGATAGTCTTGATGAGCTTGTTCATTTTCCCAAAGACATCGTACACCATGATGGCGAGGAGAGGGCCCCAGCATATGATTAAAACGACTAGGATAAGGACCAAGGTTTTGGCTAACCTGATGTCCATACGAGTTTGATCAGGCCTAGTGATCTGTACCTTACCATCCTCCGTCGACTGAATGATTATGCTTTTCTGTGTGCCTCGCTGCAGCATGCGAACAGCGTGGCTGTGAGCCTTCCACAGAATGTACATGTAGGCATAGACAATGAACAACAAGAGGACGCTGGTGACCCCGATCCAGAACATCAGGTATGTCTCATCGATGAGAGGGAATATGTCCGAACAAACAGAATTGAGCTTTTTGCAGTTCCAGCCAAGCAGAGGAAGAACGGCTATTACAATAGCGATGGTCCACATCACACAAAATGCTACGACAGCCTTTGGTCGGGTAACAATCCTTTTATAAGCTAGTGGCCTGTGTATAGAGATGTACCGGTCTATTGCCGTGAGGAAAAGGCTACCGACAGAGGCAGTGAAGGAGGCTGTAACTCCACCCAGTTTGAACAAGAAGACGTTGGGGCTATCCTTCCGGTGGAAAACATGGAAATCCACAAAACTGTAGACAAAAATCACGCTGCCCAGGAGGTCGGCCACAGCCAGGCTGCCGATGAAATGGTAGGACGGTCTACACCGGAGGCTTCGGGAGTGGAGGATGACGCACAGGACGAGGAGGTTCTCTAGGACTGTGAAGGTGCCCAGGGTGAGCGACAGCACAGCAATGGCCAGCTGCTGGCTGGGGTTCAGGATCATAAAACACTCCATATCCATAAAGTTCTCCCCGCACTGTATATTCTCCTCATTATCCTTAAAAGTGGACAGGGACTTGTTGTAAAACTCTGTGATGTTGACCTGATCTGAGGGAATAATGCTCAGCAGGGAATCATCTCCTCCAGTCATTTTTTCTTGGAAAGGATCACCCCTGAAGGAAGAAAGAGGGAACTTCTGGGGGTAGTACCCCAGCTTGGATGCCATGTCGCCTTTCATGTCTTCGTACTGGATATCGTTGGAGCCCACGTAAAGGAGATCTGTCGTGATTGTTCGGAAAGTTGTATCTGCGAGGCCATCTAGAATTGACTTCATAACCTCAATCTTGTTGGTTTCAGAGGGACTTGGGGGATGGAAAAATGCATCGGAGGAAATCCTATATGGGGAAAAGATCAGACTTCATTAACATAAACAGGGAGACAAACTTCACAAATAACTTAGCTGAACTCTGTCGAACAAAATCAACCCTTCTCTGGTATTCAGTGCAGGTTTAGACTCTGCCACTGTGGGAAATCAGGGTGGGTTCAGCACTTAGAAAGAAATCACCTGGATTTCACTAAAACTGAATTACACTAAGAAGCGACGTGAAAAACAGAGGCACAGGGAATTGAATGTTTCACAGGAAAGCAATTTTCATTTCTCATCAAAACCTTCTGAGCTGCTCCACCATAAAGATATTTTTCTCAGCTTCTGATTGCAAAGTACCTTGCAGACCAATATTCCTTGGGCTTGCTTCATTTAGATAATACCAAGTGCCACTGCAGGAGCAGCACTAAACTGAGTCACCACCTTCACTGTTTTTCTTTCAAAAGGCACTGAGAGTTTTGAAAAAATTGACAACAGAGAGGCAACGGGGACAGAGCCATGCACTCCAAATTTCACAGTTCACCCAGTATGCCTATTTATTCTTATTATCCTGCTGTAGCAATCTGAGGTCTACTAACATCCTGAATTTGCTACTGCAAATTTAGTAGCAAGGTATTTAATTTATAAATGTATAGCTTCATTACATTCATATACAAAGATTACTCTATTCCTTCCTTCTGCTAAGCAAACTGAGGTACTGGAATGTTTGAGCAGTATGAGGGAGGTGGGTTGTTACCCAGCTCTGTTCACAGTTTCAGGAAAGGTGACCAGCACTGTTAAGTCAGTAAGAGAATCAGTTATCTGCTCTGTACAGACCAGAAGCCTCAATCAGGGCAGTGCAAGCTTGCCTAGATAAACACGGCACCAAGTTTACATCAGGGTGCAGCAGTGGCCAAAACTCCAGGCAAAAGGGACCAGGAGCCACTGCTTCTGCGAGAAGCATTGTAATGTAACTCGTCCCCCTAGGGACACCTTCAAAAACATTCTGTCCCCTCCAAAACTGGGAGGGACCCAGCAGAAGGTCCCCAAGTAGTGAGTTCTGTCAAGTACAGCCTTTGCTCATGGATGGTGATTTGTTGAGGGGAACAACTCTTGGTAATGGTTCCCTTGGGAGAGGACCCCCATCAGCACCTGAGCATGCATCGAAATGTAAGACAAGTCTTACAGCTCTTGTTATGCTGTACTCCTTTATATTATTTTGCCAATAGAAAATGCCTTGAATATGGATTGAACATCTGCTTTAGGGCCCCCTTCCACCACCTCAATGGATGAGAGCGGTCTGAATACAAATAAGAGCCAGAATCGCTCCTTTTGTGTGCTACAAATATTCTGCATCTGCTATGGGACATTTCGATGATAAATCAGCAACAGGAGCAAACCAAGCTTCTTCTTGCTTTTAGTATAGAGGAAATTGTTGCACTCAAGAAATCCCAGATGCCATTTATAGGCTTGTACTGACTTAACCTGTTCACTCTACACAACTGACAATAAACGGTCAGAAAGGCTACAAGAGTTTATCTGCCAAAATCAGAGTACTGATCACCTCAACTCCTAAAGAGAAGACTTGCACAGTAAGTACCACAGTTCTCTTTTCCCATGAAAACTATAGGAAAGAAGAAAAGGATGCCTCTCAACAACAGTAGCAGTACTTAAAAATATGTGAAATCATGAGCATTTCCAAAAAAAGCAGAGATCATTTGGCTGATGATATATTTATACTGCCCTTATAGCATCTGAACACTCAAGACTTTTTCCATAGCTCTTTAAAATTTTGCCTTTTATTAAGCAGGCCTGGACATTGATTATTAAAGGAAATATATGAACTTAGACCTTCAGAAGACACTGCAACTCCAGTGCTGCAAAGAAGTATGAGTACAAACAACCCTTACCGGGAGAGTCGCAACACACAAAATATACTGGCTGAGTCAGCTTTTGCAGACACAGTTTGCTCAGCAAATAACAATTATTAGAGAGACAGGCAGTATTAAGGAATTTAATTTTGAGGGCGTGAGCAGTGAGGGAGGGAAATGTCACTGAAGCATACATTAAAAATGAACAGCAATCATCTAATATGGAAGGTAGTTTCTTCCAGAAGGTGTTTTACAGCTGCTCCTAGAGAATTTGCAGATGTTACACACTGCAAAGATGACTCTGCTGACCCGTCTTTGGGTTAAGTCTGGCAAATTTAAACTTGGCACTGTAACACCATCTTAAAAACACAAGTGAATAATGTGTTATTAATTTGAAAATTATCCAAAAATCCAATAAATAAAAAAAGTAGTTTTATAAATATGTAAAGATTGCTGTGGTATCCTCTACTATTCAAGCTTATTTTTGACAGAAGAAAGGCAACCATTTTAATGAGTAAAGCCACAGCCCCATGTCGAGAAGATTATGTCTGAGGAAAGCTTCATAAATTGTATTCAACTGAGCACTTCTGCTAGACAGACAAACAAATTGTTATCAGGTAGCTCGTCCCTGCTGGAGTCATGTCAAGTACAGACTTCCTCAGAATTAGGTGCCATGCAACCCCTACCTTTATTTGAAATACAAATGAAAGAACACGAATTCTTGTGTGCTCTTTTGAAGGTGGCAGTGAGTTATGTGACAATATCACTGTGCATGCATATGCTATGCTAACAACATGGTTAATGGGATCAGGAGAGGCAAGGCTTACTTTGAATGTCAATGATTTTTTTTTTTGCTCTGTATTTTTACATTGAGATTATTACAGTAATTTTTACCTTATTGTCTCTGCAAAGAGAGTTTTCTTTGAGAGTACTTGGGAGTTTATTAGTAGTGTAGTTCAGGCTTTGGGGGATGCTGCTGACATTAATTTTGTTTTTGTTTGCTGCTGGGAATATCCTAATTGGAAATTTCTAGCAGTATGTGTGCATGCACCTATTCAAGCTGCAGTTGATTTTTATTAAAGTTGCAGTAAAACAACCATTTGCCTGATCTGGAATTACACTTTACAGGAAATTCATTTACTTTAATTTAGATACTAGCTTATCCCAGTATAAGCTCACTACTAACATGCACTGAACAGATCAGAGAGGTTTTCCATAGCTGCCTGGTGAAAACAAGACTGGACCTTTGGCACTGCAGTTATCAGGTCACAGGTACTGCATGATTTGACATAGAAAGAAAAGCCAATGACAAAAGCAATGGTCTTCTTCTTGGTCTTTTCATATGGTCAGGTGCACATGCCAGTGCCACACATGTTTTGGCTCTGAGCATTTCTGTGCGAACCTGGAGTGGTGAGCAGGCACTGCCCATGAGAACAGACACCCCATGCCATGCAGCCACACTGCTCTTTGCAGTTGGCTTCAACACAACCCGAGCCCATCCTGCCCAAGGGCCCGAACCCACAGTGCCCAAGAGCCATGACTATCTCCACATGAAATACTACAGGAGCCCCTCTGGCTTCTCAGAGCGTCCCCAGAGAATAAGTGTTCCCCCACACAGATTCACCCTCTCTGCATGGGGCTGGAGTGACAGCTGTGTGCTGCAGAAAGCTCCCCCCATGGGCAGGGTGGCAGAAATGGAGAGACTCCCTGCTCTGCCAAGAACTCTCCTGCCCTGCTAGAATCCACTCTTCCAACTTCCTTGGGTTTTCAAAGCTCTCATCTTCATTTCTTCCATAAATGAGCTCTACTACCTCACTCATTTTAAAACAGCTTTTAAAAGACTGAAACATTGATTAAATATGAAGGAAAGGCTGCACCAACACCGGCACTCAAAGTTTTTGATGTATTTCCACAACTGAATGCAGCAATTCACAGCAAGTACTGAATTATGACTGCGGATAAGAATTAAACAACAGAGAAAAGCTTCAAGGATCTTTTATCTTGAAGACCAGACCAGAACTGTCATAGCTGAACACCATTTTAGATCTTTCTCCCATCATCCGGCAGCTGTGGATGGGCACTGCCAGACCAGTTGTGCGAAGTGGCTGCCACTAGATGGAGTGGCTTTGACAAACTCCCGGCTTAGCTGTCTGCAGCGACAGGCATTCAACTTCCTCCGGCCCTTTTTCCCTGCCTGCTTTACCAGGGATCAAACCTATGAAGGTGTCAAACATCACCCGCAGGTTGAAGACACAACTTTGTAAGGCTTTACCTTCAAAGTGAAAGAATTAGTGAAGAGTTGAGGTGGCAAGTCTTACTAGTGCCCTCCACTGTGTGGTTACACATAGCCCTAAAGATGCATGGATATCAGAATATAAACACACTTTAGGTAAAATAAAAAATATGTAGTACACAAGAGGCTGGTAACTCATCAAGGACAACAGGGAGAATTATACCTCCTCTGGACTTCTTGCTGGTCCGCAACACCAGTTCACTTGGGGAACAAGAACGTGACTTCATTAAAATGCTATTACCTATCTTCTCCTGCTGTTCTGGGGTAGAAGGAGAGCTGGAAAGATTTTATCATTGTCTATAAAAAGAGCTGAATTTGTTACAATTTTCAAATCAGGATGATTGATAAAGCAATTTTAATAGCCTGAATAGAAACAGTGAGTATTTATTCTCTTCCTCAGAAAGTAATTATGAGCAATACAATGATGATACTGATAACTGCAAAAATGTTGACATGGCAAGAAAAGGAATCAAAACAAGAAAAGGAAATCTACAATCAAACCTTTTTGGCTTCCATTTTAGAAAATGTTTTGATCTCCATGTCTATACATTTCTTCTAAGACAATCATAGTCAATTAAGAACAGGCTAAAGGACAAGTAGGAAGAATTCAAACAGTTTTTGAATGCATAAAAATACAGAAATGCACTCTCCTTGTTTACACCTTACAGGGTTCTAAGTCATTCAGAGAAGCGCATTATCTTTTGTTAAGTTTGCACAGTGCCCAATACACTGGGACTCCTCCCAAACTGGGTCCACAAAATATTACCACAGGAGAAACAGCAGCAATTTCCACTCGTATATGCAATCAACTGTAAAACTGTGAGAGAAATGAGATCTACCATGGTAACTGTTGGCCTCTAGGAATTAGAACTATCCAATAAAATGAATATTTATATGGCTAATAATTACCTTATCCCATATGGTGATGAACAATGCGGCTTCGAGGACAGAACAAGGTTTCCAAGCCTTGGAGAAAGAAATGTGCAGACTGAGAAATGGCACTCTCAGACTCAGTAACACCAAGCAAGGAAAAAACACATGTTGAGAAGAATGTGAAGGCAATGTTACCCCTATCCTATTTACTGGTTTACTACTCCATCTCCAAAACTGTGCTACTCCTAGGCTAAAAATGGCAAATATGCTGTCACTCCTAACTCAGGAAAACTTGCATTCATTTCAGTCAGAATTTTCTCTGCTTGAGGGATCGGGAAGTACCACAGACTCTAGGAGAGGAGCAAATATGGGATGTCATCTTCTGGATACAACAAGGCACTATCAGTTACGGGGTAAACTAGGGCATGCAAGTAATGAACCAAATTTTGTTCTTATGTAACATGACCATATCTTCAGCAAGTTGAACCTTAATTAGCAAGAAGGCACAGCTACATGATTATTTATGTTAATTAACATACCGTTTGCACACTAGCAGGATAAGGGCCAGACTGTTCCAATTTGTGGGCAAATGGCTCCTATGTGACACCCCCCAGCATCCAGCAGCCGACAACCTGAACAACAAAAACAAAACAAGGGGGAAAACAGGGTCTTAATCAGTGATGAACAATGTTTTTAGAAGGAATAGTATTATTTCTTCCCCCCGAAGTTTTGTTGGCAAGATGTTTGCACCAGTTTTAGCACAGGTGACTTGCAGGTACAGAGAAAAGGAGGCTGTGCCTTACGTCCCAAACAGCCAGAGCACACACACGTGTCTAAGATCAGAGAGGTTCAAAAGTAAGGCTGAAGTCCTGCTCCTCCTGGTGCAGGTGAAGGACCCAAACTTCGCTCTCTGTGAGCCAGGTGAGTGTGCTGGCAACCTCTACACCCTGCTGCCCGTCTCTAAACTGCTCAAGCTGTTCCATGTTGGACTGAGAGCTAAACATCCAGAAGTAAAGGCACCAACTGGTATTCCAGGAGGCAGGGTGCATGCCTGGTGAGAGGCTTAGCTTGAAGCCCCTTCTCTGAGTTAAGCAAACCAAGGATGCACCTCCTGCATCCCACCCAGATGCAGGGGAGGAAGAGTGGGGGCAGCTGCCCCGTCTGACTGTGAAAAATCTCTAGAACTCCTGAGGTCACCCAAAACCCCTCAGCTTGTAAAATACAACCCCTTATACACACATTTCCTATCAAGTTGTAGACAAGATGAAGTATTGAAGTCACAAACCAGCAAGAGGACCATCAGGGTCACATTAATGGCAAACTACAGCTACCTGGTCTGCCCAGCTTTTGGGAGAAAGGACGGAAGGCAGAGGTGGCTATTGTAAAACTGTAGGATTTAAAGATCTTTCACAGTTTACTTTATATTATCTTAATTTCTTCGAAAGATAGACATTTTGAAAGAGGATGAGGAGTCTTGCTGAAGTATGAAAGACTCAGAGGAAAGGAAACAGTGAAGCAATTGTGACCTGGTCATTTGCTTAAAATCAGCTCCAGTTTAGGGACCGGTTTCCCAGTAAAGGACTTTGTATTCTTCTTTTCCAATAAAGCAGAATGAACAGATAATGTGAAAAGTTCGATACAATGCTATGGTACTTACATTTTAAAGAAAATGGGAGAGAAATTAACCTGGTTAATTTTGAACTTGCAACCTTTTTCTTTTTCACAAGAGTTCATCTTGGATTTCAATATTTCAGCAGAAATCCTGTCATTTCCAGACTCTTCTCTAGCCATTCTATAATGCCAAAAGGTGCAGACACTTATTGCTGAGCAGAATTGACATAAATGTTAAATGGGGACAGAGAAGCCCAGCCAGGTGCAAAAGAGATGGGGGCTGAACACTCAATCTCCTGGAAGTACCTAGAAGAAATAGCAGCTTAGTACACAAGACGGAGTTTAAGGGAGAGAAGTCATTTGAAACAACAGAGCAGGACATAAAAGACCAGGCTCCATTGGATGCTAAATGCTAAAGGTCTCCAGAAGAATGTAATGTCTAGAGGACCAAACTGGAGGAAAAACACATTTATTAGGAAGAAATGAGAGAGAGGGGAAGACAACCATTCCTAAAAAATAGTTTCCATGCAATGGCCAGAGCAGAACACAGAAGGTCACGAATTTGTTGCAGCAGAAAATATTAGTGAACTTTATTAAAAGAGTAAGGTTTAGAGACAGAAAGATAGCAAAAACATCAGGCTCCAGGGAGAATTCTCATAAACTGCACAGAGTGTATGTCTGCCTTCTCATCCCCCTGCAACAAACTGGCTCTAACAAGTTTTAATTAAAGAAATCATGAGATAGCAAGGAGATGCTGAGCGCAAAGGTAATGTGGGTTAAGTTATTGGTGTGGTGAGGATTGGTAGGAGAGAGGAAAGGTAACTTCTGCCCTCATACTGGGAATAAGACATCTCCGGGTGAGACAGGCACAAAGTGGAGAAAGGTAAGAAAGGAAGACCCAAGTCAAAGTGTCTCTGTGAGGCAGGGATACAGATTTTAGAGACAGAGAAGAACTGCCTTTGTGATAGGCTAGAGGAAAGCAGATCAGGTGAAGGAGAAAATTCACGAGAGAAAACCTCCCTCCTCTTCTGAGCTGTGCGAACTTCAGAGACACCTCCGTAAGCTGAAGGATATAGCTAGTGGGATTTTTCAGATCTCACCATAAAGAAAGAACAGATCCACTGCTCGCTCTGCAGGCAATGAGTTGCTCTTTTGAAAGTCCATTTCTGATCTGTATTCAAACGATGAAGGAAGACGCAAAGGGCTCTGAGAAGCCATCCTTGGTAAGGTCAGGGAAAAGGACAGCACTGTACACACTGACAGTTGGGACCAGGCTGGGGACACTCAGGAGAGGTTAGCTGAGAAAATTTGGCCAGGGTCATCAACAAAAATCAAACTGATTAAGGAAAATGACGTACAGCATACGGACTTCAGAGGTGGAAAGGAAAAGAGTGCTCAAATGGAGCCACTGAATGACCCACACAGCAGATACACACCAAAAGTGAAAAAGGGCTTCACAGGCAATGACAAAAAGTTAGTGCACAGAAGGCCAGCAACACATTGCAAAGCAACATCCCTTCTGCTTCAGTCTTCAAAAGTCTGCTTCTCTTGCAAACTTCTTTTAGGCCATAAGGTACTGGCAATGCTCAAAACCTAGGATAAAAAGGCTTTTGGCAACTGCGATGTCCTGTGCCACCAGCATTAGCAAAGGACAGAAATATGCATTCCCAATTGAAAAATGAAAAATATTTTTTCATTTCTGGAGCTGTCTGGCCTTTCCTAGGATTTAAATAATCTCAGATAACTGTCTTCATAGTTACATTCACAATATAATGATATTCAAATATACTGCCTTCACACACACAAATAACTTGTGAAATTATTTGCCAGCATATTAAGCCACTACACCAGATTGCTTGGCAATGGTGTATGTCTTTGAAATATGCAGATGCTTTTCTTTTTTTAAAAAAAGGAGAGAGGGAGGGAAGAGGAGAAGTGAGAAAGAATTACAGTAGAATTTGATATCCAAGTAGCCAGAACAACAAATTGTGGAGAGACTCCAACCAATATTACATTAGACTTGGAGAAATAGTTAAAATATACTGAGGGATGAGTTATGACTTTATATATATAGGAATACTTCTATGCATAAACTTACAAATAGACATAAACAAAAAAACCACATGTCTAGAGGAAGAACTGAAGTCTCACAAACCCTGCGGTATGTCATGCATAAGCTCAAATTTCAAGCCCTAGAGTACACGCAGACAAGCTACAAGTGTAGGTACAAAAAATATGGGCAAGATGATTGCTGAATATCCTTTTGAATTCCCTTATACACAGCCTCCTTGGCTAAAAGCAAGAATCTAAAACTAGTATATCTATCACTGAGATCCTGTAGAAGTTATTTTATATGTATATATACATATGTCACCTAATATTCCAGGCATGTACATAGTCTGGACTTCAGTGCTGCATTCCTTAAAACAGGTACAACTGACTAAAACCAGTGATTTCTGAGAGCATGTTTCACATACTCAACAGAACAGGAAGGTAGCAGCCCCCCAAGATCCTAAACACAAACTTTGAAATGTTTCCTAAAATGCAGAAAGATGGAAATGACTCCAGTGACGGTTGAAAGTGAATTGACAGTACAGAACCTGCACCCACTCAGTACTTTGTAGTGAGTTAACACACCCTTCTTAAGAATACATAATTGCCATAAAAGAGGTTAACACAGGATGAGGTACTATTTGATGCCATCTAGCCTCAATCTACATGAACAATACAACATCTGAATTGTACAAAATATCCACTTTCACCAACAGTCCAGCCAAGGTATAAGAAGTTACCATTATACTAACACACAATGTAATGAAATACCTATTTTGTAATTTGGATGTGGCCAGTTTCACCAAGAAAGGATGTTCCTACTGAAGAGAGGCAGAACCGAGCTTGGGGCATGCGTCACCATAATGCCCCTGCATGAGGCACAAATGGCAGAATAAAATGTGCTCCGACCTTATGTTGCAAACCCAATCATTTTTCATGGGCAACAATGGCACCTTCGGGAAAAAGGGAAAAAAAAGAGAAAAGTTCTTTCTAACGAGAAATTGATTTATAAGTCATTATAGCCATTTCAAAAGGACAGGTCATAGCTGGTTTCAGCAATCATTAACAAAGCCACACACTTTCAAAGGGTGTGAGTTCTGGGGGGAAATCCTTATCCCACCAACAGCGATGGGATGTGCACTTCTGGCAGCAGTACAATCTCAGTCTAGAAATGGAGACATACAGAGCAGTACTGAGAAGATAGGTTGACACATTTTTAACTTTGCATTAATAACAAATGCTCTTGCTGTCTATTCTGGCACATTTGCAAGCTTGCTTTTAGGTACAAGGGACTCGCATGCATTTCCACTGTAGATAGGAAAACAAGAGCAGCCTTATTATGATTAAAAGGGTCTATTTCCCTCTGTCTTCTGTCTTGTGTGTCGATCTGCATAGCTGCTTTGAACTTGGCCAAATCCCAGTGTTAGGGTCACCCACAGTACGAATTTTAAATCATCAGCAGACTGTGAACTTGCTGCTAGAGAAGAGAAAAATCTCCAAATTCTCACCTAAATGGTTGATGAGTGGTTTTGTAGAACATTCATCATGTTACATAGCCTAAACTATTTGGGAAATCGCAGCAAAAAAATCATTTACTGCTTCATGAGGACTGTCAGATAAAGACAAAATAGACATCTGGAAAGAAATGAAGAGCAATCACCACTGAGAAAAATGAATTCTGCGGATGCCTAGGTAGGTGACTACATGACTAGAGAGGTCACAAAGTTTGCATTTGAGAAATTACAGTAATTTCTCTTTAAACCATCCAGAATCAGAGGAACTAGGTGAGTGGAAGACAGTGCATGAGACCTGCAGAACCAAGAATGGCAATGTTTTCATAAAAATCTTGACAATACTAAATTAATATATGAGTTTGGACTCTTAATCTCCTCACCTACCTCACCTCTACTCAATAGAAAAGAAAACCATGTCAGCTCTCACTCTCTAGTGCACAGCACTTTCAGCTGAAAGTCAAAAATGGCTTCAAAAAGAAAGAAAAAAAAAGTTATTTCTTTCTAAACTTCTGCTGCCCAATCAAAAACTTGTAATAGGGGAAGTTAAAGAAAGGCTTGCATTGGCTAAGACCTGTCAGTCCTTCAACAGAGCATGAAAGCCTTTAACGGGGTCCTTTATGCAAGTGAGCTCACATCATTCACGAAAGAACAACAGCAAGCATCAAAGGCATCCACCGGCTCATCCTCACAATACTATAACCTGCTTCCACCTGCATCTTGAGTTTTATAGGTATTTTGATTCCATTCCTGTGAGTTTAGGTATCATGGAATGGTCAGCGAGCTAAATTCTCAGCAAATAAGTCAATTTCTTTACCTAGCCAACTTTTTTTCCCCTCCTGGCAATAGATGCCTGCTGGTTCCATCAAACAATTACTGCTTTTAGCAATTCTGCTTTAAAATGGTTCTATTCAAATGGTTCTGCCTCTTATTCCAAAGACCAACAGATAATAAAGCAAAGGTGCTACAAAACTAATTTTAACCTAAAGCAAACCAGGAATTACACACTCATCTTCTTAACTGTTTAAAGATGTTACGTTAATTTCTTTTATGACTGATTTAATAAACTCTGCCTGCATAATAAATATTCCTGCTATAGTCACAGGGCTTTTTTCTCTTCTTGAGAAGGAAAAGCCCATGGTGGTGGTTGATATGAGGTATAATAGGAAAAGAATTAAGCACAGCCAAGTAATTTTTGCAATGTTGGACATTTTGTTATTAAACATCATATTCAGTATCACTCTGATTCTTTGCAATAACAGCAATGTCACCCCCAGCAGAGAATGCCATATTCCTTTAAGAAAGGGTGAACAATAACAATGAAAACAACATGATACATCTAAGAAAAAAGATTTTAAAAAATTACTACACCTTTAGCAGGTTAAAAAAGCTACACTATGGGTTTGGTTGGGTTTTTTTTTTAAATGCTAGTAGATACTCAAGGAGCATTTTGCTATCTGGTTCTATCTTATATATGTCCCTTTATCTTCTGAAAGAAGAAAACATGTGCTGAAACTGTTAATATTATCATTTGCTGCCATACAGAAAATAACACTGATGACAATTTTAGAGAAAGAAGGAAAACTATGGACTTCATCTTCTGACACCATTTTACTTAATCAAACTGCAATCACAGTAACGAGCTCTCTCCTACCAAAGGCTTGGTACATACCTCATCCAGGGAACGTGTTCTCAATGGAGATTTGCAGACGTCTTTGAGACAAAAAGATGCCCATTTAAAATAAGCCCATCTGGTTACTCAAAATTATTTCTCGACAGATGAAGATTTGACATGACAAACGCTGCGTGAAGTTTAAAAGGCTCACTCTTTTTCAGCTCTTTCCCCCCAGACTTCCGAATTTCAGACAAAAACAAACCAACCAACCAAGAACCCTGCCGGGATAGTCTGAGGATGCTGGACGACTAAGTGACATGTTTTAAGGGAACATCATCGCGCACAAAATTGCGAACCGCCTTTTATTTCGGTTACAGCCTCAAAGGCAGAGTTTTGAGAGGAAAAGTGCACAGGAAAGCCGGGCTGAATGCCACCCGCTGTGAATCACCAGTGGGTCAGGACGAGAGGAGAAACCTCCGATGTCAGATAAGGTCCTGTAGGAGCCCGGGAGGCTGCCGGCTCCGCGCACAGAAGAATAGACGCGTGTTAACCATAACGCCACCAGCCGCCCGCACCCCGCCCGCTGCCGGGCTCCCCTCGGCCGCCGGGTCCCCCCTCCTCCGGCCGGGCTCGCGAAGCCAAACTGCGCTCCTCGGACCACCGGCTTTTCCCGGGTGGCCCCCGGGCTACTTCCAACTCGCCCCAGCCGCCCGAGGCGGCGGCGCGGGGCTGTGCCCGGGGCAGGGGCGAGACCCGCGCGGTCTCTGGCCCCCGCCGCAGCGTAGGTCGCGATCGCCGCGGGACGCGGCGGCGGATCACGGGGAAGGATGCTCCGCAGGCAGCCGCCTCCCCTCCGCCCGCTCCGCCGTCGGGGCAGGCAGTGTCATTCCCAAAACCCCCCCTCCCACCCACGCCGCCAACAAACTTTGAGGGGGACGACGGGTCCCTGGCCCCCGACCGGGGGGCACCCGCCGCCCTCCTCTGCCCCCGCAGCCCCGAGCCGTCCTTACCCTCCGCACGGCACCGGCCGCGTTCCTCGCCTGCTCCGGCCGCGCCGACCCCCGGCAGGGAGCGGGAGCGCCGCCCCACCCGGGCACCCCAGCAGTGGGGAGCGCCGAGGAGGCGGTGCCGGTGAGGGGAAGGAGGAGGTGGGAGACTTCTCCCCCCGGCTGCCTCCCCTTCTTCGCTTCGCTTCCCTCCCCTCGGCGCCTCCTCTCCGACCACCGCCGCCCTCGCTCGCCCGGATCAGGCGG